>ML778776.1:211933-274702 GCA_009831015.1 Picea engelmannii | reverse complement strand
GAAAATTTACTAGGAATTTGTTTGTGAACCCACAAAGCATTTGTAGCTCTACTCAAAAGTATCACTATTAGTTCTAGATACATCTCATTATAAGGATGCAACCTAAAAAATCATCTTTAACTGCAAAATTATCTTTATAACCTTACATAGTACTCATATTGTCTTCTTGAAAATTGAAATTATCACCATTAAAGTTAGGAAGACTCTTTACATATCTATTGAGTATATCATAAAAGAATGCATGAAATTGCAAGGATTTGTACCTATGGGCTATCTAGGGATTTATGATTTCCTCCTCCAACTCCTACTACAATAGCCATAGGTTGACTGTAAAATGTAATCAACAAAATCTTTCTAATATATGAAGACTTGATAGAAAATGAAGAAGGGATATTATAAAAACCTAAAAATATGGGGGAGCCTCATAAATTTGGCAAAGGAGAATAAATGTGAATAAGATTATGTAGAAAAGGATTAGCGAGATAACTATTAATAGGTGAACTTCTACCCATGATCCTTATATACTACCTCATGTGGAAAAAATGGTTCACTATAAGAAGCTGACAAAAGTAAAGGAGATGAATCATAAGGTATACTTGGAAAGGGATTAGTGTACAAATTTTTATTCTTTCTAATCAATCTATTAAGATCCGGTTGCTCCAAAAAATGTTGTTTGTTAGCATGAGACCCAATGATTCTTGATGTGATATCTATCTTAACAATCTTGGACAATGGAGTCACCTTTAAAATTATCATTAGAGTCTCCTTATCTGAGGAAAAAGGTACATGGAATGAAATTATGGTCAAAGTGTTATTAGTCCCTGCTGTAGGCATAAAGGGACTATAACGATTGCTAATTCGTTGACCTCACATTAGTTTGTCCTTTGACCACAAGTATTTGCATAATATCTATTGTTGGAGTTAGGGAACTAAAAACATTGAATTTTATATAATAAAAAGTACCATATATGTAGTGATCTGATTGGATAACAGATTGGAGGTATTATTGCCGGTTTCACTATTCCCAATGTTTTATATGTTAGCATATCCAAACTTTTTCACCGTTTGCAGTCTTTTTGAACCATATATTTTTCTTATGCATTGCTTGAAGGTGGATTAATGCTAGCATTAGTTCGAATGTTTGTCTTAGCATTTTTCTGCTAGCATTGTCTTAGATCATATACGGTGCTTTTTTTATTTGTACTAATCATATTGAAATGTTTAGATATCCAAGATTTATAGTGATCGATAATTCCAAAGTTTATAACGTCCTTGCCGCATGTATTTGTATTGAAATGTATTGACACTTTTTTTTAGGTGCTTGAATAGGTCCGACAACTTAAATGTTTACATGATGCGAGGTCCTCCAACAGGCCTGACAACTTAAATGTTTGCATACCGCAAGGTCCTTAGACAACCTGGCAACCTTAAATGTTTATCTAAATACGCTTCTCGGAGTACATTTTTTCTCAAAATTTTTCATACAATGTTGCAGTGATTTTGCACAATATTGTTGTCCACCGCCAGTTGAATATACATTATATATTTCATCCCTCTTCTAGACTTGCAATGCAATTTTGTCATCGTTGAAGCTACATACATTGTTTACTGGTTCGGTGAGTGCTTCTTCTTCCCTGGTTCGTCGGTTGCTGCTTGTTGTTGTTGTTTGGTTCACAATTCAACTTGTGCTTCTGCCTTTCATCATTTTAGAGTAAGTTTCCATGCCATAGTTTCATTTTCTATTCCTTGTTTGTTGTTCAGTGTTTGCAGTTTGCAAGTAAGAATGTTTGCTTATTTCTACTGGCATGCTCATCGTATGTTTCTGTTTCCTTCTATGCTTCAATTGCAGTTTCATAATCGTTGGAGATACATGTGTTGTCTACTGGTTCGGTGGTTGTTGCTTGTTCACTGCTTCGTTGGTTCGTCGGTTGCTGGTTGTGTTTGTTTGGGGCCCTGGGGTTGCAGTTGGGATTGTTCGTGCTTTCTCACTGGTTTGGTGCTTTCTATTTTCTTTTGTTTGATTTGACTTTGCAGGGTTGGGGTCCTGCACCGGTAGTTGGAGTTGTTTATTTTTTTTGGATTATTATTGTTTTTTGGGCGCTTTATGATATTCAACCCCTGCACCCACGAGTCCACATGCAGTCGTGTTATTTTCCCTGTCTGTCAAGGTTGATATCTATTCTGCTGTGAGATTTTGCTGGTGCTTCAGTGTTGACATGAAAGAAAATAGTTGCATGAAAAATAGTTGGAGAAGTACATTTGAAATTGCAATATTCGTTGTTTTTTTGTTAAAATAAAACATATGCAGGTTGCATTTATAAACCATGTATGGTGAAATGTGCCCATATGACAATACATGTTCTTTTTCCTCTACACAGATTGGTGTGCCCACGATACACTTTGTCTTGTTCTTGAGATATGATATGTACAACAAAGATTCTGCAAAATTATATTTCCCTGTCTGGAAGCATATTTGGGTAGTTTGCCATGTAAAACCAAAATCTTGTATCGTGGGCACATCGGTCTGTGTAGAGGATAAAGAACATGTATTTCCATCGGTGGAAGAATATCTGGATACTTTTCCATGGAAAACCATAAATCGTTTAGCTACGACCATGCAATTTCGTAATATTTTGTGCCTTGTAATATAGTTTGGGCAAGAAATTTTGTTTTACATATTTACAGCTATGGATGGAGAAGCGCAAAGGTTCACGTTTCTACCTATCTTTTAGACTATTTGTTGAGTCTCTTTTACTGTATGTACATATTACTTGTTCTCTGGTGCATACCAGATTCCATTCATGTTCATTGTATTTTTTGCGTTCCCACATTCAAACAAACAAAATAGCTAGAGAAAACGACGGAGTCTTGACTGCATCGGTTGAAGAGGAGATAGAAAGGTGCATGCTTGTACTGTTATTTCATATTCCGTTGTTTTGTATTTCATTTATTGTCTGTATATGTGTTCACCTAGTTTATTGTATGTATATGTTGCGTACCTTCCTACATAATAGCTTATCTTCATTACATGTCTCCCTGCATACTAAACTACTTCATGTCCGTTGTATTTTCGCTGCATTTCTACATTTAAACAAATAGAATGGCTGGAGAGGATGATGGAATCTTTGGCGGGAATGTAGATGAGGAATTACAGAAGTGGATACCTGTACTCTTATTTCATATTCCAGTGTTCATTTTTTCATTTACTGTCTGTATATTTGTTGTGCTTGTTCTGCTGCTTTGCACCTTTTTTTATTATTATATTTTTTTTGTTATTTTCTTCCTTGAAATATAATATATTTCTGCATATTCTCATGTGAATCGTATTCTGTTTGTTGTTACATTGGAATAAATAGACCTATTTCTCTTTATTTTACATGTCTGTGTTCATACTAACTTTCCTTCATGTCCATTGCATATTCGACGTTGCTACCTTGGAAGAAACAGGTTGGTTGGACAGGAAGATGAATTGTTCTGTGCAACAACAGAGGGTTCTGTGGTACAATCCTCGAAAAGGTATACCAACTGTGCTGGTAAATTAAATATACAAACCGGGTGGGGGCATATAATGTTATACTAGAAAACGATGGCTTGGCAGCAATGGGCCTTTCTACCCTCCCTATTTCTACTTTTTCCATTTTCTATTATCCCTTTTGTTTTCTAATTGATCTTCTTAGTGGTCTTTCTGAAAATTCCTTTGTGCATCGATTGGCGGACTAATGGTTTCACATATATGGTCACTCTTCTACCTTATTCCATACTTACCCACTTTTTTGATTGTGGGTGCCGAGCTGGCGGGTTCAATATTTATCCCCTAGCTTCCGGGGGTCCGCGATATATAGATTGGATGTGGTGCCCCACCCTCACGCCCTATTTAATGTTACACATTTTTCCAGTCAAAAAAATCAGATGCATACAATTTTACGCTTGTTTAGTCCTTCTGATGGATAATATACAATGCATATGCTTGGTTAGTGCTGATGTTCATCTGCATATGCTTGCATAAAAAAAAATGGACTAGTGACATGGGCATGAGCAGTCAGTCATCCCAGACATCAACAGACCGACAAGGCCAAAGGTAAATATGCATACGCTCTGCTCTTAGCATGTTTACCAAGCAAATATCCTCGACTATTTATTCATCTATGGCATGGTGAATATGCTAATGTCATATGCAATACATGGTTTTCAATTCTCAAGAAGTATCAACAAGTACAAGCGAGACACAGAACATAGCACGAGTTTCGCAGAGTAAGAGGTGTGGTTGCAAAAATCTGGGTCCATATTTCATCGAATATATGCGTGTACTTGTAGATTTATGCCAATGAAAGAAGAATACAAAAAAAAAATGCACACTACCATTCACTTTAGTTTTCCTGTTCAAAAATTGTCACCAGGTCTAGAGTTGTAACACCCAAAGTACTATCAATAGAGGGCTTGAACAACCGTCGAATTGGACAAGTGTTTTTCGGGGACATAATGGTCATCTATAGCACCTACTTGGACAAGGCAAACAAAACTAGATCCATTTTGTGTCTGACATGAAAGACAAGGAGGCCATGATGACAGTGACACTGGCTATTCCTACAAAACTTGTACAAAAACATGCAGAAAAAATATTGCCGGGTAATGGGATATCCATTACAAATTTTAATATATTGCCCAAAATAGTATATGACCGTGGTGATTGTGATCGAATTATTTATCTCAACGAAACAAGTATTGTGGAAAAAATTCCCGCTGTTTGTTCAGAATATCGTTTCATCCCAGACACGACTATCAACCAACTTGCACAGAGCTGTGATATTTACCCAATCGGAACCATTGGCGCAACTGTCACACTGGCGAGAAAACTTGGCTCACAACACATTCTCCATATAAAGGATGGAGAGTCGGACAACGACAAGGAAATGGTACCGCTTTCCATATCCAGTTTTGTCCTTTACTTTCACATGTGCATGTATCTCGAGTAAGTTACACAAATATTGCACTATTCCATGTTGCAACTGCAATTGTTCAATACCTATTCAAATTTGTTTTCCTCAATGGAATAGGAATTGCATAAAGGGCAGTTTCCACTTATGCTCTTCAAAAATATAACAAAGAAAAGGGATGTTAGAGAAATGATCTTTCGCACAACCCACACAACATTTGTCACAGAGTTGTGAGAAGATATAGTATAGGATTTGAAGAAACTAGCAAGCTCTACAACTGTTGTGCGTATACATCCACAAAATCATCCTCACTTTGCTTATACAAATAGCCTTCACCAAATTTCTGCGGCTTGTTTTATTTTATTTTTTATTTTTTAAGGGGGGTGGGGTGCAGTTGTGTATTATATTGTTCAATATATTAATTCATATGCTTGCGTTCCCAGGTTGAAGGTGTTTTGGTTGTAGCAAATGCATACTCGACCCCCTTTGAACTTGTATGTGAGAAATGCAACTCTCTTGCCTCTACCTTTGCTTTGATAAGTGATGATACGATTGATTGTCTGCGATGCGGTGAAAAATGTCCATATATATATGGACATTGCCTCAATGTTGTCATCTGAACCGTGGGCAACACAACTGTGCATTGTACAATTAGGCAACCTATGTTACAAAATGTGCTTCCTAGGTTGGCAGAATTGTGGTATGAAACATATCTACAGAAAAAGGCAAGAAGTGTCTACATGTTGCACGACTTACAGATACACAACAAATTTACCTTAAATGAGGACAATGCAATTTTGCATATCGAATGAAGAAGGAAAAAAAATAACATATCAAACTTTGGCAGGAAACAAAAATATCTCATGTGTCTCTGTAATATTTCTTCAACATCCAGATGAATGTTCGTCGGACTCGAGTACTTGAGATTGCATGCGCATAATATTGTTCGGTCAAAGAACGGGAAGAATGGAAGCAAACCCCATACATCCCATGGCCCCGATTATTTTCTACTGGGAACATATACTAGATGTAATAGAAAATGAATTTCGCAACATCTTTTCTTTGTATATCAAATTGTTTGATGCAAAGGTCGATGTGTCCTACTCTATGAAACCTTGTGGGAACTTGCTTGCGACCTGTTTGGAGTTTAGTTGGTTCTTGGTTGTATGCTTCATCTGTCAATTTGTATATCGCAGAACTCCGAGTGTTGTTTGGAGGACACAAAACAATAGAATTGCAATTTTTTAGCCAGCTAGCCCGCAAATCTGCCTGATAATTTGTATGGCATTGTGACGCAAATGTAGCGTGGGGCTTGTTTTAGCATTTTTCCTTGATCGATGAACTTGGTAAAATTAATCTCCTGGAATAATTTGAAATCAACAGATATATACTGTGCGAAGTCCAATTGTGCTATCATATCAACAAGAGGCCCTTAAAATTCAAATTGGTCATTGTTATGCTTGTGGTGATAGAATTTTAAAAAACTTTGTTTTGTTTCCTTCATTTTTTTTTAAATAAGCGATTTAACATCCTTTGATAATTTTATGTAATTAAATTGTACAATATCAATATTTAATATTAATATTTGACCTTTCAATTTGTATATCCCAGAACTACGAGTGTTGTTTGGAGGACACATAACAATAGAAGTGAAATGTTGAGCCAGCTAGCCCGCAGGTCCGCTTGTCAATTTGTATATCGCATAAATGTGGGTGCTATTTGTAGGGCACAGAACAATAGAGGCCCAATTTTGAGCCCGCCAGCCCGAGAACCCACGATCCAAAAAGCGGCTAAGTATGGAATGCGGGATCTATACATGTTCTATAAAATCTCATGTCCATACTTTATAGAAGTCCATATTTAGTATGTATTACTCATTTCTCGGAAGATTTCTAGGTATGGAAGTTGGCGGATTCACGCCTTCATATTTCACTTGCTTTTATATCACCCGCCTGACCGACCGCTTCCCCGTTTCATATTGTACCGAATAGGAGGGTTCAATATTGATAATTTATGTAATTGAATTGTACAATACTAATATTTAATATTAATAATTTAGTATTTGAAAATCATGTTTTTTGATAATGTTAGATAGTTGATAGGGATGACCATCAGTAAACAATGGAAATCTTGAGCCCGCCAGTCCTGGAGTCCGTATGTCAATTTGTATATCGCGGAAGTCCAACCGCTACTTGGAGGACACGAAACAATAAAAATGCAATGTTGAGCCAGCTAGCCCGCAAATCCGCTTGTCAATTTGTATATCACGGAAATCTGGGTGCTGTTTGTAGGGCACAAAATAATAGAGGCCCAATTTTGAGCCCGCCAGCTCGAGAACCCGCGATCCAAAAAGTGGTGAAGTATGGAATGAGGGATCCATACATGCTCTATAAAATATCATGTCCATAATTTATAAAAGTACATATTTAGCATGTATTACTCGTTTCCTCCAAGTGTTGTTTGAAAGACATGGAACAATAGAAGTGCAATGTTGAGCCAACCAGTCCGCAAGTCCGCCTGTCAATTTGTATATAGCGGAACTCTGGGTGCTATTTATAGGATACAGAGCAATAGATGCCTAATTTTGAGCTCGCTAGACCGAGAACCCGCGATCCAAAAAATGGCCAAGTATGGAATGCGAGATCCATACATGCTCTATAAAAATACCATGTCCATACTTATTAAGATTACATACTCAGTATGTATTGCTCGTTTTTCGAAAAATTTCTAGTTGCGGAAGTTGGCGGATTCACATCTTCAGATTTCACTTACTTTTATATCACTATCTCGATAGACCGCTTCCCCGTTTCATATTGTAATAAATGAATATAAACTAGATGAAGTACAATTGTGCTATGATATCAACACGAGACCCTTAAAATTCAAATAGCTGGCAAGTCCGCTTGTTAATTTGTATATCGCGGAACTCTGGGTAATATTTGTAGGGCACGAAACAACATAGGCCCAATTTTTAGCTAGCCAGCCTGAGAACCCGCGATCCAAAAAGTGGCTAAGTCTGGAATGAGGGATTCGTACATGTTCCATAAAATCTCATGCCCATACTTTTTAAAAGTACATATTTAGTATGTATTACTCGTTTTTTGAAAAATTTCTAGGTGCAGAACTTGGAGGATACACGTGTTCAGATTTCCACCCACTTTTATATCACCATCCCGACCAACCTCTTCCCCGCTTCATATTATACAAAATTTTTGGAACGCAAGTTTTCAAATACGCGGGTTTTTCTTTTAAATAAGATATTTAACATCCTTTAATAATTTTATGTAATTAAATTGTACAATATTAATATTTAATATTAATACTTTAGTATTGAAAATCATGTTTTTAGGTAGTGTTAGATAGTTGATAAGGATAACCATCCGTAAAGAATTGCAATCTTGAGCCCGCCAGCCCTGGAGTCTGTCTATCAATTTGTATATCGCGGAACTCCGAGTGCTGTTTGGAGGACACAAAACAATAGAAGTGCAATGTTGATCCAACCAGCCCACAAGTCCGCCTGTCAGTTTGTATATCGTGGAACTCTTGGGTGCTATTTATAGCACACGTAACAATAGAGGCCTAATTTTGAGCCCGCCAGCCCAAGAACCCGCGATCCAAAAAGTGGCTAAGTATGGAATGCGAGATACGTACATGCTCTATAAAATCTCATGTCCATACTTTATAAAAGTACATATTAAGTATATATTACTCATTTTTTTGGAAAATTTCTTGGTGCAGAAGTTGGCGAATTCATGTCTCCAAATTTCAGTTACTTTTATATCACCAGCCCGACCGACCGCTTCCCCATTTCAAATTGTACAAACTCTTTTGTCTAATTAAATTTTACAATATCAATATTTAATATTAATAATTTAGTATTGAAAATAATGTTTTTAGATAATGTTAGATAGTTGATAGGGATTACCATTCATAAACAGTCACAACCTTGAGGCCGACAGCCCTGGAGTCCGTCTGTCAATTTGTATATCACAGAACTCCGAGTGCTATTTGGAGTACACATAGCAATAGGAGTGCAATGTTGAGCTAGCCAGCCCGCAGGTTCGCTTGTCAATTTGTATATCATGGAATTATGGGTGCTATTTGTAGGCCACAGAACAATAGAGGCCCAATTTTGAGCCCACCAACCCGAGAACCCGCGATCCAAAAAGTGGCTAAGTATGTAATGTGATATCCATACATGATCTATAAAATCTCATGTCCATACTTTATAGAAGTACATATTTAGTACATATTACTCATTTTTTAGAAAATTTCTAGGTGCGGAAGTTGGCGGATTCACATCTTCAGATTTCACTTACTTTTATATCACCAACCCGACCGACTGCTTCCCCGTTTCATATTGTACAAACTTTTTTGTCTAATTAAATTGTACAATATCAATATTTAATATTAATAATTTAGTATTGAAAATAATGTTAGATAGTTGATAAGGATTACCATCCGTAAACAATCGCAATCTTGAGGCCGCCAGCCGTGGAGTCTGTTTGTCAATTTGTATATCGCGGAACTTAGAGTGTTGTTTGTATGACATGAAACAATAAGAGTGCAATGTTGACCCAACCAACCTGCAGGTTTGCTTGTCAATTTGTATATCGCAGAATTCTAGGTGCTATTTGTAGGCCATAGAACAATAGAGGCCCAATTTTGAGCACGCCAACTCGAGAACCCGTGATCTAAAAAGTGGCTAAGTATGGAATGAGGGATCCGTACATGCTCTATAAAATCTCATGTTCATACTTTGTAGTACATATTTAATATGTATTACTCGTTTTTCAAAAAATTTCTAGGTGCGGAAGTTGGAAGATTTACGTCTTCAGATTTCACTTACTTTTATATCACCAACCCGATCGACCGCTTCCCTGTTTCATATTGTACAATTTTTTTGGCTCACATTTTTTTGAATAGACGAGTTACCAGATAGGCGGGTTCAATATTGTGTTTCCATTGTTCCGCCACCTGCAAACAAAATCTTGGCTTCCGCGATCCACAAATTAGCAAACAAATTGAAATAAAAGAATATATACTATGTGAAGTCTAATGGAACAATCATATGAATGAGAGGACATTAAAATTCAAATTCGTCGTTGTTATACTTGCAGTGAAGCTAGCAGTACAGAGACTTTACTTAAACATCCAAAACATGATTTTCTTGTAACTTTTCGATGCTTCTCTTATACAAACAGATCCTGGAAACTATAAACATCGCTCGTTGTATCTATTCCTTGATTGAAGAACCTGTAACATGTTTAATGCACTCCATAGTTATTGTTATGACCAATTCCCGCTTCCAAAAATTGCCATCTGCTTTCCCTTTCTTTACTTACACATTTTTCGGAAAATGTCTAGGTGCGGGATTTGGCGGATTCACGTCTTCAGATTTCCATTGTTACTTTTATATCACCAACCCAACCGACTGCTTCCCCATTTCATATTGAACAAACTTTTTGAATCGCGGGTTCCTGCATAGGTGGGTTCAACATGTCCGCCGCCTGCAAATAGCACCCAGACTTTCGCGACTTACAAATTAGCAAACAAATTCCCCTTCATCTCGTATGCTTTCTCTTTCTATTTACTTGGTCCTTTTTTCGAGTGTCTCATGCTTTTATATAAAGAACCCGAAGTTCAGCAATATACAAATTGCCCTTTCGACATTGTGCTTCCACTGTTCCCTTATGCACAAACAACACCGGAAATTCTGCGACATACAAATTGACGGTCGATATCTGTCACTGAGATGCAATATGACCATTGGCCCCTCACGTCTCCTGGGTATATCTTCTGCCCTTTTTTTTTTGTAACCCGCCTGACCTCTTTCCATACTTGCGCATTTCTTGGAGTCTGTTTCACGGGTTGGCGGGTGGACGAAATGTACAATGCTTAGTCACAATTCCCCATCATCGCTACCTTCGTACTTATTTCTAGATATGAAATAATTAAGCTTTAATGCTAGTAGTTCATCCTGCAGGAACCGTTAAGATTTTCATTAATGTCCGGAAGGCCGAAGAAGATTTGTCATTACTACAAATTAAACCAAGATTTTTGGAGAAGAGTGTTATCCTTTCCAAGTATTCATTTCAAACATGATGCAATATGTTTCGTGCGTCGGCGGGTTGGCGCCTTTAACAAATCTCTAATTCTTAATCTCTCTTTGTCGTCACATCCACCTTCGCACTTTTTTCTAAATATTAAATTAGTGAGCTTTAATGGTAATAGCTCATTCCACATGAACCCTGGAGATTGTCATTGATCATCAAAAGGCTCTAGGAAATATTCCATTGATATGCATTAAACCATAATTTGCGGAGGGTTATATTATCCCTACCCAATTTTCATTTCAAACATCGTCTGGAGCAAACAAAAATTTCTTGTTAACTTGTGGTAGCAGTTTTGTCCAGATACAATAAACACATTCATGCATAATGGCCAAAGGTTCTGGTATTCCAGGGAATATTCTTACTACTCATCTCCCTCCACCCAGGAGAAAAAAAGGAGATGGTCCCTTGGTACACTGAAAGATATATTTCAAGCCAAATAATTTCAAGGCAACCTTGCCTCCTCAGAGAACCTACCCAATTGCATTGATGCCTGGCGCAGAGGTTGATGTCGTGGATTCTGAACCGGAAGAAGATGATCTAATGGGCGATGATACAACAATGGATGAAAACAATGCAGAAACTGTTCCCACTCTTGTGCCCAAATTGAAATCAACCATAACGGGAGGAACTTTCCGACTCAGTGATGGCAGTCCTGACAACACCAAAAGGATTTTCATAAAATAAATCGATGTTGAACACAACAGCTTCTTTGCAGCTCGAAAGTAGGAATTCAGAGGTCCAAATTAGTCTGTTCTAGGTGGAAGACTTTCACTGTAAAACAATGATATGTTGATGCTCCCAGAGATATATTTCAAGCCAAAAAAATATTCACTTGCAGGACTACTGTCTTGTTCTCTGGATATACAATTAACATCTTTGAGAATGAGGACCAGAACTCTCACTGGTGCAAGGAATATTTCTACTAGTCATCTCCTTCCACCTAGAATGGACTAATTTGGGCCTCTGGAATTGCACGTGCAACCTATGTCCCTGAAGTCTTTTTGACTCTACAGAGGTGGTTTCTAGTTGTGTCCTAACTTTTAGTTAAGGGTTATTCCGCCCTGTAATGTTTTTTGTCTTCTTCCTCATGGGAAGCTTATGAAAACTATCAATTTTACCACAGGATGATTCATCGAGGAGAAAACTGCAAGGATCCTGCATACTGCGGATCCTGTGCCTGTGTTTGTGGAAGATACGTTCAATGTTTTGGCCTGAGGAACTGGGTCCAATTTCTAAGGATAGATGTACAATACTCGGTGTTTTTTTTTTTTTTTAAATGGATTTGTTGTTAATTTTTTTTGCCTTGGAGTCTTCGTTGCTACTTCTTTTCTGGATTTAACGCCTGTTCTCATTGGCATGGTTCGATGGTCTCATAGTTCTTTGATATTGTATTTACTTAGGTAATTTTTTCTAAGATGGAACATCTAACAATTATATAAAAATGTAATGTGTCAATCCACCAGGCTTTTATAGAAACAAAAAATGGATCACACACAGTGTCAACCCAACGTTCAATTATATTCGCAATGCAGATAGAACATAGCAATACCAAAGTACAATGTTGCAACAAAATCGTCATTCTTGTTTCTAGACATACAATTATTAAGTTTTAATGCTAACAACCCATAATGCAAGAATTTTAATACTTAAGTTAATATGTTACAGTCATGGAAGAATGTATCAAGAACACACTTACACCCACACATTCCAATAAAATCTAATCTTCAACAAAACATTCACTAACAATTAGTAGAAAATGAACTTTAATACTTAAGTTAATATGTTACAATCATGGAAGAATGTATCAACACGCACACATTGCAATAAAATATAACCTTCAACAAAGAATTTGCTGACAAATAGTAGAAAAAGATGGTTTTGCAACAATGGGGCTTATTTGAAACCAATTCACGCTTACGAAAACTGCCCTTCGCCTTTCTATTTTCCCACTCTTTTATCCCCTGTAGTTTCTCTTCCTGGTTACTTAATTGTTTTTTTCCGACATGCAATTATTAAGTTTTAATGCTAACAACCCATAATGCAAGAAGTTTAATACTTAAGTTAATATGTTACAGTCATGGAAGAATGTATCAAGCACACACTTGCACCCACACGTTCCAATAAAATCTAATCTTCAACAAAGCATTTGCTGACAATTAATAGAAAATGAAGTTTAATACTTAAGTTAATATGTTATAGTCATGGAAGAATGTATCAACACCCACACGTTGCAATAAAATCTAATCTTCAACAAAGCATTTGTTGACAATTAGTAGAAAATCATGGTTTTGCAACAATGTGGATTGTTTGAAGCCAATTCGCGCTTACGAAAACTGCCCTCCGCCTTTCTATTTTCCCACTCTTTTATCCCCTATAGTTTCTCTTCCTGGATACTTAAATCATTTTTTTCTAAAAATGCCTTGTTGCATGGGTTGGCGGATTCATGCATTTCGACCGAGCGCTTCCCCTTTGTCTAAATTGGCTCTCTATTGTTTTGTGTCCTACAAGTAGCACCCAGAGTTCCGCGATATACAAATTGACATGCGGACTTGTGCGTTGGCTGGCTCAACATTGCACTTCTATTTTTTCATGACCTCCAAACAACATTTGGAGCTCCGCAGTATACAGATTGACACACGGGATCCAGGGCTGGCGGGCTCAAGATTGCCATTCTTTACGGATGGAAAAATGCTAAAATGAGCCACATACTACATTTGCGTCACATAAGTTATATTAAAGGGAAAAGCATTTCCTCTGCAGTCCCATGTCCTACAAACAACACCTAGAGTTCCGCACTATACAAATTGATAGTCGGACTTGCCAGCTGGCTGGCTAAAAAAATGTCTCGGAGTTACGCAATATACAAATTGACAGACGAAGCATACAACCAAGAACCAAGTAAACTCGTGGATCATATTCCTAGTTGCTGACGAACAGTACTATCACTTCCGCGATATACAAATTTACAATCAGACGCAAATCATACTGTCTTCTGTATTACAGTCTACCTATCATGCCCTCTTCCACGGTACACATTTTGCACTAAAAACTTCTAAGAAATACAATTTAACCGTCGGGTCCTCACGTCTTCTATGGAACTATTGTCACCCCATTTTGAAGCATGTCTGTCCACTTTCCATACTTCGCCATTTCTTCGAATTTCTTTCGCGGATCATCGGTTTGGTGGGTTCAAGAAATATTTAGTTCCTAGTCGTTGTTTCCTGTGCCCACACCCTTTTTCAATTAGAAATTACCAATTATATATAAAATTTTATTTCTAGGCATGTAATTAGCAAGCGTTAATTTCAAACATCATGGATTGTCATTTGCACGTCGTTGGGTTGGTCCGTTCATGAAAACTTCAATCCTTGCTTCCGAGAACGAGTCTACCCGACCGTTTCCCTATTCCATACTTAGCCACTTTCCTGGAATTCCGCAAATATACAAACCGACCGCTGAACTTCCCCATCATGCTCTCTTCTATTTTACATGTTTTGCAGTAAAAAATTCTGATACATAAAATTTGACCGTGGAACATTCGCCTCTCCTGAGTATCCCCGTAACCCTATTTTGAATCCCGTTTGATTGCTTTTTAGACCTTGCCATTCGTTCCTTTCTCTCCCCCGTCTCCGTGACCTTCACACTGAAAAAAAAAATGTTTATATATATATATATATATACATATCTTGTTTCTAAATATGCAAATATTGACATTTAATTCTAACAACTCATCATGCAGGAACCGTATATATTTTCATTGATGGGCGAAAGCTCGAGGAGATCTCCTATTAATACACATTAAACAAAGATTTGCGGGGGGTTATATTATCCCTTCCGAGTGTTGATTTCAAAATCATGAAATGTTGTTCGCACGTCGTCACCTTGGCACGTTCACGAAACCTCCAATCCTTAATTTCTCTTCGCCGTACCTGCCACCTTCACATTTACAAATATGCAATAAGTAAGCTTTACTGCTAACATTTCATCATGCACCACCCATACAAATTGTCATTAATCAGTGAAAGGCTCGAGGAGATTTCCCGTTCATAAGCATTTAACGAAGATTTAGTAAAGAGTTACATTATCGGATCTAAGTTTTCATTTCAACCATCGCCTGGAGAAAACCAACGTTCTCATAAACCTATGGCATCAACTCGACAAAAATTCTGTGGAGATACACTGAACATCTTCGGGCGCGAGGACCATAAATTCCAGTGGTCCATGGCATATTGTTATTACAATACCCCTGCCGTAGAGAACCAAGTAATTTGGACCTCTGGGATTTCTCGTGCAGGCTGTGTCCCTGAGGTTTTCGACTGTAAGGACCTGGTCTCTTGGTGCATCGATAAATTTATTTCAGACAAAAGAATTATTCCACTGCGGGACCGCTCTTTTGTTTATTTGTCACCTCAGGTCTTCCTCCAGATGTTAAGATTGTCGGAGCCAACATTGACGTTCAAAGGAGAAGACTACAAACAATTCCTAGCAAAGCATAATAACGGGTTGGACCTCTTGCCCCATTTATTGGAAGACCCGATTCTAGTTTCTGAAGATATCACAAGCTTCCAGGTTAGTTCATTTAGAAATCCATTCTGCGAAATTGCCTGGATGTTTACAAGAATAACGGGACAAGAGTCCACAATAATTGTTTCTTGGATGGCTCTTTATATTTTTTTATTTCACAGTCAACGAACAAGCCATTTTTTATTGGGGCAAGTTAATTTCCCATGAAATCTGTTCCCAATTGTCAAGCTTCAAAAGGGAAAATAAATTTTATATTTCATCCTACTTAGTTTTTGCAATAACACATTGTTGTCAGTTTCCAGAACTGTCTCCATCCAAGAATGTCAACTGGGAATTCGACCCAGTAACATTTTGGTACCAGGCCTCGTGGAAGCACAAGGCTTCCCACTGGTTTTATGAGGTTTTTAATGGCTTCATGTTTGTTTTCAAAGTTTTGTTGTTAGGAGAAGATGCTCCCCACATATCTGAACATGAAACCAGTTTTTGGACAGGAAGGGGACACTTGAACATTTGAATAATTACACTGTGATAAGAATTTTTGGCTCCACAGAAAAACCTGGTCTCCTTTCATGTCAAATTATAAACAAAATGTTTGTTGCAGAAGTATCACAACAATACAACTACTGGTTGCATCTATTGCAAAAGAAGAGAAAAAAACAGATCATTCCTCTGCCTTGGAAAGTCAGGGAGTTCGTGTTGAAAAACATCAACAAAATTGACGAATTCGCAGCGCATTCTAGCAATTTCAACCTGAGATACGCTGAAAGAATAAGAGGGTTCGACCCCAATAATATTTTTCAACAACATTTACAAACACTTGGCCTCAGCGATTGTTTTTTCAAAAACCACATGTCTGAAAACAAAGACACTAGCGACAACGCTCCTGCTTCTGATGCCGACGACCTAGACACACTGCAAAGAAACACTAAATTGTACAGGCAACAGGGGAAAGGCCCCGGTGACAAGAGTGTTCAATCGACGAATAACACTCCAAAAAGTACAACATCGTGAAGCATCGCTCCAACGGCCCACCACAACAACAAAGCAACTCAGAGTTCTTCAAATGGAGGAGGAGATAACGAACCTCCTCACTCTAAAATTGATAGTTCTCATAAGATTCCAGTAGACAAGAAGAGAAAAAAAATATGGGACAGGTGGAAGAGTCGGAAATTCATAGCGAGAACATGGAACTTGACACTGATCTGGATAGTATGCTCCACTACCCTGATCAGCCCGGAGATGCCATCCAGCATAGTCATCCAATGGACATATCCGATATTGAAAATTTTGACGAAGATGAATCCTTTATGTTCCAGAGCGTTGTTTTTGACAACCAATCCAAAAAAATGATAATTGAGAAAAAAAATGTAAAAAATAACAAAGGAAAATATCGTTTAGAGGTTGACCTTGCAAGATGTGGTTGTCCCAAATCTGTCAACTTCACAAGGCGGTTGGAGATGCACTTCATGATTCCATTGGAGGCATCGAGGCCGAGAATGCCAGACTGAAGTACCAGGTCAAGGAATTGGAAGAGGCTTTGATTCCTATGCCATTTCTTGACAATCCTTTGGAAATAGCCATGATTTCCACTCCTGCATCCAACTTAAAAGGATCCTCTAGCCTCCTCGCATCCCGTAGAGGATATGTGGAAAATAATATCAAGAAAAGAATGGAACTGTTTACTAAGGCGTGGAAAACATCACAAACCATCACTTCCGTGGGAACCAGGGCACATAGTTTGCTCGAACATTTGTAGGTGGAGTTAAAAGATGAAGAACATTTCTATTTAAACACGGTCCTTCATTTTGGCACCATTGTTAACAATATGACAGAAAAAAAAAGAAGACAACAAGATATTCCATCCATAAACTGGATTGGTCAATTAAATGCATGCTGGAAAGAAAAAGTGAAGAACCTGCATCTCATTGTTCAGTCATGTGAACAAGCCATATTAAAGAAAGATAAATTATTCACAAGGCTACCAAGAATAAACTTAGTCGGAAAGACCAATGACTTCCAAGACCCCGACTTAATCACAAACTCCTCGCCCTTAACTAGGCAAGAGTTCAATAAAGAGGTTGATATGTTTAAGGCGTTGTCTTTGGAAAAGTTTTACATCATCCTTGAATATGATCAAGATCACGTCGATGACTTGCTAGTCGACTATTTAGTACATAATGAGGAAATTCATTAGACTCTGTGTAATCTTTCTATCGACTTCTGGGAATTAGAAAATGATGTCTTCAAGATAAAAATCCAGAATGAGATCAACGTCACCCCAATGAGAAGATACATTGAAGAATGGCTCGAAAGGGATTTGAAGCAGGCCGTCGGCGAAAGGCAACATGCATTTTCCATGATTCCAACAGCCGTCGATGACATCAATGAAATGACAGCCACAAGAAAATAGAAAAAGGGATCATATGTACCATCACTGTAAGTCTATTGATCACATCCTGCTTTGTTTATCAACCCAGTTATTCCTCTTTTTTAAATAGAAATGTGTAGCCAAACACTTATACCTTTCAATTTAGTTTTTTGCAAGTATTACACTCTATATTCTTTCTACGGTCCTGTTTCTTGTACATATTTCTCTTATGGTCCGCAGGAGCCCCAATCCCAGGCTATATGACAAACGCATTGAAATTTCCAGTAATATGTAACAAACTTTTATTTTTTGATATATTTCAAAATTTCCAGTAATATGTAACAAACTTTTATTTTTTGAGATATTTCAAATAAAACTGTTTTGTTATCTCCTTTTAAATTTGTGTCCTCATACATTTTTATCTTTCACCAGTCTATATGAAAAATGCATTTAAATTTCCAATTTTTTTCTTCCACTATGCACAAATTATATTTTGTTAAATACAGTCAAAAAATAAATGGTGCTTTACATTCCACGCGTCATTTACTGCATGGATACCACCTGTGCTTCATGCTTCTTTCCACATCTTCGCTGCAGTTTCCATCTTCCTCTACTACTTTTTCCTATCCCACTTCAACCTGACACACTTAACCAATTATCTCTCTGCGGGGTCATGCCTTAGTGCTAACGAAATTTTATGCCCCATGTTTTGTGATATACATGTTGCACACAACATTTCCGTGATATACATTTTGCACCGAACACTTCCGTCATTTACAATTCGACCCCATTTTCCACAATTTACCTTGTAACCTACTTGGCAGGGACTATGCTGCAATGCAAACTTGTTTCATGAAGTAAATGATACAGTTCTTCAAATGAATGCAACTAGCTAAATGTACATTTATGACATAAATACGCTCTTCTCAGAATATGAACATGTCAATTCCTTATAGCTAACAAAATATTTCTACATGGAAATAATGTCAATTTAGATGTTTTCATCCCATGTGTTTCTATTAAGCCGAGAAAAAAGTTGGAAAACAATCCTCTTTATATTAGATCACAAGCTGGTTCTTGATGAAAGAAGGTTAATCCTTAATATTTCATATAATCATTAAACAAATATTTCCAAACTCAAAGATATAATCATTGTAGATGTAAATTTTTTCATATAATTTTAAATTTAGCTCGACTAGGTAATCAAATGTAGTACATGCTTCATATTTTACCAAACCATTTCTAAAATGCACCTTCATACCTTTTCATATGACTTGTAATGTAATAAAATGGATAAATAAGACATAAATAAAACATAAATGGAATTGTAATGTTAGAAATATTTATAGAAAATTCTTATTCATACAAGTTATATAGAGAATCATCTATGCATAATTAAATAAATCCGATGAATTGAACACAACATAAAGCAATTATGCTATAAATTGTAGACAAAATATATTTTTTTGGAAATATATTTCAATGCAACATCATTTCCAAAATGCTAATTATAAATATCCTCCGCAATTTGAAATATTATTATATTATATTAATGACATAAAATAACTTTGGGAGGAAAATGAGATACATTCCTTCGTCAACTATGACTCTACTATCCCAACAAACTAATATAATGGCCATGAATGACATGCAAAGAATAAATAGAAATGTAATTATATTAGAAGTTGTACATGAAAGAGAGAAAAATACAAGACACATGAGAAGAGAGGAAAATCCTCTAGATGATCTTAAAATTATTTAGGTGCATGATTACATTCATTGATAACTTGTAATGCAGAGGTACCCTACCTTTATAGACCTCCAACCTTTATTGATGTGTTTCAATGTTTTACAACACCCCTAAGGTTTGTTGATGACCTAGAAGGTGAATTTAATCAACCAAAAGGTAGTTCCAATTACTAATCTGCAAGATACCAGATATAATAAATATGTAGAACAAAAATAAAATGCTAGAAATGGCAGGATAACAGTAATATAACCAGCATAATCTCCACAATAACACATAAATGATATAAGAACAACAACATAAATAACACTTTGATTCAGAAAGCAATGTTCACGGGCCTCTTCGAGGGGGCAACCTCCAGTCGAGCAACGCTCTGTTACAATAATCTCCAATCTAGGTTTTTTCATACCCTCGACCCCTATTTATACTAAATATGTCTATCAAGAGAAGCATCTAGAGGAAGATCCTTCTAGAAGTGGAAGCTTCTACTAGGTCTTCTTACATCTGCCTTATTCTATTTGATTGAAAGGCCTTATTAATATTGACCTTTATTACATCCGAATACATTGATCTACCTATGTGCGGGTTAGGACCCTAACATGTCCGGCCCCTTAAAAACAACCTTGTCCTCAAGGCTTGAGATGTGGAAACTGCTGCAGAATGGTAGCTGGTTCCCAAGTGGCATCTACTGGAGTTGTATCTTTCCACTGGACTAGCACTTCCTTGATGGTTCTCTGACGCAGGCGATGCTCATGCTGGTCCAAAATTGCTTCTAGATGTAGCCAAATGGATACTTCTTCAGCTAACTCTGGAAGGTTGGTTTGAATTTGGCACCTAGTTCCAATCACCTTCTTTAAGCATGAAACATGAAAAACAGGATGTAGCTTCGACTAACTGGGCAGAGCTAACTGATATGTGACTTGTCCCACACGCTTGAGAACTGCATAAGGACCATAAAATTTGGGCGATAGCTTCTGACAATTCTTGGCCTTGAGGGAAGTTTGCTTGTATGGTTGCAGTCGCAGAAACACCTAATCCCCTTCTGCAAATTGACGTTCAGAGCGACCTTGATCTTCTTGTTGCTTCATGCAATTCTATGCCATGACCAAGTTCTCTTTAAGGGTACAAAGAATATCCTCTCGAACTGTAAGTGTGTGGTCAACCACCTGGACCTTTGAGGTACCCGGTAAGTATGAGAGAACTGAAGGTGGCTTCTGTCCATATACTGCTTCAAAAGGAGTCATGAGAGTAGTTGTATGGTAGGAAGTGTTGTACCACCATTCGGCTAGGGGTAACCATTGAGCCCACTGATGTTGTTTTTTAGAGGCAAAACACCTTAGATATGTTTCCAAACACTTGTTGACAACTTCCATTTGACCATCAGTCTGGGGATGATAAGATGTGCTGAGATGCAATTGGGTGCTCTGTAGCTTAAGCAGTTCTTGCCAAAAATTGCTTGTGAAAGTTGGGTCACGATCAGAAACAATAGAGTGCGGCATGCCATGAAGCTTGAAGACCTGGTCCATGAAAATTTGAGCCACCGTGGATGTAGTAAATGGGTGTTGAAGAGCGTAGAAATGAGCATACTTGGAAAGACAATCCACAACCACCATTATGACTGATTTGTTCCCCGATTTGGGTAAGCCGGAAATAAAGTCCATAGAGATATCCTTCCAAATAACAGGTGGAATCGGAAGTGGTTGTAGTGTGCCCGGAGATTTGACTGTTTCTCCCTTGTTGCGTTGACACACCTCACATTCAACGACAAAATTATGGATGTCCTGTTTCATACCATCCCAGAAAAAAGAACGTTTGAACTTGTCATATGTTTTGGTGAACCCTGAGTGCCCCGCTGTGGGTGTAGCATGAAGCTCAGAAAGTACCATGGATTTAAGCTTTGATTGTTTACTTAAATACAAACGGACTTTGTATCAAAGCTCATCCTGGAGGCAAGAGTACCCTGGGGGAGCTTGAGCATTGCTCTGCAATTACTGGATCAGATGCAAACTTTTGGGATCTTAAAGCCATTCCTGGCGCACAACTTGGAGCCAATTGAATACAATGAAGGAAAGCGAAAAAAGGGATCCTTCTTCTTCATATTTTTGGGACAGTGCATCCACCACTACATTGTCTTTTCCCTTCTTGTAAATGATCTCATAATCATATCCAAAGAGATTAGTCACCCATTTTTGTTGCTCCGGGGAGGAAATGCGTTGTTCCAGAAAGTACCTGAGGCTTTGATGGTCGGTCTTAATTTGGAAGCGTTTCCCCAAGAGATAAGGACGCCACAAATCAACGACATGCAGAATAACCAACATTTCCTTTTCATAAATGGGTTTTCCCAGATGCCTTTCAGACAGTTGCTTGCTGGTAAAGGCCAAAGGTCGACCCTCTTGCATAAGGACAACACCGATTCCTTTCCCTAAGGCATCACATTCCAACACAAAGGTCTTTGTGAAATTAGGAAGGGCTAGAACCGGAGTGGTGCACATGGCCATCTTCAAGGTTTGAAAAGCTTGAGCAGCAGCTGGAGTCCAAGTGAAAGAGTTCTTTTTGAGGAGAGCAGTGAGAGGTGCTGCAATCTTTCTGTAGTTCTTAACAAACTTGCGATAATACCCTGTTAAGCCCAGAAATCCATGCAAGATTTTGAGAGTCTTTGGGTGCGGCCAATCTTGCATAGCTTCAATCTTTTTCAGATTCACCCTGACGCCATCCTTGCCAACCAGATGACCTAAGTATTCTACTTCTGAGGCACCAAAATCACATTTAGACTGTTTTAGGAAAAGTTGGTTCTTAGAGAATAGATGGAGAACTTGATCCACATGAGTAAGATGGTCTATCCAGGTTTTTCTATAGATGAGGATATCATCAAAGAAAACTAAGACAAAATGATGGAGAAAGGGATGTAAGACATGATTCATGAGGCTTTGGAAGGTGGAGGGGGCATTACACAAGCCAAAGGGCATGACCAAAAACTCATAGTGGCCCTCATGAGTGCGAAAGGCCGCCTTGGGAATGTCTGCCTCTTTCATACGTATCTGGTGATAGCCCGAGTGAAGATAAAGTTTAGTAAAGAATTGGGGGCCACTCAATTCATCTAGGAGGTCATCAATGACAGGAATGGGAAATTTCTCTTTAATGGTCAGTTTGTTGAGGGCACGAAAGTTATGACACATTCTCCAAGAACTTTCTTTCTTTAGGACCGTGACTACGGGAGAAGAGTAAGGGCTCGTACTAGGGTGGATAATGCTTGCATTAAGGAGTTCCTGGACCATTTTCTCAATTTCATTTTTTTGTGAGAAGGGGTGGCGATATGGACAAATATTGGGAGGAAGGCTTTCGGGTACAAGGGGAATGGAATGATCATGAACAACGTGGGAAGGAGGGAGTCCTTGGGGATTGGAAAATACCATTTAATGTTTATAAAGGAGGGCTTGGAGGTCATGCGACACCGGGGGTGTCTCTGTTGCTTGTATGGCATGGAGTTGGGAAATGACACCAGACTGACCTTTTTTGAGGAGCTTTTCCATGCGATGGGAACTAATGACCTCAGGTGAACCAACAATGATGCCTTAGAATTTATATTGGTGGCCTTCCTGGTCGAATTGCATGGTTAATGCCTTAAAATCCATGAGAATGGGACCCAAAGTTCTTAGACAGTCTGCACCCAACACAATGTCATAACCACCCATGTCAATAGCAAACATATGGGATTTTACGTGGTAGTCACCGATTTGGAGACACACATTTTCACAATGCCCTCCACATTTCATGGAACCACCATTGGCAATCATGATTTGGAAATTGTTGACAACATGGATGTAGCAATGAGCTTCTTAGGCAATGCGGCGATGAATAAAATTATGGATGCTTCCACTATCAACTAGAATGATGACCTTCTGATGCTTGATGTAACCGATTAACTTGAGGGTTTGGGGAGTGGAGAATCCAATGAGAGGATTGAGGGAAATGACAGGTTCTACTTTGGGAGGGTCTGAGGGAGGGGTTATGTCAGTGATTTCAGGTGACTTAGACATAAGGGGAGTTTCAACATCCTCTTTCGAAATATCCTCAGAGATTGCCATAAAAAGCTTTTGTTCTTAACACTTGTTTCCCAAAAAATATTTGTCATCACAATTATAAAAAAGGCATTTGAGTTGGCATTCAACCATTTCAGCCCTGGTCAATTTTTGGATCTTTAATGGGGCGGAGGGAGTAGAGGGAGTGATGGGTTTAGGGCGAGGGATAAAGGAGGGTTTTCGGTTGAGAGGATACAACCTGTTGTTCTTCTTTATCTCTTTTAGTAGCCTCCACCCAACTTGAGGTTCGATCCATGAGGACATGGGCCCGAATCTCCTCCTTGAGGCCACTGATAAAACACTCTCGAAAGAAAGCATCAATCATGCCCTATGCTCGAAAAGATAGGCACTCAAAGGCAGCTATGAAGTCTTCTACTGTTCCTGATTGTTTCAACTTTGTCAAACGGCCGAAATGGTTGGTGTCCATGTCAAAGCGTTCATAAATCTCAGTCACAAATTGGGTCCAACCAATATACCCTTGACGGGAAGTTTTTCTCCATTGCCACCATTGCCAACGTTCTTGATCTAGATGGAGAACACCATACCAGAGTTTGGCCAAGTCATTTGTAATGCCGTATAAAGAGAAATAATGTTCCATTTGGGTTACCCAACCAGTGGGGTCCGAGCCATCAAATTTGGTCACATCCACTCGTGGAAGGTGTAGGTCACGTTGAAAGTGATGAGGCTGAAAGGTATGGGAATGGGAGGAATGTTCGCCTTCGGTCTTTGGAGGTTCTTCAGAGAAAGGGTCATCTATAGGGATCTTCAGTTTGGTGCAGAGTGATGCAAAGATAGATTCAAGCTGGGTGGTTGGTTCTTGTTTGACTTCCTCCATTGAGGACTGGATGGTTGTATTTATGGTCGTATTGATGGATGAATCTATGGAGGCAACAATGACACTGAGTTGTTTCACTTCTTTTTGGGTCTCGAGGAAACCAGATTGCAAGGTGTTGAAGCAAGTTTCCAGATCTTGGCTACGGGTATGGGCCATGAGGATGGGTGAACTGAAAAGGGGCGGGAGGGGTCAAAAATTTTTCCGAAAAAAGATATGGATGAATTTGATAAGGGAAAAGAGATGAATCCAATGGCATAGGTCTCAAATAATGGTGAAAAAATTTCCAGACTTATTTATTTATTTTATTTTACACCTGTGGAGTTATACTCCGGTCTGAAGAATACTGTAGTGATTAAATCCCCAAATGCTTAACCATAAAGAAATGTGTATTTACTTGGCAACCCGAACACAGTTGCATGACAATAGATCTGGTCTGTTTTAATTTGTTTATGTTTCTGTCCCCCAAGGGTTAGGTATTCAAGGGTTCTACAGACAAGGGTTTGTCCTGTGCTATATCTCTCTGATATATGTGCGGGGTCCAACAATAGTACTCGGTCCAATATCTCAAAGCACTAACTAAGGAGGATAGACCGTACCCTTAGCTGTGCTACCCGACTACCTAGGTACTAGAGAGTATCTTCCCGAGTGTTGTTCTCAGTGAAACTATAGCAGTCTGGTGACCGATAGGTTTATCTAAAGAGGGCTTCAGGAAATCCAGGTCGATCTGTACACAGGTGTTGTCTGATGCACTACCACTCAAAGGGGTACCAACATGGGTTACAAGGGTGGCCAACATATGTGTGCTTAAGAACCACTTGTATTTCCTGCATGTATGAATCCCTCAACTGCAGGTTTATGCACGTAACGACATATCTACGTGCTTAAAGACGCGAGAATATGTCTCTACCCTGGAAAAAAAAATTCCCACAATTTCTGCCAAGGAAAGTGTGCTCTGATACCACTTGCAATATACCAGATATAATAAATATGCATAATAGAAATAAAATGCTAGAATGGGAAGAATAACAGTAATATAACCAACATAATCTCCACAATAACACATAAATGATATAAGAACAACAACATAAATAGCACTTTATTCAGAAAGCAATGTTCACGGGCCTCTTCGAGGTGGCAACCTCCAGTCGAGTAGCGCTCTGTTACAATAATCTCCAAGCTAGGTTTTTTCATACCCTTGACCCCTATTTATACTAAATATGTCTATCAAGAGAGGCATCTAGAGGAATATCCTTCTAGAAGCGGAAGCTTCTATTAGGTCTTCTTACATCCGCCTTATTCTATTTTATTGAAAGGCCTTATAATATTGACCTTTATTACATCCGAATTTATTGATCTACCTATGTGCGGGTTAGGACCCTAACATAATCACATCATACACCATTCCCCCCGTTCTAATTGTAGAGGTATTACATAGAACAAATACTCATTGAATCCTCTCCCACTTATCTCCATTTGGAATCTATGATTTTCTGAGAGTTTTGTTTTCATCATCAACGTTAGACAAACTAATAATTGATGATTCTTCCAGTGTGGGAAAAAACCCTAATAAAAGTAGAAATGGAAGGATTAATCTTCTCTAATAGTTTGTGAGCAAATGTAGGAGCAGTCTAATCAATAATCCCTTGAACATTATTTTTTTACTTCATCCAAAGTTGTTGCATAATCATCTACATAAAATAAATGAATCTCCTAATGTTAGGGGAAATGAAAACCCAAATTACATAGGAATGAGATCTTATTAAGAAAAACCCTAATCTCTTGATCACTCTTCTACATATTTGTCTATTGAAACTATAAAGGAATATGCTTCCTTTAAACAACTTTTGCATCCATAGAAACTTCAACACAATATGAAATTCCCCTATTGACTATGTGAGCAATAGGCATCTCAAATAAAATTTACATACGTGCATCAACAATATGAGATTTTTCTAGATTCCGATGTTATATTCTATTTGTAATCTCTTGTATTTCACAAAGATTGACATAATAATTAGTATAATATTCAAAATATCCTCTAAGATTAACTATTTCAATAATAATTTTGTCCCATATAATAAATCTCACAACAACAACGATTTCTTGCCACATAACAATTTGTGAGGCAGTTTGGAGCTTCTAATCAAGATTATAATACCTTGTTCAATGTTTTCTTAGTAGAGTACTTAAAGAAGTTGTATAATCTACTCTAGCACAATGGAATATACAACTAAGATTACACTTAATAGTTATTAGTTGAAAAGAGGTTACATTTAGTAGTTATGGCTACACTTACAACCCCTTGCCAGGGAATGTAAACATCCCTAAAAATAAAGTATATATACAAAGGAAACTAATATCCATTATAACATAGAATAAATAATATTGTAGATATATACTTGAGTCTTGGATTTATAAATTAAGTATGAAAAATAACATATTTACCAATTGTTGCTTTGGGGGATGTTGACGCTTTCAAAATGCCCTTCGAAAGACATGGGTACTCTCCAATATGAAATCCCAATTGGACTTCACAATGTTTGGAATAAGAGTCTCATCGAGACTTTGGCCTAACTTCCATTGTTGGGATGAGTGGGTATGTGTGGGTTTGAAACACAAAAATGCAAGAGATGCAAATATGAACTAAACTAAATGAAAAAATTAAGTAGAATCTATCCTATCCTAGCTAGGAGCAAACTATTGAAAAAATGAACATATCGGAAAATAACTAATTCCTACCTATAATAAACAATTAGCTTCCAAAGAGACAAGGATTGGTAGTATATGAACAAATACATGCATAGAATAGTCTGTAGCAATAACTCATTCAAATATATCTATTCATCATCTTAGAACATTGATATTGGAAAAGAAATGCACTACAAAGATACAACATTCACACAAGAGTAGTCTATGAAATGAGAAATGTAACCTTACAACCTTCATAGTGATAATGAATTAACTGGAAAAAGTTCACAACAATACATCACCAGAATCAGATTCCCCCTCCTCCAAAATGGCACTGAGGGGTTCTTGCTATTAAGATTTAAAAAATGGTTCTCAAAATTACAAAATGTAAGAGCCTCTTCAAAGTGGGTGCTCTTTGTCATATATATTTGAGTTTATAACTGTTTCTTAGGACTTCTTGAATCCCCCAATGACAATTACAACTTTTGGTTTTCCGTATCTTTTTTTTTTCCTACTTTACAAAAATAAAATATTCTACAACTTAGAATGGATCTCTTGGTTTCTCCTTTCCTTTGTCCCTAATGTAGGATTTCCACACTTCATGATAGGTGGATATTAATATGACCCTAGAGAACAACATGCTTTCTAAAGTGACGTCATGGACTGATAAAATTTGGGACATAGTCTTCATATCCCTTTTTAGTGTGAACTAGAAAGGGTGAATTCAATTATGGTCTTTTGAAGGTATTACTAAATGTTCACTCATCATGGCGTTGGTCACTCTTTGCGGGATCCATGCAGCCAATTCTATGGAACACATGGATTCTTCTAGCTCAATTTGAACTTGGTCATTTGGCCTGAGCTTTCCTAGATCACCAATTTTAGGCAAGTTGCACTTGGTTGCAAGTCTGGTGGTTGTTGTGTGTAACCTTGTGCACATATTGAGGGAGTTATTAAAATTTCTCTCTAGTCTCTCTCTTGTTCTTTGGAAATTGGTGAGATATGGATAACTCAACCGGATTTATCTGTGATTCATCCTTGGGAGGCTTGTAGGATCATTAGGTTTCTCCTCTTCCCACTTCTTCATTTCACCCATAATCGTTCTTGTTCCAATGAGTTCAAAATTCTCCATTTTAGCTATGTATAGTAGTGAGGTTATTTGAGAAACTGTTTTATGAAATTCTTGCATGCCAATATATAGATGCTTTGTTGAGTCTTGGAACTCCTTCTTGACTTTATTGACACTTATCTTGAATTTAGTGATGTTGGTCCTATGACTTTTGTAGAATATCTCTTCTTCTTCTAGGCTCTAGATATTTTCTTTATAGTCCTAGATCTCTTGAACCATGCTCTTGATATTCTACTCAGAAGATTGAGTGAATGCTATGCCTATGAAGAGATAGCCAGGGGTTTCTCTCTAATATCCTCAAATACAATTGTCTTTGTAGTGTCTGAAAGTGGGGTAGTTATGGAAACATGCAGTCTTTTCATGCTCTGCTGAATGATTTTGCCCGAGTCTCGGTAAAATCTAAATGAGTTCATATTTGTCACTTTCTTAGCTTTGGAGGGTGTGAATCCTCCTAGTCTAATCTCCCCTAGAGGTAAGTGGTCTCCGGTAAGGGGTATGTTGGAAGAGGTTTCTATATTATGAATTTCCATTGGGTCGGTGTCTTGCCCCTTTTCTTCTTCTTCTTTTATTTTCTTCTCTTCCTCTTCTCTTCTTTCTCTCTCATGATTATTCATTTTTCATTTTCTTCCTTTTATTTTCTCTTCTTATTTGCCTCCACTACTACCGCTACTTCTGCTGCTACAATTTTAGCTTCCCTTTTTTTCTTTTCCTTCTCTTCTACATTTTCTTTGGTTTCTTATTTCTTTTATCTTCAGCTCTTACTTCTTCTTGTGGTTGAATTTTTCCTTTATGCGAAGAGATACTCCCCATACTGACGATTACTTTATCATGATTTAGATCTCTCTTATGAATTTATTCATCCTTCTAGGTCTCAGATTCATAAGTCCATCTATACTTACATACCTGACAATATTTGTAGACGAACTTAAGAGGATCACGCCTTCATAATATTTCCTCTTGATTACTTGGAATTATACATGTGACTTGTGGACCCTTGGAAGGCGTAATTGTTTGTATTTGTAGAATCTTTCTAGGTGTAATCTATTCCATGGATGAATTGTTCCATTGTGACCTTGACGGGGGGTTGAAAACCCCAAGGATGGATTCCATATGCCACATGATCCATAGAGGATCCTGGAGCCATTGCACACTTGAGATGATGACATTTCCTTTGGAGGCACTTGAAAAGAACTAGGTGATGACATCGTATCCCCTTGCACTTGGATGTTGGCCTTTGGAGGCCCAGGATGTCACCTTCCAAGCCTTTGCCTCATGTGGAGGCTAGGGTTTTGATGGGATTGATGGTTCTAGAATAGAGGTGATGTGGTTGAAGAAGGAAGATGCATTACATGAAATCTAGAGCACAATATATGGACACATGGCCTTTGGAGGCCCAACAAATTTCATCTAGAGGCTCAACGTTTCACTTTTTGGGCCTAGTGTCACCCTTTTAGGGCATGACGTCACCCTTCTAGGGAATTTAATTTATGTAATTTTTATTTTGTAAGTTGTAAAGGAAACTAAAGAGGGTTGGCCCTCTTTTAATTTTTTGTTGACTTTTTTATGTGGACAAATTGGTTTTAGATGACCTCATATAAATAGAGGTCATCTCACTTTCATTTTAGACATAACTCACTTGAGAATTACATAAATCTTGGTGAAATTTTCGCCCTAATTGGGAAATTCACTTTATCTTGTCTCTTGTGCAATTGAATGCTCTACTTGTCTATTGGTTGAAGGAATGATAACGACTTCTCTTGCATGCTTGCTCTTGGATATTGTGGTGGAATATCTTGATGAGTAAGGGTATTTTATGCTATCTCTTGGATTAGGTAAGGAACTTCTGCAATTGTATGTGTTTCTTCTTGATTTCAAGGTTATTTTTTCAAACCCTTGGAGTAGTATAAAATCATACACCCTCCATCAAGGATCTCTCTTTTATTTTTATTGAGAAGGATTTAAAAAAGGTTGCTACAAGGAGTAAAAAGGCTTACACCCTTGTACATTTACCTTGCTAAGGTTTGTTTACTCTAGGGAGTAAAAAGGGTTACACCCCTAGAGGAATAATAAACCCTACATCATAAACAAGAGACTCCATAACCCAATAGATAAGGCACTAATATTTTTCATTGAAGATTGAATATTGTGCATTGGTAAACACGATTTCAAGAAGATTAGATTGTTCAATTTGGAATTTAATTCTACATGCTTTTAAGCAATATTGTGCCTTAAGGGCATCTTGATTTTCCAAGTAATCTAGATATTGTAATAATCATTTAGATACATCCATTAGTGCTGCAACAAACTCACTTTCTCTCACTCTTTTCCAAGTTTTCTACCACTGAAATTTGCTTGCAAGCTGTCATAATTGATCTACTGTTGAAGGGTTATTGTTTGGGTGGATTACTTGTTGGATTTAGTGGCTAGAAATTGTTGTTGTAGCAAAAGTTTGCGACAACTATAAGGCTGTTATAAAACTTTGCTGATAACACTTAATAACAACCCTCCTTTGATATCAAAGTCTTGGTTTAATTATTGGAAGATTCTCTACTATTTGCTAGCTTTTTTTTCCAACATCACACACTTGATTTTGATGGTTTAATTTGCAGCCGACATAGCTTCTTTATTGATGATATTAATTTCCATACTACTGCAATTCTGGAACAAAAAGGTTTCTTGATGATTCCCCAATGATTTTGAGGCTTTAATCATCATATGTTGTCTTGTTCCAGGAAGGTCTAACATTGTTTTCTAGGTACATGACCTTGGCAACCTGATCCAGATTATGTTTAGAACAAAATGAAAGCAGAGAAATTATAATGAAATACTTATGAAAATTTCCAGAAACAGAGAAATAGAACAATACTTGATTTCTATTAATGAAAGAATTGTAAAGAGATTGTAAAAATACAGAGTGAAAGACTCGCTAGAATGGTGGCATCTTTATCTCTAAGAAGAGGTGTGACGACTACACTCATTCACAAGAAGATGATTACAATGAGGCTCTGAAGGACTTTTTATGATAAGCAGGAATGCCAAAACCTTAGACATCCAAAAACCTAACCCTAGGAGATGAAACACCAAAAGTCACGTGAGCCCTGTTTGGGTAAGTTAGTACATTAACTTCCTAGGGTCGTAACTTTTTCATACAATCTTCATTTTAGGCGCATGATAGCCCGTTTGAAAGGTATTTTCGAGAACTACGCATTACGCCGCCATACTCTGAATGTGGCGAGCAAAAAAATGACTGTTTAGGCCCCCAAAGCAGACCTGGAAGTATATCAAGATGTGATGATATGAAAATATACCAAATAAGCTAGTTGGATTAGGTGGGAGGCCACCAGTATCCAACTGGAAGATGTGTAGGGATTTAGACAACCCCAAAAGTGTAGAACCCACAATTACAAAGAAGTACAGAAGAACATGTTGCACTAAAAACTGCCAAGAGGATCCATTTGGAACAGGTGGATGGCCACCAATATCCACCTGGATCAATCCTCACCCCTTAAAAAGCAATGGTCTCCATTTAATTGAGTGCCCAACGACGAGGGAAAAGGATTTTATGAATCTGAAGCTTGGTGAGTTGCGTGCCTTGTTGGAGAAGTTGTGTTGCTTGGCTTGTGAAAGATTGTCACAAACCTGTTGTTGGAGGGGTTGAATCTATTCCATCAACATGTTGTCTCTGGGTTGGATGGGGCATTGTGTAGGCCCCATTGTAGGTGAAGAAACAATATCTCTTGTCTCTTCGACAATCTGTTATTGTTGGATAGAAGGTGTTGAGGCTGTAGTGGTTGTAGTGGTATTTTGTGCATCCTTTGAACAGACTGTGAAGAGGATGAATTTTGTAGTATGAGAGATTACCTTGTGGTGTTGTTTTGGTGGAGTATTAGTCAGAACTACCTCCGGTATCCTGTAGATATGACCTCCCAGAGTAATAATGAAACCACGGGGTCTGGAATCTAGACAACATGACGTTCCCACATATATGGTTGGACCAAAACAACATCAAAAACATCAAGAGGGGGAATATCACAAACTACCTCATCCTTGAAGGGATGGATGCCATAGGATAGGAGACACTGCTAGTTGACGTGAAGATCTCATCCCTAGTGAAGCCACCCGATGTTGTATGGCTGCGGGTGTGGTGTTGTTGACAACCCCAACTATTTGACGACCTTAGCTGAGATGAGGTTCTTTTGGATGTTGTTGTCAATAATTAAATGCAATGGGGTCCCCTTCACCCACATATGTGAATGGAAGAGGTGTTCCCCCTGTTCATGATCTACTAGTTCTTCTAGTTGAATTGTTGTGGTTGCGACAATAGCAGTGGGGTCTGTGTCGATGATATGTCCATTTTCAATATTTTCTGGGTCGGATTCTGAATCAGGGTTTGGCTCCATGTCTTTGACCTCAACCACCAATGACTGTTTTGAGCGACATTCATTGGTGTTGTGCTAGGGGCTTATGTGGAAGTCACACCACTTCCTAGTGTCATTCTTTGTCTTTAATTTACCTTTTTTGTCTTGTGTTTTGGTCTGGTTGTCTAGAGGTTTTTGGTTAGGGTCATCTTTACCATGCTTTGTTCGCTACAGATTTGCAGACCCAAATTCCCATTTGTTCTGGTGCCTAAATTTCTGCTCAATTTTGACAGCATATCGATAGGTAGCTCCTAATGATGAGATGTTGGAAGCCAACCTCACAACCCAATTTTCCTCCCTCCAGTCTATTGTCAATCAATTGTTGAACCTCTCTATAGGTCCTTCCTCATCAGACCAACCCGATGTTGTTGATTTCTCTCAGTCTCTGCATTTTCAATCCAACTCCTTTCATCATGAACCTCATCTTCCCTTCATAGAGGTAAATAAATTTGATGGCTCTGATCCTACGGGTTGGGTCACTCAAATGGAGCATTATTTTTCTCTGCATGGTATTACTATCAAGTTGGCCAAAATTCGCTATGATATCCTCTATCTAGATCATGAACGCTAGAAATGGTGAAAACATTCACGTTAGGGTTATATTGCCTGGACCCAGTTTGTTGCCGAGCTTTATGCCTGATTTGATACTGATAACCATTATCTTGATCATTTGACCAAGTTGAAACAGTCAGGCACAGTGGAAGACTTCATCACTACTTTTGAGAATTTGGCCTTTCGAATAGAGGGCATGTCAGATGTGTTATTCCTTGAATGATTTATTAGTGATCTCAAGAATGAAATCCGATCCTAGGTTCTCATGGCCCACCCTCCAACTTGGATGGAAGCTAATCAACGTGCTAAAGAGGCCCAACAAGTTGTTTTTTCCCAGAACAAAAAACCCCCTTTTGTTCCTCTCCCTCGACCCACTAATCCTAACCCCCCTTTTACTCCCCTCAAGGTCCAGAAACTAACTAGGGATGAAATGGATGAACGCCAACTGAAGGGTATTTTCTATAATTGTGATGAAAAATATTTTCCGTGGCTCAAGTGTAAGGAATAAAAACTATTTATGGACATTTTCGAAGATGTTCCTGAAGAGGATGTGACAATTGCCCTCCCTTCCCGATGCCACCTAGGAGCCTACTGACCCACTTATACACTTGCATTCCCTCACTGTCTTCTCGGCCCCACAAATGCTCAATATCATTGACTACATTAAGCACAAGAATTTCATCATCCTTGTTGACAGTGGTAGCACCCACAATTTTATTCATCGTCGCATTGCCCAGGAAACCAATTGCTATATTCGGGCTGTCAATCATTTTCAAATCATGATAGACAATGGTGGGTCCATGAAATGTGGTGGGCATTGTGAAAATGTCCGTCTTCAAATTGGACATTACCAACTGAAATCTCACATGTTTTCCATTGACATGGGAGGTTGTGACACTCTTCTAGTTGCTGAATGGTTATGCACTTTGGGTCCCATTCCTATGGATTTTAAGGAATTAACCATGTAATTCCAATAGGAAGGACAAAGGTAGTCTCACAAATGGTTCTCCTGAGATCATTAGTTCCCATCGTATGGAAAATATCCTCAAGAAAGGCCACTCCGGTATCATTTCTCAAATCCATTCTATTCAAGCCGTTGAGACACCCTCTGTGCATCCTGACCTCCAAGCTATCCTTTCCACACATCAAGTTGTTTTTTCCACCCCTCAGGGACTTCCTCCTTCTCGTGGTGTTCATTATCATTCCATTCCCCTTGTTCTTGGAAGTCTTCCTCCCAATGTTTTCCCTTATCGTCACCCCTTTTCCCAAAATAATGAAATTGAGAAAATAGTGCAGGAATTGCTCCAAGCGGGTGTTATCTTCCCCAAAACCAGCCCTTATTCTTCCCCCTTGGTCATGGTACTTAATAAATAAGGTACTTGGCGCATGTGTCTTGACTTTCGTTCCCTCAATAAGCTCACAATCAAGGACAATTTTCCCATTCCTGTCATTGATGATCTCTTGAATGAGTTGAGTGGTGCTCAATACTTCACTAAACTTGATCTGTGTTCTAGCTACCACCAGATATGTATGTAGGAAGCTGACATACCCAAGACTGGCTTTCTAAATCACGAGGGTCACTATGAGTTTTTGTTCATGCTCTTTGGCCTGTGTAATGCCCCCTCCACCTTCGAAAGCCTCATGGATCATGTATTTCGTCCTTTTCTCTGTCATTTTGTCTTAGTTTTCTTTTATGATATTATCATCTATAGTAAAACTTGGCAATCTCATCTTTCCCATGTGGATCAAATTCTCCATCTACTCTCGTAGCACCAAATTTTCCTCAAATGCTCTAAATGTGCCTTTGGATCCTTAGAAGTAGAGTACTTGGGTCATATTTTTGGAAAGGATGGTGTCCAGGTGGATTCTAAAAAGATTGAAGCAATGCAAGATTGGACTTGCCCCAAGACTATCAAAATCTTGTGTGGTTTTTTGGGTTTAACTGGCTATTATTGCAAGTTTTTTCGAAATTATGGGAAGATTACGGCCCCTCTCACTGCTCTCCTTAAAAATAATTCTTTCACTTGGACTCTCACATCAGATCATGATTTTCAAGCTTTGAATGCAACTATGTGTACTACTCCGGTCTTGGACCTTCTTGATTTCACAAAAACCTTTGTCCTCGAATGTGATGCCTCAGACAGAGGAATTGGAGTTGTCCTTATGCAAGAAGGCAAACCTTTGGCCTTTACTAGCAAACAATTGTCCAAACTCCATTTGGGCCAATCAATCTATGAAAAGGAAATGTTTGCTATTCTGCAAGCAGTGGATCTCTGGTGCCCTTATCTCCTGGGGCAATGCTTCCAAATTAAGACATATCATCACAACTAGAAGTATTTTCTGGAGCAACGAACTTCCTCCCCAGAGTAACAAAAATGGGTAACTAAGCTCTTTGGTTATGATTATGAGATCATTTATAAGAAAGGAAAATAAAATGTGGTAGCTGACGCTCTTTCTCGAAAATATGAAGATGAAATGTCCCCTTTTCCCCTCTCCTTCATTGTACCATATTGGCTCAAAGATGTGCACTAATAATTGCTACATGATCCTAAAATATCGCATATGATCCAACAATTGAAATCCAACTCTCTAGTTTCCCCATGGTACTCTTGGCACAACGATGAACTTCGCTACAAAGGTCGTTTGTATTTAAGTAAACAATCACAACTTAAATCCACGATGCGTTCTAAGATTCATGCTACTCCCATAGCTGGGCATTCATGGTTTACCAAAACCTATGACCGGGTCAAATGTTCCTTTTTCTGGGATGGTATGAAAAAGGACATTCACACTTTTGTAGCAGAATGTGATTTTTTCCAATGCAATAAAGGCGAAACCATCAAACCTCCCGACACACTCCAACCTCTTCCTATTCCACCCACTATTTGGAGGGACATCCCTATGGATTTTATTGTGGGATTACCTAAATCAGGAAATAATTCCATCATCATGGTGGTTGTGGATCATCTTTCCAAGTATTCTCATTTCTGTGCTCTTCAACACCCATTTACCGCATCAACTATGGATCAAATTTTCATGGATCATATCTTCAAGCTTCATGGCATGCCTCATTCTATTGTTTCTGATCGAGATCCAACTTTCACCAACAATTTTTGGCAAGAAATGTCCAGAATCCAGTGCACCCAATTGCATCTTAGCACCACCTATCATCCCCAGATTGATGGTCAAACTGAAGTCGTCAATAAGTGTTTGGAGACTTATTTGAGGTGTTTTTCCTATGAAAGGAAAAATCAATGGGCTCAATGGTCACCATTAGTTGAATGGTGGTACAACACTTCTTACCATACAACCACTCGCATGACTCCTTTTGAAGCAGTATATGGCCAAAATCCACCTTCAGTTCTCTCCTACATGCCAGGTGTATCGAAGGTCCAGGCGGTTGACCAAACACTTACAATTCAGGAGGCTACTCTCTGTACCCTCAAAGAGAATTTGGATATGAATCAAAATCACATGAAGCAACAAGCCGATCAAGGTCACTCAGAATGACAATTTGTTGAAGGAGAACATGTATTTGTTCGGTTGCAACCTTATAAAAAAACTTCAGTCAAGGACGAACATTGTCAGAAACTGGCACCCAAATTTTATGGTCCTTATATAGTTCTCAAGTGCGTTGGACCGGTGGCCTATCAGTTAGATTTACCCAATCATTCTAAGCTCCATCCCATTTTTCATGTCTCTTGCTTAAAGAAGGTGATTGGAACTAAGTGCCAAACTCAAACCAACCTTCCCGAGTTGGATGAAGAAGGATCCATCTGGTTGCAGCCACAAGCAGTTTTAGACCAGTGAGAGCATCGTCTTCGTCAACGTACCATCAAGGAAGTGTTAGTTTAGTGGAAAGATACAACACCAACATATACTGCCTGGGAGCCCGCTAACATTCTGCAATAATTTTCTCATCTCAAGCCTTCAGGACAAGGCTGATTCTAAGGGGGAGGGCATGTTAGGGACCTAACCTACCTAACCCCTCAAGTGGGTAGAATAATATATTTCCATGTAATAAAGGTCAATATTAATAAGGCCTAGCAATAAGGAGGAATAAGTCAAATGTAAGAAGACCTAATAGAATCTTTCTCTTCTAGAAGGATCTTCCTCTAGATTGTTCTTTTGGATATATATATTTAGTATAAATAGGAATATAGGGTATGAGAAGTTTTTTCTTGGATATTATTGTAATAGAGCTCGTCTCTGTTGTAGGTTGCCCCCTTGAAGAGGTAAGTGAACATTTCTCTCAGTAATCAAAGTGCTCTTTATGGTGTTATTATGGTATTTTTGTGGTATCGTTCTGGTTATATCATTATTTCTATGATATTTCTAGATAATTATTTTTGTTCTGCATACTGATTTTTCCCCACGGTATTTCAGAACCAGATGCCGCTTGGATTCCTTGATACCTAGCTTGGTGTGCAAGGTATGGAAAGTATTTGTGAACTCCAACATTGTTTGTCTCTTCTCTTGTTGTAGTGTGGTCCATCTCATGTATTGGTCTTCATATTTATCAACATGATAATATTGTTATTTGACCGCATCCACAAAAAAATCCCAAGTGGGCTCGACCCCATATATTCTAGATTCCTCTATGGAACTTTGCTCCCAGTAAGTTTCCCACCAATGTTTGACATGGTAGAGAGCCTTGAGGAGTGCTAAGGTGATATTTTCCATGTCGAATTCTTTTTTAATATAGAAATAACCTTCTAATAGATTTAACCATTTTTCTGTAATGTTCCCAAGCCAAATTTTTCGCTGGAAACACTAATTGTTCTCTGTTAATTGTTGTTTGGATGTGTGTATGCAGATTTTCTCATGGAGTTGTGTTTAGGGTTTTTATATTCAGTTATCAAAGAATAATAACATAGATATGAAGATGCATCATAAATAAATACCAGAGATAACAAGAAACACCAGATATGGAACCAAACAACACAGATCTGACCTTTATTTAGATAATATAGATAACCTGGTATGATAGATGTGTAGATCTGGAAGAATAACAAGGAAAGCCTCTGGCTGGAATAAGAGATGCTACAAAATTCTCAAGAATGAATATATAAACCCCCAAGGTTAGATACAAGCTGGGTTACAATACAAGATTAACATCTTTCCCTGCAAGGGTCAAGTCCAACCCCCCCGGCTAAAGTTGTGCCCTCCTAGTTGGCTATAGAATTCCAAAAATTTTTCCCTGATGCTGGAGCCCTCCAAATACCCTAAAAATCCTTGGAATGATATATCCGGGCAAGATAAACCCCCTCTTGAAGTCTCAGGCTGAAATACCAAGACATGCTCCTCAAAATACTGAAACCCCAAACTGGACTGTGCCCTCCTTAAGACTGCAGAGACCCAATAATTCGTCCTTGTTGATGGAGACATCCAAATAATCTGAAAATATATGGAATGATAGATCTGGGAAAGTTGAACCCCTTGGTGAAGTCTTTGGATGAGATATGAATATTTTTCCCTCCAAACTGACTAGATATATTTCCCAATGTGCCCTCCTTCTCTCCAACTCTTGGGAAGCTCTAGAAAATCAAATGGAAAGCAAATATATCTGCAAATACACTAGATATTATGGTTGAGGCCCTGCAGAGAAAACCCAAGTTTCCAAAAGTCCAAAATCCTTTTCAAACTCCTGGATCAAATCTTCCTTCTCTCAATGGTGCGCCCTCTTGTTGAAAACCCCCAAGGTTATGTCCTGCTTCTACACTGGATGGTTGATGGTACCTGTAGCTACTGTAGAATTATTTGGGTGGATTATTGAATCCCCGAAACCAAGCTTGGAACAAGTGAGGTGGGATCTTTCACCATTGAGTTGTCCTCTAGGGTTTGTATTCTCAAAACCCTCAAAATTTTTGTGCTCTAAAGCCCAAAAGAAAAATGCAATAATAATCCATAGGTTAGTGAGAAGTGCGCCCTTCCTTTCCTTTATACCTCAATTCTGTTTCTCTCTTGAGTTAGTTAACCCTTAGGGTTAACTCCTATCTTACCCTCACATGTTCTTTTCTTTCATTGAGTTACCTTTCCTTTTCAAAGTCAACTTAATAATATAACGTTGAGCTTAGCTGATGGATTTTAGCTCACTTTCTCCCCAAAGTGCATGAGACTATAGTCTAGTGGGGATGACTATACTATTGAGTCTCTCCAACGCTATTCATCAAAATGTGGGGGCATTACAGTCTCCCTTGCTAGAAATTTCTTTCCAACAAGCAATTCTAACCCTGTCTCCTGTAACACATGTTCACTTTCCCAAGTAGCATCCTCAATAGGTAATTTATTCCATTTGACTAAATATTCCTTGATGCTTCTGCTCCTTAGCTTATTTTCAGGAAATTATAGTACCTCTTCTGGTATCAGTATCAATTGGCCTTCTTCATCTGAGGGTGGCAATTCCTTAATAGGCATGATGTGTTTTCCTATGGCTCTCTTCAAGCATGACACATGGAAAACATTGTGTATTTTGCTTCTCTGAGGGAGATCAAGCTCATATTCCATGACCCCTACCTTCATGTTGATCCTGTAGGGTCCAAAGAATCGGGTTTGGAGATTTTTTGGTCCACTTCTCTTGATGGATGCATGTCTGTGCGATTGGAGCCTCAAGTTGACCAAATCACCAACCTCAAATGTGTGCTCCACTCTGTGCCTATCTTCCTAGACCTTTTGTTGATTATGTGCCCTTTGCAGGTGGTCCTTAAATTCTATGAGTATATCTTGACTCTGATGAATCCAATTCTACACCATAGGGGCCCTGCTGTCACCAAAGACAATCCTTACAAAGGAGAGAGGATCATAACTATAAAAGGATCTGAATGGTGTCATACCAATAGACATATGATGAGTGGTGTTGTAGCAGTATTCTCCCAAATGAAGCCACCTAACCCATGCCTTTTGTTTCCTTGATACATAATTGTGGAGGTATCCTTCCACCCACTTGTTTACTATTTATGTTTGAGCATCAGTCTGAGGATGGTAGCTGGTGCTAGGGGTTAAGGCCGTACCTACCAACCTGAATAATTCCTGCCAAAAGGTGCTCATGAATCTGATGTCCCTGTCACTCACAATGGTCTTGGGTAAACCATGTAATTTGAAAACCTCCCCGAAGAACAAATCTGTGACCTATGTTGCACTGAAGTCTGTGGCAATGGAGAAAAAATGTGCAAACTTGGTTAACCTGTCCATGTTGGCCCTTGACCAAGTGTGAGGATCCTTGGTCATGTTAGACCTATTTTTTGGACTTCGACAGGCTATCGAAGGCGGAGCGCAAGACGAAGCGGAGATTGTGGGATATCGACCCCCTTTTAGGGATTTTAGGGATTTGGGATTATGTAACGGGTATGGGGATGTCGGCCCATGGGTTCACCCATGTTTAGGCCCGATTTTGTAATGTATAAATAGATGCTAGGAGATGTAGTGAGTATGAATGGCTAAGTGTGAATGAAAAGTCAGTTGTAAGTGGTGTTGAGTGTAAGTAACAGTTGTAAGTGCTTTGTGCATGCTGTGTGAGACATGCAAGGCTAAGTGCAAGTGATTGTAAGAGACTGTATGTAGGCTTTGTGATGTAACGTAGCTTGGGGAAGGTGGATATAGTGAAGAGTGTTCATATCTCCTATCCTCTATGAAGTTGATCTGAAGGCTCTGTGCATGTAAGAATATTGAAGAAAGCTAATAAAGAGGACGAAGAGTTGGTGGACGTAGCCCCAGGGTGGGGGTGAACCACGTACATCCTATGTTGTGAATGATTTGTGTGATATATTGATGTAGTTATGTATTTACTTGCTTAGTGATTTGATATAGATGAATGATAGGTAGATCTGTTGTTTCTTTGTGATTAATAATGAGAGTAAATGTTGGATCTGACCTGTGTGAATGTGCTTAGTGCTTGAATCTGCTATATCTGATCTGTTTCATCATGCTAAGTGTTGCTAGATTCTAGATCTGGTTGAATACTGTGATGCTCTATAATTAGGGTTTTACCTGTGAAGTAGATACTAGTTAAACATTGATGAACTATATTGATAAGTGCTTTGTCAAGGTTTTAAAATCATAGATCTGTGTCCCATCTAAGGTTGCATACACTAGAGTCCTGCAACCACCCCTGCCTCTTCCTTGGGTGATACTTCATCTTCTTCGCATGTGTTGCCGAAAGGGCTGTTAGTTAGGGTTTTGTTGGTGCATTGTTGTAGCGTTGAACCCTGGGTCTGCCCCTGTGCCAACAAATGGTTCCGTTATCGGGACCTGAAACTGTGATTGCTGGGAACTGAGTAAAAAGAAGCTTTGTGCAAAGATCTAACCTAAAACTATGAAATCTCCATACATAGATATGTTTCCCTAGTGAACATCATCCTACTTAATCTGTGAAAGATCTGTGCTAAGAAAAGCAGTCTGATCTGAAGAAAAGAGGTAAGACCTGTAAGATTTGTGCTTTGTTAAAGGCAAGACAAGTGGAAATTTTTGTTTCAAAAGTATAGATCTGGGTATGTTTGATAAATTTTGTCCTAGCTTGAAAAATAGGGCGCAACTAGATGAAAGAAGATTTGAGATAAATAGATCTGATAAGAATAGTGAAAGATATGTTATACCTATGCATAGAAAGAATGTTTGGACTAAAAAATGGATGCAAGATCCTAGAAAGAATTTTTTGCAGGTTAACTACTATGATCCTAGTGCACAGTATAGGAAAGGTTGGGGATCATTTAAGAGAAAGAGAGGATTAACCCTTTGTTACAATTGCAGAAGACTGAGTCATCTAGCTAAGGAATGTCATGGTAGAATACCTAGTTGTCTTTGTTGTAAATCTATGGACCATGAAGTTTTAGATTGACCTAGAATGATTGCTAAGCTTGAAAGAATGAATATGGAACAAGTAGACCATGAGAAAGGTCAAGAAACTGAGATCATGGAAGAACCCCAGAAAGAATCAGAGATTGTATTGCTGCAAATTAAAGAAACCCTGAATGACCATCAACATATCAACTTATCAGAGATCTTCAAAGAAAAAGAGTGCATAGAAGCAAGGATATGAGACTTCGACATTGACTGTGTTCTGGATGAAGAAACACATGTGAATGTCATGACAAAAAGAACTTGGGAAGCTGTAGGAAAGCCTGCTATGATTCCTTCATTGGGAGGAATATGATTATTTAGAGGAAATATGATAACCCTATGTGGAAGACTTACCCATATATCTATGAGTACCCATGGAACTTCGACAGAAGAAGAATTTGAACTTGTTAAATTTATTGAGAACAATGCCCCATTTTCTATAGTACTAGGAAAACCTTGGATTGAAGAGGATCAGGCCAGAAGGAAAGAAGAAGAAGCCTTAGAGAAGAAGAAGAAATAATTAAAAGATTTCATGACTAGGAGGATCACACAGTTGATTGAAGAACATTTGAACAGATCGAATCTATTTAGAATCAGAGAATTGGATGTCTAAGTTGAAAGGACACATGAGGAATTGAGACACCTATCTGTACAGGAGAGTAGAACATCTACCCTAGACAAAGAAGAAGTATTTCCCTCGAATATTAGGAAAGAATCTCAACAGTGCGAAGTTACTATGCCAAAAGAAGATAAGAATCATAATGGAAAGAGGAATAATCAGACAAATCTCACCAGAAAGAAGGCTAGAAAGCTCAGTAAGAAGAGACCAAAGATCGAAAAGTTACAGAAGGTTCCAGAGGGAACTTGGCAGAAGGAAAATTTGCAAAACTGGAACTTCGTCGGGATATCAGAACAATGTCACATGGCACTTCGTAATGGCGAAGAAATATAGCCGTTGGAAATAGTATAACCATTAGAATGATGCCATGAATGGTTAGAACAACATTTATGGTCAGAAATCTCGCCATTAGACCGTTGGGACCGCGCTGTAACGAACATAACTGAATTAATGAAGGTCTCTTTTCCATTGGGAAGATCCGTTACGTTGTTGCCTACTTATTCCGTCGACTGTTGCACCGAGAACACTTTTGCGAATTATATCAGAGAGAACTCATTGCTACTGTGTTGTGATTACTAAGATCGACACCAGTTCTATTGTTTTGCGCATTCATTCATCCATCCAATCTAAGCGTGTATGTCGGACGAGCTCAGCGTCGTGGAGAAAATCGTTGAAGATGTTCTCATCGATCTCATGGTCGATAAAGTAATGTCTGCAAGTATTGAAGCATCATCGACGAGAGGAGTGCAAGCCTCTCTGTCGAACGCTCGGAGATTCGGGCCATCTCGAGTCGTCACATAAACGAGAACCAAGCAGAGAGATGACCTAGAAAATGCGAAGCTGATTATGACCATATTGCCCAACTACATCCCACCTCTGGCTGGCACAGTGAGTCATGATAGTGTGTCAAGATATTTTGAGTACACCATGGTTACTTCGAACCTCCCGAAGGGGATACGTGTAGTTCGAGCACAACAGAACAAGATCGCAATGTTGAAGTTCAACGAATTCAACCTAGGAGACCACAAGAACCATAGTATGCTCACCCCGTATAAATACTTGACCAGGAGGAAGGGGAAGAACTCAAAAATAGGCCCCCAATCGTGGACGATGAACCTCACGTAGTCCACCCTGTTGAGTGTAATGAAAATCCCACACTTTGGAAGGCACCATGAGGTTAACGCCTGTGTCAAGCTCTTACTTTCATGTTACCATTACAGCTAATTATGGCTAGACCACCTTATCATAATTGATCCGACGCTGATCTATAGGATCAATGGATTGAGTATGCAAGGACACGATCTGCAGGACTTCTATCTAGGAAAATCCACAGATCGCACGTTAGCACATAAGATCAAGGATACCTATGATGATGTTGAGAAGGGGACGCGAGGCTACAAGGTAGCTTCCATACAGAATGACATAGTGTGCCTAGCATGCCAATTAATTGCAGGAAAGCTCGTAAGGAAGAATAGACCCACGCAGGTCACAGGATTTGTCGTTGACCTCGCAGGGAAATGTGTAGAAGTCCTACAGATGAACTAGGCGAAGTACCTAGTTAATCAACTGGAATTGGACTACCGCAAAGCACAGGATTGGGGCTACGAGTTCCACTTTAGTTGGCTCATAATCCTCATCACGTTTGTTTCTTGCGATATGTCAGAAGCTGCGACCTTCCCAGATATTGAACCATTCGAGCTGCTCGTTGCGAAGTTCACAACACTCTGGTACTCGAGCGACATGGGAAAATGATGGCAGTTGAACATAATTTTTCACACATATTATCTTTAGTTGAAGAGAGCCATCGAAGTTGAACCTCACATGACGTCAAACACCCTATAGAGGTTCCGACCCCTTACGAAGTTTTGCACGGATCGACACTTCATCTATATTACTGCGCAAGCAGAAAAACATAAGGAGGAGCTCCAGTCATACTACAAGCTCACAGAAGAGGACCTTGAGGAGATCACTAATGACTGGTCAGCATAAATCCTTATCCCCGCTGACCCTGAAGAGACGTCTGACCCCGAAAATGACAACTCATAGGCCAATCACACATGAGATGTCGAACATGACACACCCGAACCCAATAGAAGGAAGAAGACCGAAGAAGTCCAAGACTTAAGAAGTGCATCAGAGAAGACTGCTTCAGTATCACCTGACCGAGGGGGTGATGAAGAAGTAGAAGAGATAAATGGAAAATAAGATGAGCATAAGCAAGGCAAAGTAACACTGCCTAGAGATGAGGTTGATCCCCTGAATAAAAGGAAGGTTTCTCCCTTGAAACCCTCTTCTCGGAAGAAATCCAGAGCCACTTTGACCAAGATGTAGACTGTGCTCACTGTCGATGATTTTGACTTCATCATCACAGCTATGAACGATGCCTCGTAGGAAATCTTACAAAAACAAGAATCCAAGCAGGAGGAGTTGTATGACATAACTGAGGTCAAACTCCGAGCGGTACAACAGGCCCTTCAGTCCAGTTGTGTAGTGTACACCGTGCCCCTACCATTGGGAGAACTAGAATTGGGAGATGAGCCAACCCAACTCCGACGAATATCTGATGCGATCGAAGCTTGCCTTCGTCGCGCATAAGAAGAAAGAGAACAAGCCACCCATGCCTTGAAGCAAGTGAAATAAGTAGTAGTAGAACAACGCTGAGTTGTAGAGTAGGAGAAGGTTTCCCTCCAGACAAAGTTTGAAGAGGAGAAAGCACAAATTCAATAGGAAAAAGAACAGTTGCTCGTAGAGAAACTCGAGGTGAAAGAACCAATCAATGGAGCACTTCACTCTGTGACAGGCTTAGAGACAAAGGCAGAAGACCGAGTCACGCATCAAGTAGACCAACTCGCAGAAGCTATCCAACAGCTACAACAATGAATATCAGACTTAGATCTCCGCACAATGCTTGACACCTCGCATGATGTGAGGGATCAAAGGGAAGAAACTACTTGAGGAACAGTTGAAAGAATCAAGGGCCTCGCCTTGGAATGTAAAAAACTGAGTGATTGCAGTGCTCAGACATATGAGCGACTCACTGAGAATCCAAAACTGAAGACACTGGAGTCACAACTCCAAGAGGCGAAGTATCAAACAAAAACAATACAGGCATAGTTGAAGCCCCTATCAACTGTTGAAAGGATGAAGCGATCCCAAGAGCAGTGCATTTACCAATAGCAGGTCCACACCATTAAGATAAAATTCATGGAAGTGACACAGAGGCTCCAACCTATACAGGATGAGGCTTACCAACTCTTCGCAGAGATCGAAGGTCGAGGAGCATAACTAGAACAACTCGTCACTGCAACAAAACAACGCCTAGAGGGACCTGTCAACGAAGCTATTATCCAAGAGTTCACTGAACATGAGGTCATGGAACAACAACAAGTCGAAGCAGATTGAGCCAAGATCGAGGCTTTTGAAGTAGAATTAACCAGATCAGAGTGACTCGAGACGAGTCACAGGTGAGTGTTTGGGGCATGTTGGCCCTTGACCAAGCTGTGAGGATCCTTGGTCATGTTAGACCTATTTTTGGGACTTCGACAGGCTGTCGAAGGTGGAGCGCAAGACGAAGCGGAGATCCTAGGATCTCGACCCCCTTTTATGGATTTTTGTGATTTGGGATTATGTAACAGGCATGGGGATGTCGACCCATGGGTTTACCCATGTTTAGGCCTGATTTTGTAATGTATAAATAGATGCTAGGTGATGTAGTGAGTATGAATGGCTAAGTGTGAATGACAAGTTATTTGTAATTGGTGATGAGTGCAAGTAACAATTGTAAGTTCTTTATGCATGTTGTGTGAGACTTGCAAGTCTAAGTGCAAGTGATTGTAAGAGACTATATGTAGGCTTTGTGCTGTAACCTAGCTTGGGGAAGGAGGATCTAGAGAAGAGTGCATAGATATCATATCCTCTACGAAGTTGATCTAAAGGCTCTGCGCATGTAATAAGACTGAATAAAGATAATAAAGAGGACGAAGAGTTGGTGGACGTAGCCCCAGGGTGGGGGTGAACCGCGTACATCCTATGTTGTGAATTCTTTGTGCGATGTATTGATGTAATTATGTATTTACTTGCTTAGTGCTTTGATATAGATGAATGATAGGTAGATCTGTTATTGCTTTGTGCTTAATAATGAGAGTAAATGTTGGATTTGACCTGTGTGAATGTGCTTAGTGCTTGAATCTACTATATCTGATCTGTTTCGTCATGCTAAGTGCTGCTAGATTCTATATCTGGTTGAATACTGTGATGCTCTGTAATTAGGGTTTTACCTGCGAAGTAGATACTAGTTAAACATTGATGAACTATATTGCTAAGTTATTTATCAAGGTGTTACAATCATAGATCTGTGTCTCAACTAAGGTTGCAGACATTGGAGTCCTGCAACCACCCCTGCCTCTACCTTGGGTGAGACTTCATTTTCTTCGCAGGTGTTTCCAAAAGGGCCGGTAGTTAGGGTTTTGTTGGTGCATTGTTGTAGCATTGAACCCTGGGTCTGTCCCTGTGCCAACAGTCCACCACCACAAAAATACAATCTTTTCCCTGTGCTTTGGGTAATCCTGTGATGAAGTCCATAGATATGCTTTCCCATTTGTTCTCTAGGAAGGGTAGTGGTTGTAATAATCTTGTTGGATGGGTGTGCTCATCCTTGTTTACCTGACAAGTAGTGAATTCCTTGATGTGGCGCATAACATCTTGCTTCAAACCTTTCCAGAAGAATATTTCTCTTATCTGTCGATATGTTTTGACAAATCCTTGATGTCTTGCCACTGATGAATTATGGCATGCTTGTAGTACCTTCACCTTAAAGGTTGACTCGGGAACCAGGAAAATTCAGCCCTTGTAGTAGATAATGTTATCCATTTTTCTGAAGTTTTTATCTTATACCTGTCCATCCATTAATTGAAATGCAAATTGGTTCTTTGAGTATTCCACCAAAAGGTGGGCCTTCCAGTCAACTGAGATATCGGTCATAACATAAATTGATGGCCTCTTGGATAATGCATCTGCCACTACATTATTCTTCCCTTTGACAAAATTGATCTCAAAATCATAAGCCTGTATCTTGCTAACCCACTTCTGCTGCCTCTCATTTAAGTTGTTTTGATCCAAAAAGTACTTAATACTATTGTGATCTATCTTCACCACAAATTTCGCTCCTACCAAATATTGCCTGAACTTAGCCAATGCGTGCATGATGGCCAACATCTCTTTGTCATAGATGGTATAAATAAGCTCAGGACCCCTCAATTTTCGTCTTTCATAGACAATAGGGTGCCTATTCTGCATAAGGACTGCTCCAATGCCCTCTCCAGAGGCATCACACTCCACTATGAAGGGTTGTGGGAAATCTGGTAGAGCCAAGACTAGGCATGTACTCATTACCTTTTTCATTTTTTCAAAAGTCAACTGTGCCTTTGGGCTCCATTTGAATGCTCCCTTCCTGTTCAAATTGGTTAAAGTTGCAAAATGTTGTGAGAAGCCTTTGACAAGCCTCCTATAGTAGCAACAGATGCCAAGAAACCCCTTCAATTTTGTGAGGGTCTTAGGTGTGGGCCAGTCAATTATAGCTTGTATCTTCTCTTGATGTACCTGTACCCCTTTTACCCCAATGATGTGTCCCAAATAGAGGACCTCTGTCATTCCAAATTCACATTTGGATTCCTTAGCATACAAGGACTGACCTTCCATGATGGCCAAAATTTGTTCTACATGCTGAATATGATCCTCCCAAGTCTTTCTATATATCAACAAGTCATCAAAGAATACTAAGAGAAACTTCCTTAATTTCTTGTTGAAGACATGGTTCATGCAATATTGGAATGCGGCTAGCACATTGGTCAACCCAAATGGCATCACTAAGAACTCATAGTGACCTTAGTGACATCTGAAAGCAGTTTTGGGCACATCTTGCTCCCTCATCTTGATCTGATGATAGCTAGAGCGTAAGTCAATATTGGTGAAGTAAACAACCCCATGAAGCTCATCAAATAGCTCATCAATCCTCGGAATGGGATACATGTTCTTAATTGTCTTCTTTTTCAACGCCCTGTAATCAGTGCACATGCGCATGGTCCCATCCTTCTTTTTCACTAGTACCATTGAATATGCAAAGGGACTGGAACTCAACCTAATGTGGCCGATTTCTAGTAGTTCTTTGATATCCTTCTCGATTTCATCTTTATATTTCTTTGGGTGTATATAGGGAGTGGCGATGACAAGTTTTGCTCCCTCTTTGAACTCTATGATATGCTCAAACCCCCTAACTGGTGGTGCTCCTGGTGGAATGGGTGCAAAGACTTTGTTGTGTTTGTTAATGATCCTCTGAATCTTTGGTGAGTAATGAGTTCCCCCCTTCTTATCCACCCGTACTAATATTCTACATTCAGAAGCATATGGAATGTCTTCTCTTCTGAAAATGGCCTCCATGCGCTTTGTTGTAACCGCCCTAGGCGTGTTTCCTGACATGCCCATGAGAACCACCTTTTTCCCATTTTCCTCGGTGAAGGACATCTCCATGGTATTTTAGTTGGTAGTGAATGGCCGCAACTTACTAAGCCAACAAAACCCAAGGATGATATTAGTGTATGGAAGGTCCATCACGTAGAAGTCTTGTGCCAAGTCATGTCTGCCCAATGTAAGCTTCATTCCTAGAATATACCCGTGACAGGGCATAGTGCGCCCTCCTACTACTTCCACCCTGAATCCCTCAAATTCAACAACCGATATGTGTCTTCTTTGTAGTAGGGTCGAGTCAATGAAGTTGTGAGAAGCACCCCCATCAATAAGGACCAAAACTTTATGCCCCTGCAACTCCCCTCTCATCCTGAAGGTGTTGTATTTGGGTACCCCACTGATGGATGCCAAGGTTACCTTCTCATCTCTTGCAAGGCCATGACTTGCATATTCATCTTCTGTGTTTTCGGTAGTGTCTACTTCTATGTTTTGTAGGTGGTCATAACCTTCATCCTCCTCATTATCAGAAGTTACTTTGATGTAGTGTGTCTTACCTCTCCCCATGCATTTGTGGGTTGGATCCCAAGGTTCTTTGCACGTATAGAACAATTTCTTCGTCCTCAGTTCTCTTCTAATGTTTTTATCCATTCTACCCCTTCCCCGGTCAAACCCCCTTTGGTCTCTTCCCCCTTGGTTCATGGGAGGTCTTTGGTCTCTTCCTCCTGTGTTTAGAGGTGGTCTAGGGGTAGATCTATATTTATCTATTGATCCCAGATCTCTTGTACTCCATATAGCATCCTGTAAGTTGGTAGGCTTGAAATCCTTTACCCAACCCCTTAAGGGTTCCATCAACCCCTCTGTGAAGAGAATCATGAGTCTCGATTGAGACACATCCTGCACCATGAATTCTATCCTCTGAAACGCCTCTATATATACCTTTGATGACCCTTTCTGCCTAAGTTGGGTGAGTTCCTTGAAATGTAGCTATGGATCCCCCTAGTCAAACCTGTCAATAAGCCTCTGTGTAAACTCTGTGTAAGCCATGATCTGTTTGTGGCCTAGTGTAGTTAACCCATGGTACCACCAGTCATGATATTTTCCTTCCAAGTACATGGTGGAAAACTTGATGGCATCCATCTCTCTCATTGGGTTAAGTTGTAGGTAAGTATTAAGTTTCTGCACCCAAGCCTGTGCAGTCACCTTGGAAGATCCATCAAAATATGGGATTTCCATCTTACCAGCCTTGTGCTCTAATTCATAGTTGTTCCTGTGATATGGTTTGGGTTTACCCCTGAATTTAAACCCACAATATTGCTCCAGTGTGATTTTCCTTTGGACCCCCGTGCTCAGTGAGTTATATTCCCTGACATATTGTTCACAATTTTCCTTAATCTCGTCTTGGTAGTTCGACTTCGTCTGATTATCCAAGAAAGAAGGTAGATAGAGCCTAGGGGTGGTCCTGATGTATGTTTGTCCCTATGGTGCACCTCCTCCATAGATTTGTCCCTCAGTGTGATAATGGGGAATGTTCTCCTGTTGATGTCTAGTCCCTCCATGAGACCCACTAGCCTCTCTGTTTGCATAATTTTTTGGGCCCTTTCCCCCATGATTCATCTGCATTAGGAGTTGTGTTATCCTCTCCTGGCTTTCATTTAACTTTCTCAGAGTCTCAGTCATCTCCACCTTTCCCCTACGTTCTGCTTCCTTTTTCTCCTGTAGTTGATGGACAAGGTTTCCTTGTGACACAACTATGGAATGTTGTAAGTCCCTAGTGAACCTTGCTAGAACCCATGGCTCACTATCCTCACATGATTCTTCCATTTTGGCCTCTGTCTCACCTGTCTATTTCCTTCTTCTGCCCATGCAAATTCCACTGAACTTCTGCATGCTCTAACCCCCACTGGCTAGGAGGATCAATGCTCTGATACCATTGTAATGTTCCCAAGACAATTTTTTCGCTGGAAACACTAATTGTTCTCTGTTGACTGTTGTTTGGATGTGTCTATGCATGTTTTCTCATGGAGTTGCGTTTAGGGTTTGTATATCCAGTTATCAAAGCATAATAACATATATATGAATATGCATCATAAAGAAATTCCATAGATAACAAGAAACACCAGATATGGAACCAAAAAACATAGATCTAACCTTTATTTAGATAATGTAGATAACTTGGTACAATAGATGTGCAGATCTGGAAGAATAAAAAGGAAATCCTTTGGCTGGAATAAGAGCTGCTACAAAATTCTCAAGAATGAATATATAAACCTTCAAGTCTAGATACAAGCTGGAGTACAATACAATATTAACATCTTTCCCTGCAAGGGTCAAGGCCAAACCCCCCCTGGCTGAAGTTGCACCCTCCTGGTTGGCTGTAGAAGTCCAATAATTCGACCCTTCTTTTGGAGCCCTCCAAATACCCTAAGACATTTTGGAATGGTATATCGAGGCAAGATAAACCCCCTCCTGAAGTCTCAGGCTGAAATACCAAGATCTGCCCCTCAAAAGACTGAAACCCCAAACTGGACTGTGCCCTCCTGAAGACTACATAGACCCAATAATTCGGCCCTGTTGATGGAGACCTCCAAATACTATGAAACTCTATGAAATGATAGATCGGGGATAGGTGAACCCCCTGGTGAAGTCTCTAGCTAAGATATGAATATTTTCCCCTCCAAACTGACTAGATCTATTTCCCAGTGCGCCCTCCTTCTCTTCAACTCTTGCAAAGCTCCAGAAAATCAAATGGGAATCAAATCTCTCTCCAAATACACTAGACATGATAGTTGAGGCCTTGCAGAGAAAACCCAAGTGTCCAAAAGTCCAAAAGCCTTCTTAATCTCTTGGATTGATTATTTCTTCTCTCAATGGTGCACCCTCTTGTTGAAAACCCCCTAAGGTTATGTCCTGCTTCTGCACTGGATGGTTGATGGTACCTGTAGTTGCTGTAGAATGGTGTGGGTGGTGTATTCCATCCATGAGACCAATATTGGAACAAGTGAGGTGGGATCTTTCACCACCGAGTTGTCCTCTAGAGTTTGTATTCTCAAAACCCTCAAAACTATTGTGCTCTACAACCCAAAAGAAAAATGCAATAATAATCCAAAGGTGAATGAGAAGTGTGCCCTTCCTTTCCTTTATACCTCAATTATGTTTCTATGTTGAGTTAGTTAACCCTTAGGGTTAACTCCTAGCTTACCCTCACGTGTTCTTTTCTTTCATTGAGTTACCTTTCCTTTTCAAAATAAACTTAATAATATAACGTTGAGCTTAGCTGATGGATTTTAGCCGACTTTCTCCCCAAAGTGCATGAGACTATAGTCTAGTGGGGATGAATAAACTACTGACTCTCTCCAACCCTTTTCATCAAGAGGTGGGGGACATTACAGTTTCTAGGGAATCTGCATTTATCTGACCTTCAAATATGGGAATATCAAAATTAACTTGTACCTTGAAGGGAGAGGTTCCTCCAAAATGGTCGTTTGATGAAGATGCACCTATTGCTATCAGCATGATCCAAATTTATGTAGGAACGAAACAAAATACAAAAATAACCATAAATACAAAGATGCAACGGAAATAACACTTCATTCCATTAATATCAAAGAACTGAAATTTGTTTACAAACATAATGGAAATAAACTAGCTAGGGCACTGGTAGCTTATCTCTGAGAAGAGATGTGGCGGCTACAGGCCTATGAAATCTTTGTTACAATGAGGCTCAAAATCCTATATATTATTGAGAAACAATGGAAAACTCTAAACATACAAAAACCTAACCCTAGGAGATGAAACGCCAGAATATGGGCCCCGTCGGGGTAAATTTGTACATCAATTTCCCGGGGTCATAACTTGGGCATACTATCTTCATTTAATGCACATGATACATTGTTAGAAATATCTATCCGAGGAATACAATTGCTGACAACGAATATCAAGTCTGGAACATACTCATAGGAATAGAGTCATATTTGCGAGAGGTTTGATGCCCAAAAAACGTCGTTTAGGGCCTCAAAACGACTCTGGAAGTTCAGGACCCGGAAAACTGCCAAAAATAGTAAATTGTGCTACAATTAAGGAAACTGAAAAACTAAAAGAAACAATGGTAGGGGTCCAAGTGGAATAGGCGGGTGGCCACCAATATCCACTTGGATCACGACAAACATTGAAGAATGTGTGCAAAATTCTCCATCATTTCATCCCTCTGTCGCGCGAGAGCTTTCTCAATGAACAGGTTAATATAATCTTCTGCTCCATCATTTTTCTTTTCTACTTCCATCGAGAGTTTCTTGGGTGTGCGGGAGTGATTTTCCTCAAGAGAGACAAACTCGAGACCCAACTGACTATACTTGGACCTCGTCGGGGACATGCGCTGAAAAATGATCAAGAGCAGCCTACTCTGATACCACTGATCCAAATTATGTTCGAAATGAAATGAAAGCAGAGAAATTACAATTGAATACTCATGAAAATTTCTAGAAACAAAGAAATACAACAATACTTGATTTCTATTAATGAAATAATTGTAAAGAGATTGCAAAAATACAGAGTGCAAGACTCGCTAGAATGGTGGTAACTTTATTTCTAAGAAGAGGTGTGACGGCTATGCTCATTCGCAAGAAGATGATTGCAATGAGGCTATGAAGGCATTTTTATGATAAGCAGGAATTCCAAAACCCTAGACATCCAAAAACATAACCCTAGGATATGAAATGCCAAAAGTCACGTGGGCCCCGTTTGGGTAAGTTAATACATTAACTTCCCAGGGTCATAAATTTTTTATACGATCTCCTTTTCAGGCACGTGATATCTCTTTGGAAATGTCTTTTCGAGAAATACACATTACACCGTCGAAATCCGACTCCGTCTACAGTTTGACTCTGGCAAGCCAAAAAGCCATTGTTTAGGGCCCCAAAACGGACCTGGAAGTACAACAAGATGTGTTGATATGAAAACATACCAAATAAGCCAGTAAAATTAGGTGGGAGGACACTAGTATCCACCTGGAATATGTGTAGGGATTTAGACAACCCCAAAAGTGTAGAACCCACAATTACAAAGAAGATAGAAGAACGTGTTGCACTAAAAACTGACAAGAGGAGCCAGTTGGAATAGGTGGGTGGCCACCAATATCCACCTGGATGACAACCATTGATCAACTTATAATACCTTCTCTCAATCCTCATTTCCATCCTTGAACTTGACCTATAGGGGCACTCTTCAAGCTCTTTGATTCTCCCATCCAAATCCCCTTAGGGTCATTCAGGAAGCCTCCCTTGTGTTGGATTTATCTTTCACTAAAATGAGGGGGACATCTATTGAGGTGACAATGATAGTTGTTCCCAGTTGTGTCATACATTTTTGTCTTGGGTTGGGTTTTTCCCAAAGCTACAAATTGTGCAATAACATGTTTGACATAGCCACTTCCCCTTGCCCCTCCCCATTAGCATAATCTTATCCCCCATATATTCCCGACCTAGAATATCTCTATGTTTAGGGCTCAAAATCCACACTTGATCTTTTTCTTCCACAAAAACACCCAAAGGAATCCCTAAAACCCCTTTAGACTTATTCCCTTATCTATGTTAATAAAGGAATATTTATACACCTATAAACCAGGCCGTGATTCTAAAGATAGCATCAATATATATTTTTCCATATTAATGGATTGTAGAAAGGTATACAAGTTCTTACTAGTTGAGAATCGTTATGTTCCAACATGAAATCCTTCTGAATCACATCCATAACCAATATATCTGGATTTCTTACAACGAATCCTCTCCTATTATCCTTTCCTTGCTCGAAAAAAATTCTTCCCCACCCCATTTATGAGATGATTAGGCCTCTTGAATCCCCAACATTTCCACCAATGAATCTTCATCCTATTTCCTATTTCCTTTTTCTCCTTTCCAAGAATAATCTCCTCCTCACCTTCTTTTATCCCCATAGGTCTTGAAACCTTTCTTTGCCACTATTTACCTTTAAATCTTAGGCTACACTTAACTACCAAATAAATATATGAATGAAAATGGGGAAAATGAAAATATATGCCCGCATAGTCTAATGATTGCATATTTTCTATTACACACCTCGATTTCTATCTCCTCACCAAGCCTCCCACTAGATCCATTTCAACTAACACCCTAGCATTGTTCTTGACATATTATATAAAAACTTCTCATAAAATTCTAGGAAAGATCCTAGGCTATTCTCTATGGCTTTACAAATATCTATTGACCAAAGTTCGAATGCCGACATTTTACCCATATAGGGTGCTTAGAAATCCTTTCTTCCTTGGGGTTAAATTTTGGAGTCCATATTTTCAACATTAGAGTTGTTGAGCCCCAATGCCATGTCAATTTCAACACTTTGGGAATGTATTCTTCAGATTTCAAGTGAAATGCTAACCAACCATGCCACAAGATATGTTAACTTAGTGAATATTCCAATGGAGATCTCCAAAAACTCTCCACCCACACCTCCACATTTCTCTTTGAGATATAAACACCACAAAAATTATTTATTAGTGTCTTGTTGGTCATATCTACAAATTTTTCCATAACGATATCCTTTCCCAAAATTAATCTTACCCTTTCTTTAGTTCTCTTAATACACTTTTCTACTTTTCTCCCACTCTTAACCCCTAAAACACCACTTCACTTTTCCGCTAGGTTTTCCTTCTTCTTTGGTAACTAACACCTATCTGACCTTCTGGTACAAACTCTCCACCTTTCTAAGGTTCTACTTTGGGTTGCATAGTATTAGGGTTACAATTCTCCTTTGAATAAGGAATATCTTATGACTTTGTAGTCCTTTTCCCTTCCACTACTGCCAAATCTACCAAAGATTGTTCTTGACATACCTCCAAAGAATTTTGTAGGAAAAGTACTAAGGTACCTTCTTGATCATTTCCTAAAAAGCACTCACCCTCCACGCAATAACTCACTTTTAATGGATGATTAGTGCCACTACTAGTACTTACTCCTTTGCCAACATAACCTAGGTTCTTACACAACTTTGGCTTTGGGATGCATTTTGAAGGGTGTTAGATGGGACCTCTTTCTAAAGTATTAGGTTTCACCCCCTCTCCATCAATTTGGCAATGGGCATCCTCTTTGGAGAAAATAATGATGTCCTCCATTGGGCCTATAGAATAATCCGCCTCCTCCTCATCTATTCCCAAGTGTTGAAGGTCCCTAAGACTCCATGAAACCTACTCATCTTCCATCCTCCCTAAAATCCTAACACCCTATGACCTCACGAAGACCAATATAATAATAATCATCATTATAATAAATTCATTAAAATATTTCTTAATATTATGAATTGCACTGAGAAAAAAGAAGTGCATTATAAAGCCCAATGTTAAAGGGATTTTAACCTCTATTCCATGAAGATGAATATGAGGCAATTATGTTTGGCACCATTCCTAACTATTTTTTTATCAACCCACAATGTCAAGGATGAGTTGCATGCCTATGAACATAGGCATGCACACATACACACACAACATGGATAGGTCCATCTTAACTTGAGATATTTTAAGCATTAAGAGATTTTGCATCTTTTTCAATTTTTCTTGGTTCTTAATAAATAGGAAATTAAGATAGATCCATGCGAATCTTAAAACTCTAATATTCAAATAACAATATTATTATTTTAAATACATGAATATAATTCTAATATGGTTAAAACATTAGTAGAAATAATAAAAAAATATTTTAACTGGACATTATTGAAATAAGATGGACTCTTTAGAATTTAACTTTTTCCATAAAATAATTTTATAATCTACCCATTTTAAGGAGATTGAAGAATAAGCACATTTCTTTCTAAGATGTTTTTTATACAATGATATTAAATTACTTATAGTGATATTCACAATCACAATTTAGTTCATACAATTTTAAATCAAGACAAACAAACTAAGCTCAAAGATTTTGTTGTAAATCTAAACTTACATTAAAACACATATTCAAATATTTTAATTTCTTGTTCTCTTTATTTACTCTCTTTTTATTTGAATCCTATAGAATAAACTAGTTCATAATTCCATTATTTAAGAAAGTGAAAACACTGACATCATCATCATTTTAGACATGATCATAGTTTCATTATATTTCAAGGACATGATCACAGTTCCATTATATTTCAAGTTATGTTCATAGTGGAACTTTGTCCCAAACAAAAAAAACCATGTTTGAATGGTTTTTTTTGTTTTTTTTTAAATAATTTGAAGATTTTGATTTCTTGTTCTCTTTATTTACTCTCTTTTAATTTGAATCCTATAAAATAAACTAGTTCATAGTTCCATTATTTAAAGAAAGTGAAAACACATCATCATCATTTTAGACATGATCATAGTATTATATTTCAAGGACATGATCATAGTTCCATTATATTTAAGTTGTATTCATAGTGAAACTTTGTCCCAAACAAAAAAAAAACTATGTTTGAATGGACAACGTTAATCTTCTTGTTGGAGTTGTCCGTCTCCACGTTTTCACCTTGCTCCGGCACATACCTCCTCTCTTGAACTAAATAAATAAATTATATAATTTCAATAAATTATAATTTATTTTATATATATATATATATATATATATATATATATATATATATATATGTTTAATCATTATTATTATATATATACTATTTTGATTTTATAATGTTTCATATTATATATATATATATAATTCGAAGTAGGTTAATGGTGTATTTTGTTAAATAGTTTTTTTATTTACATTATGTTTAACACAAACATTATACTTAGTAATTTTTTAATTTATATTTATAAAATTTATTATTAATTATTTAAAAATAAATTTATATAATAAATTATATTTATGTGAATTACATAATTTTAATAATGTTATGATATCTAATCATATATATATATGTAATTTATTTTTTAAATATTTTTCTATGATATAAATAAATAGTTATATTTTGTATTTAAAATATTAAATTTAAATATAATGGAAAAAATTATAAATTAAACATATAATTACAATTATATGTTTCAATGAAGGAAAAAATTAATATATGGTGATTGGTTTATAGTATTAATATATTGTTTTAATTTTATTTTATTTTAACTGAAATGGATATGGGGTTTATTTAGCTGAAAAGAAAATGGGTCTTTGCCCGAGCGACCCTTATTACAATGTTGTCTTCTAGCTGCCTCTACTTATGGTTTACAACATTCTCAGAGGATTTGGACGAAGCTTTCATTGTTTACAATTAACATTCCTTTCATAAGTGTGCTGCATTTGTTCGCCATCTGATCAGCTTCACTGTTTGACCTTCTTAGTATATGATAAAACTTGCACGAATTGAAGTCTAGGAGGACTCTCTTCAATCTATCCAAGGCTTTGTTTAGGTTGGCGTTGCTGAACCGTGCCTCCTTGTTTAAGTTTTTTATTATTATCTCTGAGTCTCCAAAAACTTGAAGGTCTTTGACACCTTTTTCTCTGGCAATAAGGCAAGCTTTGATAAGCCCTAACAACTTAGCTTGGTTGTTGGATTTCTGTCCTAATCCCCAGCAGAACCAATCTCTTGTGGTTCTGTTCGGGGAGTAGATGACCCCCCCAGCGCCAGCTACACCGGGGTTTCCTTTGGACGCCCCATCAAAGAAGATTGTGGTTATATTTTTAGTCCTCCACCAAGTCTAAAATTTGTCATCATCATCTCTTATACGCCAATCTAGTTTGACTGTTTGTGGGGAAAGGAGTTGCTTACTCGGATAAGGCACAAGAGGGCTTAGCCACCTCTTTTCCTCTGGCTGTAACGAGTGAGCCTCTTTAAAATACTGCTGTTGGACAGCTTCCAGGAGGAAAGATTTAGCTTTTGCAACTACTTGCAACGGGGAGTGTCGCACCTCTTTAAAAATCTGTTGATTGCGTGCCAGCCAAATCTGCCAACATACATATTTGGGGATGGCTGTCCAGATTTTACGCCAGAAAGACTTGGAGGGAATTCGTTGGGGATAGATACGACTCCAAGAGGCAAAGAGTTCTGCAACAGAGTTCTAGGGAGGGATTGTGATCTGAAAGTCCTGTAGAATGAGACCCCAGGTCTCTTTAGCAAAATTGCAATCCATGAAAAGATGTTGAGTTGTTTCAGAATTATTGTTGCATAACACACACCTTTGTGGCCCCGCTATGTTCCTTTTCTCCAGATTATTTCCCGTTAGAAGCTTATTGTGCACCAGGGTCCAGAAGAAGAAGTTCACTTTTGGTATGGCTAGTGGTTCCCAAACGTTTTTCTAGAAAGTCGGAGTTTGACTGCTGTTTCTTGAAGCTTGCAATGCGTTGTATCTTGTTGTTGTGGTGTATACACCTGTCTTGCCCCATCCCCAACTGTCTTTCATGGTCCTATTGATAGGGGCGGCGTCCTCCAGCAGATCTTCGAGCATGGATTGTTGCAATGCTAATCAGGTTGGGACTCCATGAAAATCCCATCCTGCCCACTGTCCACGCTGATCCCATTTCGAGAGATCATATAAGCTGTTTACTCCTGCTGTTTCCATCCAGGCTCTGAGTTCTGCTATGTCCACGTTTTTTGCCAGGGGTTCTTTCCCCATGATGCTATCCAGCCACAGAAGCATACGTTTTCCATTTCCAGGTATTCTATAGACCGATTTTTTGAAAAAATTGCTGCTTTTACAACACAATTTCCACACCTGCGTACAATTTACTGGGTTGTCCCTTTGGAGGTTGCTAAGATATTTGTTGACTCTTTATTTTGCTCATAGAGTGACACTAACTGGATGCGTGGGCTCATGGATCAACGTCCATAATATCTTTCCTCCTAGCGTTAGATTGGCAAGTGTGGGATCTCTGGTTTGCAACCCTCCCTCTGCCTTGGGTTTTTTAACAATTTCCAAGTTCACCAGGTGGATCTTATTTTCGTTGCCCTTCCCTCCCTGCCACAAGAAATCTCTGAGGAGCTTGGAGATCTACTCCGTCACTGATCGAGGAGCGAGAAGAAAAGCTGCCTGGTAAATTGGGAGCGTAGACAACACATATTTTATTAATATGACTTTACCTCCCTTAGTTAGCCAGTAGCCTCCCCACACAACGATTTTAGATTTGATTTTTGAGATAATGTCACTCCAAAGCAATCTTTTATTTACGCCAGAAGTGATGGGGAGCCTGAGGTACTTAAACCTGTCCCAATTTGCGTGGCCTTTGAACCCAAGGATAGAGATGATACCTGTGAGTTCGAGCTGGCCGATATTCCAGCTATAGACTTCACTTTTTCTATCGTTGACTTGGGCTCCCGAGGTTCGGCAGTAAGTCCTGATGACTGAGTTGATGGATTTGGCTATTCTGTTGGAGGCTCCCCTGAGAAGCAGGGAATTGTCAGCAAAGAGTGCGTGGTTCATAGGTTCTGCTACATCTGAAGATTTGAGGCCCGAAATGTTGCCAGCTAACCTTTCAGCAGTGAGTTTGCGGCTAAGGGAATCCGCCATTAATATGTACAGGAAAGGGGAGAGAGGGCATCCTTGCTTGATGCCTCTCTGAGCTTGGAAGAATTTGGTTGGGTAGCCATTGACTAATGGGGCAACCCACGGTTTGTCAATGCAGGCTTTAATTAGCTGAACAAAGTGAGACGAGAAGCCGAAGGCGAGAAGAACCTTGCACAGGAAAGAGCGGTTGACTTTGTCAAACGCGTTTTCCATATCTAATTTTATCAACATACCTTTCTCTTTCCACTGAATGCTTGAATGTATTATCTCCTGGACTTGGATTACATTGTCTAGTATGTGCCTTCCTTCCACAAAGCCACCTTGAGGGCTGGAGATCAGTCTTTTTAGAAGCGGCTTGATCCGGTTTGCCAGTAGTTTAGCCAGGATCTTGTAGGATGTGTTACACAACAATATGGGCCTAAACCTTGCAAAAGTTTCTGGGTTGGATTCTTTGGGAATTAATGCGAGGTAAGTGGAGTTGGTTCCTCCTCCTACCTTGAATTTTTTCATAAACCCGTTTATCATTTTCTGGAGATCGTCCTTGATAATATGCTAGCAAGATTTGTAAAAGTGGATTGTGAATCCGTCAGGCCCAGGTGCCTTATCTGCCTCCGTGGACCAGATTACTTTGATGATTTCTTCCTTGGTGGTTAGTCTACAGAGTAATGCATTGTCTTCAGAGCTGATGAGAGAAGGGATATTAGAGAGGAGATCGATAGCTTCCTCGTCATTACTTTGAATATCTTCTCTATATAAATTCCTGAAATGGGACTCTGCAGCAGCTTTGACTTGGTTGAAGCCTTTGCAGACTTGGCCGTCCACTGTTTTTATTTCTGCTATATGATTCCTAGATAGTCTCTCTCTATATTGCCGGTGGAAAAAAGAGGTGTTCCTGTCCCCTGCCTTCATCCAGAGATTTCTGGATTTGAGTCTCCAATATTCTTCTTCACTTTGAAAAGATTGATATGTGGATCGTTGGGATTTTATTTCTTTTTCCAACATATCTGCTGTGATTTCTTTGCTTTCCATATCTGTTTGCAGAGTCTGCAATGACTTCATTACTTCTTTTCTTTGTTCATTAGGAGTTGGGGATGGTTTCTTTATCCAGTCCTTCAGAGCTTGTTTTGTAGCTTTCAACTTTTTCTCCCATACATAGCTTGAGGATCCAGAGAAGGAATTGGCCCATGTTGTTTTTACTGTCTCTAAAAAACCGTCTCTCTCGATCCATAAAGGGCTGAATAAAAAAGGAATAGGGCCCAGGTCTTCTTCTTCTTCCAGGAGAAGCTGTATTGGCTTATGGTCTGAGGTGAATTTAGGCAAAATTTTGGTGACGATGATCTTATTTTTCATCATTATAGCGCTTTGCACCAGGAATCAATCTAAACGGGCAGAGATATGGTCCGAACCCACCCTATTATTGGACCAAGTATACATATCTTGGGCAGGGTTGAAGTCTAAAAGGTCCCAGGACTGTGTGATCTCCTCTACCTTGGGCATCATGGGGTCTCTGATGCTGGAGCCCCCCCTCTTTTCTTTTGCTTTCATTACAATAGTCAGATCCCCGACTATGATGATATTGCTGGGAGAAACCTCCTCTAAAAAGGCCGAAAGAGAGTTCCAGCATTCTCGTTTTTCAGCGTAGGAAACAGGTACATAAAGATTAAAGAGAGAAATGGAAAACTTACTTTCTTTGTGCTTCAGTTCCGTGTATATCTAATGCTGGGTTTCATAATGCTTATTCAGATGAAATAGGTCTTCGGTCCAAAGGGTTGCCAACCCTCCATAGGTTCCCCTTGAACTGACTGCTTTGCCTGATCTTTTATTCCACTTTGTTCCACTGATCTCTAGAAGGGCTTGCCCTTCTATTTTGGTCTCTTGGAGCATGAGAATATCTGTGGGAGATGCTTTCAAAAGGTCCTTGACTGCTTCTATTTTGGAGGGATTCCCCAGTCCTCTACAGTTCCAAGAGACGAGATTCATTATTTACTTG
>ML778776.1:184480-197543 GCA_009831015.1 Picea engelmannii | reverse complement strand
CCCTTATTTATACTAAATATGTCTATCAAGAGAAGCATCTAGAGGAAGATCCTTCTAGAAGTGGAAGCTTCTATTAGGTATTCTTACATCTGCCTTATTCTATTTTATTGAAAGGCCTTATTAATATTGACCTTTATTACATCTGATTATATTAATCTACCTATGTGCGGGTTACGACCCTAACATGTCCTCCCCCTTAAAAACAGTCTTGTCCTCAAGGCTTGAGATGAGGAAACTGTTGCTGAATGGTAGCTGGTTCCCAAGTGGCATCTGCTGGATTCGTATCTTTCCACTAGACTAGCACTTCCTTGACGGTTCTCCGACGCAGGCGATGCTCACACTGGTCCAAAACTGCTTCTAGCTGTAGCCAAATGGATCCTTCTTCAGCTAACTCAGGAAGGTTGGTTTGAATTTGGCACCTGGTTCCAATCACCTTCTTTAAACATGAAACATGGAAAACTGGATGTAGCTTCGACTGAATGGGCATAGCTAACTGATATGCGACTTATCCCACATGCTTGAGAACTGTATAAGGACCATCAAATTTGGGCGCTAGCTTCTGACAATGCTCGGCCTTGAGGGAAGTTTGCTTGTATGGTTGCAGTTGCAGAAACACCTGATCCCCTTCTGCAAATTGACGTTCAGAGTGACCTTGATCTGCAGAGTGACCTTGATCTGCTTATTGCTTCATGCGATTTTGTGCCATGACCAAGTTCTCTTTAAGGGTACGAAGAATATCCTCTCGAACTGTAAGTGTTTGGTCAACCACCTGGACCTTCGAGGTACCTAGTAAGTATGAGAGAACTGAAGGTGGCTTATGTCCATATACCGCTTCAAAAGGAGTCATGCGAGTAGTTGTATGGTAGGCAGTGTTGTACCACCATTCGGCTAGGGGTAGCCATTGATCCCACTGATGTTGTTATTCAGAAGAAAAACACCTCAGATATGTTTCCAAACACTTGTTGACAACTTTCGTTTGACCATCAGTCTAGGGATGATAAGTTGTTCTGAGATGCAATTGGTTGCCCTAGAGCTTAAACAGTTCTTGCCAAAAATTTCTTGTGAAAGTTGGGTCTCGATCAGAAACAATAGAGTGCGGAATGCCATGAAGCTTGAAGACCTGGTCCATGAAAAGTTGAGCCACCGTGGATGCAGTAAATGGGTGTTGAAGAGCACAGAAATGAGAATACTTAGAAAGATGATCCACAACCACCATTATGACTGATTTATTCCCTGATTTGGGTAAGCCGGTAACAAATTCCATAAAGATATCCTTCCAAATAGCTGGTGGAATCGGAAGCGGTTGTAGTGTGCCCAGAGATTTGACTGTTTCTCCCTTGTTGCGTTGACACACCTCACATTCAGCTACAAAATTATAGATGTTCTGTTTCATACCATCCCATAAAAAAGAACGTTTGACTTTGTCATATGTTTTGGTGAACCCTGAGTGTCCCGCTGTGGGTGTAGCATGAAGCTCATAAAGTACCATGGATTTAAGCATTGATTGTTTACTTAAATACACACGACCTTTGTATCGAAGCTCATCCTAGAGCCAAGAGTACCCTGGGGGAGCTGGAGCCTTGGTCTGCAATTGCTGGATCAGATGCAAACTTTTGGGATCTTGAAGCCATTCCTGGCGCATAGCTTGGAGCCAATCGGGTACAATGAAGGAAAAAGAAAAAAGGGATCCTTCTTCTTCATATTTTCGGGACAGTGCATCTGCCACTACATTGTCTTTGCCCTTCTTATAAATGATCTCATAATCATAACCAAAGAGCTTAGTCACCCATTTTTGTTTCTCCTGGGAGGAAATGCGTTGTTCCATAAAGTACTTGAGGCTTTGATGGTTGGTCTTGATTTGGAAGCGTTGCCCCAAGAGATAAGGGCGCCACAACTCAACGACATGCATAATAGCCAACATTTATTTTTCATAAATGGGTTTTCCCAGATTCCTTTCAGATAATTGCTTGCTGGTGAAGGCCAAAGGTCGACCCTCTTGCATAAGGACAATGTCGATTCCTTTCCCTGAGGCATCACATTCCAACACAAAGGTCTTTGTGAAATCAGGAAGGGCCAAAACCGGAGTGGTGCACATGGCTGTCTTCAAAGTTTGAAAAGCTAGAGCAGTGGTTGTAGTCCAAGTGAAATAGTTCTTTTTGAGGAGAGCAGTGAGAGCTGCTGCAATCTTTTCGTAGTTCTTAACAAACTTGCGATAATACCCTGTTAAGCCCAGAAATCCACGCAAGATTTTGAGAGTCTTTGGGTGCGGCCAATCTTGCATAGCTTCAATCTTTTTCGAATCCACCCTGACGCCATCATTGTCAACCAGATGACCCAAGTATTCTACTTCTGAGGCACCAAAAGCACATTTAGACTATTTCAAGAAAAGTTGGTGCTGGGAGAGGAGATGGAGAACTTGATCCACATGAGTAAGATGGTAGGTTTAGGTTTTTCTATAGATGAGCATATCATCAAAGAAAACTAAGACAAAATGATAGAGAAAGGGATGGAAGACATGATTCATGAGGCTTTGGAAGGTGGAGGGGGCATTACACAAGCCAAAGGGCATGACCAAAAACTCATAGTGGCCCTCATGAGTGCGAAAGGCCGTCTTGGGAATGTCTGCCTCTTTCATACGTATCTGGTTATAGCTCGAGCAAAGATCAAGTTTAGTAAAGAATTGGGCACCACTCAATTCATCCAGGAGGTCATCAATGACAAGAATGGGAAATTTGTCTTTAATGGTTAGTTTGTTGAGGGCACGGAAGTCAGGACACATTCTCCAAGAACCTTCTTTCTTCAAGACCATGACTACAGGAGAAGAGTAAGGGCTTATACTAGGGCAAATAATGCCTGCATTAAGGAGTTACTGGACCATTTTCTCAATTTCATTTTTTTGTGAGAAGGGGTGGCGATATGGACGGATATTGGGAGGAAGGCTTTCAGGTACAAGGGGAATGGAATGATCATGAACACCACGGGAAGGAGGGAGGCCTTGGGGAGGGTAAAATACCATTTGATGTTTAGAAAGGAGATCTTGGAGGTCATGCGACACCGAGGGTGTTTCTGTTGCTTGAATGGCATGGAGATGGGCAATGACACCAGAATGACCTTTTTTGAGAAATTTTTCCATGCGATGGGAACTAATGACCTCAGGTGGATCAACAATGATTTCTTGGAATTTATATTGGTGGCCTTCTTGATCGAATTGCATGGTTAATTCCTTAAAATACATGAGAATGGGACCCAAAGTTCTTAGCCAGTCTGCACCCAACACAATGTCACAACCACCCATGTCGATAGCAAACATATGGGATTTTAGGTGGTAGTCACCGATTTGGAGACGCACATTTTCACAACGCCCTCCACATTTCATGGAACCACCATTGACAATCATGATTTGGAAATTGTTGACAGCATGTATGTAGCAATGAGTTTCTTGGGCAATGCGGCGATGAATAAAATTATGGGTGCTTCCACTATCAACTAGAATGATGACCTTCCTATGCTTGATGTAACTGATTAACTTGAGGGTTTGGGGAGCGGAAAAGCCAGTGAGAGCATTGAGGGAAATGATGGGTTCTACTTCGGGAGGGTCTGAGGGAGGGATTATGTCAGTGATTTCAGGTGACTCAGACACAAGGGGAGTTTCAACATCCTCTTATGAAATGTCCTTAGAGATGGCCATAAAAATATTTTGTTCCTTACACTTGTGGCCCAAGAAATATTTGTCATCACAATTATAACAAAGGCCTTTGAGTTGGCATTCAACCATTTCATCCCTGGTCAATTTTTGGATTTTTAATGGGGCGGAGGGAGTAGTGGGAGTGACGGGTTTAGGGCGAGGGATAAAGGAGGGTTTTCGGTTTTGAGATTATACAACCTGTTGTGCTTATTTTTCTCTTTTAGTAGCCTCCACCCAAATCAAGGGTCGAGCCATGAGGACATGGGCCCAAATCTCCTCCTTGAGGCCACTAATAAAACACTCTCAAAAGAAAGCATCAGTCATGCCCTCTGTTCGAAAAGCCTGGCGTTCAAAGGCAGCTATGAAGTCTTCTATTGTTTCGGATTGTTTCAACTTTGTCAAACAACCCAAATGGTTGGTGTCTGTGTCAAAGCGTTCATAAAGCTCAGTCACAAATTGGGTCCAAGCAATATACCCTTGATGGGAAGTTTTTCTCCATTGCCACCATTGCCAACGTTCTTGATCTAGATGGAGAACACCATACCAGAGTTTGGCCAAGTCATTTGTAATGCCATATAAAGAGAAATAATGTTCCATTTGGGTTACCCAACCAGTGGGGTTCGAGCCATCAAATTTGGTCACGTCCACCCGTGGAAGGCGTATGTCACATTGAAAGTGATGGGATTGAAGGGTATGGGAATGGGAGGAAGTTTCTCCTTCATGCTTTGGAGGTGCTTCAGAGAAATGGTCATTTGTAGGGATCTTCAGTTTGGTGCAGAGTGATGCAAAGACAGATTCAAGCTGGGTGGGCAGTTCTTGTTTGAATTTCTCCATTGAGGACTGCATGGTTGTATTCATGGTAGCATTGATGGACGAATCGATGGAGGCAACAATAGCACTGAGTTGTTTCACTTCTTTTTGGGTTTCTAGGAAACCAGATTGCATGGTGTTGAAGCAAGCTTCCAGGTCTTGGCTACGGGTATGGGCCATGAGGATGGGTGAACTAAAAAGGGGCAGGCGGGGTCAAGAATTTTTTTGAAAAATGATATGGATGAATGTGATAAGGGCAGAGAGATGAATCCAATGGAATAGGTCTCAAAAAATGGTGAAAAAAATTCCAGACTTTTTTTTTTACCTACAGAGTTATACTCCAGTCTGAAAAATACTGCAGTGATGAAATCCCCAAATGCTTAACCAGAAAGAGATGTATATTTACTTGGCAACCCGAACACAATTGCACGACAATAGATCTGGTCTGTTTTTAATTTGTTTATGTTTCTGTTCCCCAAGGGTTAGGTATTCAATGGTTTTACAGACAAGGGTTTTCCCTATGCTATAGCTCTCTGATATACGTGTGGGGTCCAACAGTAGTACTCGACCCAATATCTCAGGGCACTAACTAAGGAGGATAGACCGCACCCTTAGCCGTACTACCCGACTGCCCAGGTACTAGAGAGTATCTTCCCGAGTGTTGTTCTCGGTGACACTATAGCAGTCCGACGATCGATAGGTTTATCTAAAGAGGGCTTCAGGAAATCTAGGCCCATCCATACACAGGTGCCGTCTGATGCGCTACCACTCGAAGGGGTACCAATAGGGGTTACAAGGGTGGCCAATAGATGTGCGCTTAAGAACCACTTCTATTTCCCGTGTGTATGAATTCCCCAACTGTGGGTTTATGCCTGTAACAACAGATCTTTGTGGTTTAAAGACGCCGGAATATGTCTCTACCCTGAAAAAAAATTCCCACAATTTCTGCCAAGAAAACTACTCTGATACCATTTGCAAGATACCATATATAATAAATATGCAAAACAGAAATAAAATGCTAGAAATGGCAGAATAACAGTAATATATCCACCATAATCTCCACAATAACATAGAATTGATATAAGAACAACAACAGAAATAACACCTTGATTCAGAAAGCAATGTTCACAGGCCTCTTCGAGGGGGCAACCTCCAATCGAGCAATGCTCTATTACAATAATCTCAAAGCTAGGGTTTTCATACCCTCGACCTTTATTCATACTAAATATGTCTATCAAGAGAAGCATCTAGAGGAAGATCCTTCTAGAAACGGAAGCTTCTATTAGGTCTTCTTACATCTACCTTATTCTATTTTATTGAAAGGCCTTATTAATATTGACCTTTATTACTTTTGAATATATTAATATACCTATGTGTGGGTTAGGACCCTAACAGTTGACCTGAACCTGTCAGTCTGAGAGGATACCTCTTTCTGATTCCTTGTCATGCGATTGAGATTCCCGAACCAAAGTCCTTAATCATTTCATGATATATCTCAGGAAGAATGGTGAAGCTCAAGCCTTGAAAAGAGGAGGTCTCTTCATTTGGAAGACGAACATACGAGACCCGTTCGAGAGGACCCATATTCCAAATACATAGGAACCTTGGACTAAGCCTATGGAAACTAAGTCTTCCTGGGTTTGGAGCTCCGGAAGTCCGGGACTTCGGAGTATGTTCGACCTTACCAACCTTATACTGGCTGAAGGTAACCGGGAGACTCGGTTTCCCACAAGGTTGACCGATGTTAGGCGGTTCCCCAGGGATTAGGTGGACTTATCCTACTAGCTAATACCAGGAGCCAAAACCCCAAAGGTCGGAGCCGCGAAGGGCCTAGATCCGTAGATTGAGGGACCCTCCAGGTTCTTTCACAACCGTCGATTTACCATGGACACGTGGCACTAGCCCCTTTAGTTCAAAAGTTGGGCACTTCGGGAGATAAGAGGGGGGCTGCACCGCAACACTCCTGAACGCTGAATCCCCAAGGTAACTAGAACCGTAGATCTATAAATCTACGTGGCTGGATCTCGACCATGAGATCTAGGGAATGCCAGAGGCTTGTCAATCCGAGGTGACGTGGTGCATTGACATCACCCAGGGTGACGTGGACCCCATCTTGACAGGCCCCATGTTTCTCTGACCCCTCCTACGTGTTAGCTCCTGGTACGTGTCCTCCTAGCCAATGTGGCTGGTGAAATGACTGGGACTCTGGGAGTCCAGGACTTTGGGACTTCAGAGGATCTGGGACATAGTGTAGTAGAGAGACTAAACGGTCAGAAGGCTAGAGCCACGTGGTGAGCTTACGGGACTTTGAAAGTTTAGAACTTTGGGTGGTCTCATGTGTAGACAGTAAAGAGGCGTGAAGCGTCGACATGCCAAATTCTTCCACAACTGACATAGGAGAAAAAGAGTAAGTCCGGTCATGGGAGTGGACTGTGGATGGTCTTCCACCGTGGAGAAAGGAACTTTGAAATATCGTGTGTGAGGTGGATCTACGTGGCCCTCAACCAGTGAACGCCGAAGAACTTTGGAGAAACATATCCATCGGTTATGGGTTCAGTTTTGAGCATAGAAACCATGGTTGGAAAACTCTGGATGACCAGAGTGTAGTAGAACCCCGAATGAAGGATTTGATCACCTAAGGAGAATAGAATTTTGAGGCCCCATCCCTAGGAAAGCCACTTAGGGGTCGGGTGTGTTACAAATTGGTATCAAAGCATGGTTACAACACTTGGTCTGCTTGGGCTCATGGACAAGTTGCGTAAAAACCATATTTAAAAGAACTTTAAGGATGACGCCCTACCTTACCTCTTCCCTAAAGAGTCTAGTTAAACCCTTACTGAAGAAAATAATGAAATTTTTCTGCTATAGGTGTGTATTTAAGAAATATGACTATGTGTTGTTCATGAACTAATAGACTACTAGCTAACAACAAGTGCTTTGTTAGCACTCAAGCAGTCAGTGAACTGCGGTAAACTACAAGCATTAATGATGGTGATACGCCACGAAGTGGGGGATGGATCCCATAATAGAGACGAAGAATCTGATGAGAGGAGGGTGGTGGAAACCTCTCCGGATCTAGATGAAATTGTAAGAAGCCTCATGGCCGAATTATAGATTTGCAAGGTCAACAACGAGAGACTAATAAAGGAGCAAGAAAAACAAATGGAAATTAATGCAGTCTTGTTGCAGAGCTTATCCGATATACAGAGACAGTTGCAACATGGACCTGCAACCAGTCTTGTGGACCGACGATATATGAAGAGAAGTCAAAGTCCACCTGAGATACGAAAACGTGGTCTCATAATTGGCCACACTAGGAGGAGTACCTCAAAGAAGGTCTAGCCTAAATATAGGGGACACTCATCGGGAGAATCCTCTGGAAAGGAAACTGACAACTTCGAGGAATCTTCTAGTAGAAAAACTAGCTCACATTCTCAAAGGAAAGGAAAGAAGTGAAAGCATTCGAAAAGTCATGACTCTGAAGAGTTCAAGAAATCCAAACCACCCTCTTTTAATGGAGAAATTGAGAAAGGGGAAGAGTCAGAAGCTTGGCTTCTTGGTTTAAAGAAGTACTTCAGAGTCCAAGAATACTCTGAAAACTTGAAGGCTCAAATAGCCATCTTCAACCTGAATGAAAAGACTTCCATTTGGTGGGAAGATCTTAAGAATGTGAAAGGAATCCATGAAGAGGACTTATCATCAAAACAATTTGATAAACACTTCAATAAGTATCTATCAGAGAAATACTTTGATGGGAAGACTAAGGAGTTCTATGAACTCAAATTGGGACAACTCATCATAGAGGAATATGTTAATAAATTCCTTGAGCTGCTGAGGTATGTACACTACATAAATGATGAAAAGGTAAAAGTGAGTTTGACGAGCCAAAGACATTAGAAGACATTATCCGGAAGGCGAGGTATTGTTATGAACAACTTGGGAGTCAGACAAAACCTTGCGAGGATTGGAAGAAGAAGAGTGGTTCGAGATTCAATAAGAAGGGGTTCAAATCCTCAAGATTCGAGAACTATAGGAAGGACTATAGGGTAAGCCTACCTACTAGAAGTATATATCAACAAAATTTCCCCTCCCAGAGTGGAAATAAACCTTTTGGAGCAACCCTAGGAAAGACTGATAACCCAAAGAAGGAACCCTTGAAATGTTGGGGTTGTGGAGAAGAACATCTACTAAGGGACTGCCCACACAAACAACAGAACAATAGGAGAGTCTAAAACATCCAAGAAGCTACCACAGTCAATGATGTGGCTAGAAGCATGCCACATATTTATGTAGTTGTAGATAATAAACAAGCCGACCACCAAGCTTCAGTGGTGGAGATGGAAGGTATGATCACCAACCATCTAGTTTCTATTTTAATCGAACCTGGTTCTAATTTGAGTTATGTGGCCCCTTGGACTGTTGGTCAGTGTAAACTACAACAGATTAGACATGTTAAGCCATGGTTAGTACAACTAGCCACCGAAACCAAAAGAAAAGTAGCAGAGGTCATACCATCTTGCCAATTCATTATGGTTGGATTGCCCACCCAAGCTACCCTTAACATACTTCCCCTAGAATCTTATGACCTGTTGATTGGTATGGACTGGTTAGTTGCTTATAAAACTAAGTTGGTCTGCTACCATAAAACCTTAGAATGTGTAAATGAAGAAGGGAAAATGATAACCCACCAAGGGATTCAAAATCCTGTCTCAGTGAGATGAATATCCACCCTTCAAATGAAAAAGTATTGCAGAAAGGAATGTCCTCTATATGTGATACAGGTGTCAAAATCGGTTGAGGATGACAGATTGAACCTATAAGACCACCCCATATTGAGAGAGTATAGAAATGTGTTTCCAGAAGAGGTATCGGGTCTTCCAACGAGGAGAGACATTGACTTCCCGATAGAACTTGCACCAGGAACATTGCCAGTGTCTAGGACACCCTATAGGATGAGTACACCTGAGCTAGTTGAGATCAAGCTACAAGTAAAGGAAATGATGGACAAAGGCTACATCTAGCTTAGTGTGTCTCCATGGGGAGCACCAATCGTGTTTGTGAAGAAGAAAGATGGCACGCTCCGACTGTGCATTGACTATAGACAACTCAATAAGACAACCATAAAGAACAAGTACCCCTCACCAAGAATCGATGACTTCTTCGGCCAATTAGGGGGTGCTTCCATTTTCTCAAAGATTGACTTGAGGTCCAAATACCATCAAGTCTGAATCAAGGATGAAGACATCCACAAAACAACCTTCATGACAAGGTATGGTCACTGTGAATTCGTGGTAGTGCCATTTGGATTTGTTGATGTTTACAACTATGTGAGACATTCTCTAGGAGACAAACCTAAGAGAGAGCCCCTGAGAGGGGTGTGGTTCCTATTTGAGATAGAGATGGAACGTATAGATGGCCTTCTCCTTATAGAGAGTTGAGAAGAACTCCATATGATTCTCTCGTGTAACGCAGTGAGGAAGGAGATCTGCAGAGTTGGACGTGCCTGTGGCTGAGAACAAGGTGAATGTGTGAATTCCCATAGAGTTGGGTGCATCATCATGAGACATAAATGAAAATAATGTATTATCCTCCTTTGAGTAGAGATTTGAGATGATGAATTCCAAATGACTCTCCCATGTAATGCAGTGGGAAAGAAGATCTGTTGAGTGGACGTGTCTGCGGACGAACACAGGTGAACGTGATCCTAGTGGTTGAGCACTAGTGAGAGTGGTTCTTTTGTGTAATGCAATGAGCCAGAGATATGGACATCCCTATGGATGTTCCCCTAGTGGCTAAGCACTAGTGGGTGTATGAGATCCCTTGCTATATTGTTCAAGAGTCATACCTACCTGTAACCCTAATTGTAATGTAAAGGGTACAGGTCAGCCCCACCTTAATGTAATTGATAATTAATGTAAAATATAATTAATCTGGTTAATATTAATTATATTATGAGATAGAGAGGTCGGCCTGTTGAAATTACTAAGACAACTGANGAATCAGTTTTTACTGTGCTTAAACAATAATAAATCTATTAAACCATTTTTAAATTTTCTTCAAGTGACCATCAATATTATACAACATATAGACGATATAAATAATGAGCATCAGTCAAACATAAGATATTCTTTCTTTCGGGAATTAAAATGGGATCCAATGATTAGCAATGTTGCTTCTCCTCTCGAGCTTACTTTGTTCCTCTTTCTTTGATTTTGGCATCGATGATCTGCCAACAATCCTCTGCACTATCTCTTCTGAGCTTATTCGAATATTCTCTGCAATGTCTTCTCATAATGCCCATCTATTACATACCTTCTGTACTCATCCCATCTTCATTGTTGTACTTTCCATCAATGACAAGCATACAAGCATGCGCTGTCTGTTAAATATTTGCCAACATTCTCCCCCTTTGGCATTGATGGCAACCACTGTAACTTTCCTGTAGAATCCTTGAAATCACATCCTGAAATAAATTACCACACTTTCTCCCCCTTTGACATCAATGTCAAAGAAGAAACACACTCCCCCTGAGCTGTTGCAGTACATACTCCCCCTGTCAACTAGAAGCATCTTAGAAATACACCAGATATGCAATAAGTATTCCCCCTGACCAAGTGAACAAATTAGACAAAAGAAATTATAACCCCCAACTTTTGATGAAGATATCCAAAAGGGGTTGTTGCTAATGGTTTTGTAAATATATCTACAATCTGTTCTGTAGAAGGTATATAATTCAGTTAAACAATTCTGTTTGTAACTTGTTCTCTGAGAAAATGGTACTTTATTGGAATATGCTTAGTCTTGGAATGAAGAATAGGATTCTTGGAGACACTAATGGCACTGATGTTATCACAGTGAATTGGAATGGGATCAATGTAAGTTACCTTCAAATCTGTAAGAGTTTGTATCATCCATAAAATTTATGTGCAGCAAGTAGCAACAACAATGTATTCTGCCTCTGTAGTTGATAATGAAATGGATCCTTGCTTTTTACTAAGCCATGCTACTAATGAGTCACCTAGAAAGAATGCTCCTCCACTGGTGTTTTTTCTCTCATCAACACAATTTTCCCAGTCTGCATCTGAATAAGCAGTTAACTGAAAATTTTGATTTCTGGGATACCACAGACCATAAGTCATTGTTCCTTGTGACAGCTACCAAATGACTTTGTGACAGCTACCAAATGACTTTGTTTAGGTGCTAACTGATAACGACCTACCATTCCAACAGCTTGCATTATATCAGGTTGTGACATTATATCAGGTTGTGATGCTGTGATGTACATAAGACTTCCTATCATAGAGCGATATGACCTTTGATCAACATCAGGTGAGATATCATCTTTACTCAGCTTGCAACCAACCACCATAGTTGTACTAACAGGAGAGGAATCCTCCATCTGAAATTTCTTTAACATCTCTTTCAAATATTTTTCTTTAGAGATAAATATTCCTGCAGAACTCTGTTTTACTTGTAAGCCAAGAAAATATGATAGTTCTCCTATCATGGACATCTCAAAATCTGTTTGCATAGAGTTAGCAAACCACTGGACAGATGATTCATTAGTACAACCAAAAATAATATCATCTACATAAACCAAAACAATTAGTAAATTATCACCTTTAGACTTAATGTAGAGATTGATGTCAACAATACCTTTCTTGAACCCTTTGTCTTGTAGAAATTTGTCCAGTCTATAATACCAAGCTCGTGGTGCTTGTTTTAGTCCATATAAGGCCTTCTTCAGCTTACAAACATAATTAGGATTATCTGTCAGTGAGAATCCTTTAGGTTGCTCCATATATACTTCTTCCTCTAGATCTCCATTAAGAAATGCTGACTTAACATCCATCTGATAAACTTTAAAGTTGTTATGACATGAATAGGCAAGAAACATTCCGATGGCTTCCAATCTTGCCACTGGTGCAAAGGTTTCATCAAAGTCCTGACCTTCAACTTGTGCATACCCTTTACAGACCAGTCTGGATTTATTTCTAACAACTTGCCCTTTTTCATTCATTTTATTCTTGAACACCCATTTGGAACCTATTACATTCTTATCTTCAGGTCTAGGGACAAGTTCCCAAGTATTGTTCTTTTCAATTTGATCAAGCTCTTCATTCATTGCTCTAATCCAATCATCATCCTGGCTAGCTTCCTCAAAATTTTTAAGTTCAGTCATAGATAAAAAGGCAACATGAGATTGTTCTGAGTCTTTAATCAATTTCCTTATTGTCTGAACTCCTTTATTTATATCTCCAATTATCTGATTTTCAGGATGATTCTTTCTAATAATTATGAGAGGCGATTTTGCTTCTTTCTGTTGATTTGTGTCAGTCCGAGTCTTCGTATCTTCATCTAATTCAGATTCTTCATTTTCTGATCCTTGGACCTGTTCATCTTCATCTTCAACTATATCTTCCGCTCTTGGTTCAACACTGCCTACATTCTTGACCAGGATTTCTTCATCAACTTTTATGTCTATACAATCAACTAGTTTATGCAGTCTCTTATTGTAGCATCTGTACCCTTTACTATTTGTAGCATAACCCAAGAAGATACCTTCAT
>ML778776.1:157060-175051 GCA_009831015.1 Picea engelmannii | reverse complement strand
CAACAGTTATAATGGAAGACCCAGAATTAATTAAAGGTGGGTTTACCCACCCAGAGTGAGAGGTCGGCCCTGCCAGATTGTGACCTTTCACATGTGCCAGTTTGATATAAATAAGAGGCTAGCGCCTCACTTCTAACACACAAATCACTTGCTCATTATCTTATGAGGCAAGCTGCAATTACAAGTTGGAGAGAGGAGAAGAAGAGTGGCGCATCTCTTGGGGAGGACTTTCTGTATTGGTTTGAGCTATCTCTTGAACATTGTATAAGCTATTTATGATAAGGAGGTTTTTGCTAGGTTTTCTTCCCCTAGAGGGTTAACCAGGATAAATGCTGTGTCTCTTGTGAATGTGTATTTCTCAGTGATCTTATTATGCTCTTATCTATTGAAATGCAAAGAACTATAATAATGGCATAAAACATTAACAAGAGGCTGAAGTCCCTTCATGACTTGTCATGTTTAAGCTTATATCTCTACCTTTGAATAAAAGGAACCCGCTCTAATACCAATTGTTGAAATTACTAAGACAACTGAGCGGGGGGGGTGAATCAATTGTTATTGTGCTTAAACAATAATAAATCTATTAAACCATTCTTAAATTTTCTTCAAGTGACCATCAATATTATACAACATATAGACGATATAAATAATGAACATCAATCACACATAAGATATACACAGAGATATTTTTTCACGAGGAAACCCATAAAGGGAGAAAATCTCTTCTTCTTCGAAATGATAGGCAATCTTTTAAGTTCTGTACATCATCTATAATTGAGCACCAACTCAATGTGAGGCTACTACCTATGTTTTACAAGCTCCAACTTGTGTGAGAGCACCAACTCTCTGGTTTCTCTAGCACCCACTAGAAGGAAGCACCAACTCCCCTAATTTTCCAGCACTAACTAGATGGAAGCACCAACTTCCAGTTACACAGGCTCCAACCTGTATAACAGAGAACAATTGTTCTTCCTTGCACCACCCTGCCACCCTGGTTTCTCTGGCTGCAACCAGATGGAAGCTACAACTCCCTGTGTTCAAGCTCCCACTTGAACCTCTGAGGACAATAATCCTCTCTAGCACCTCCTAACCACCCTAAAATATTAAATGAAAGATTAAACAACCAACTACACTGATAAATCGATTCTTACCACTTCTTCTCTGTTCTGTAAATCTGGTCTTCTTCTAACTGTTCTGCAATTCTTCTCTTCCTTTGTCTGTTCTGCAATTTTGATATGCTTCAACTTGTTCTATCATTCTGCTCTGCTTCAAGTGTATACCTCATCTGTTACTCTTCTATGAGTTTTATCTCACACTGCGCATCCTGTGATTTTCCCTTTCTTACAGTTTAATTCATTTTTTGTCCAGAACAACCAACCATGCACAGTCTATATCTTTTTCTTTTATGCACCAAACACATAGCATCTACACTTTGCATCTTCTTTGGCAAAATAAAAACGTCTAAGCAACTGAAACACCAACCGATCAAGAATCATGACTCAGTTTAGCTAACAGATTTGTAACTGATCAATTAACTATGAGATGGAACAGTAGCCCTCCGATCATATTCAAACTCACTTGAACCGTTGGATTAAGAATAAAGAATCTTGTGCCTGTTTTTCCATTTTGTAATTCGGCATTTCGGGATCCCTGTGGTGAAGCTTAGCACCTCTAGCTTCTTCCTCCATCTTCCATCAATGTGCCCAATGGCTGTGACCATATGCTTATGCATAAAGCGCTTTCGCGATTTTGCATTTCGTGAATCTGGAGATGAGGCATATCGACTCTCCAAGTCGCGATCCCTAAAACTCCGAAATGGAGCTTATCTGAAATGACTCCTTCCCTTCTCGTGACCACCGGCGGTGACCATAAGCTGTGCCAAAAAGGCGTTTCATATTTCACGAGTTTCCACACCATGCTCCGTTGACTCCAAGTCAACGAAATTCCAATCACTTGCCACTTGTCCTATGATTCGATGGTTCAGATCTGATCTTGATTCAACAACTCAGATCATATCGCGATTTCGACATTCTTGTGATTATGTTTCTTGCCTCTCCAAGTCACAATTCGCAAAACTCCGAAATGGAGTCGGATCAACAGTCCATATCACACCTTGATCTGACAGCTGCGATTAAATCGCGATTTCGGTGGTTATGTTTCTTGCCTCTCCAAGTTGCGATAGGTGAAGCTCCGAGATGGAGCTCAGATCAACGGTCCACGCTCTTGGTGATCCGACGATCTTGATTTTTTCGCGATCTCGTATCTCGCTGTTCCTTAGATGGAGGTTCTCGTCACTCCAAGTCGCGATAGGTGAGACTCCAAGATGGAGTTGGATCAATGGTCTAGAACAAACTTCGATCTGACGGCTAAGATAGTTTCGCGATTTTTCATATCGCGAATTCGAGAGGTTAGGGAACCTCGTTCCTTTGACTTTCCAGTCAGCGACATGATGATATTTTGCCACGTGTCCTTCCTGAAGATGGACGGTCCTCCTTCTTTCAGGATTTTGTGAGCCCGCTTCTCCTTGCACTTTAATGAATGTGCAGGTTCTCCCTGATCCAACGATGGTTAGAACTTATGCTCAGATCTGACGCCTGAGATTTGTCCTCCTCTTCTTCATGTTCTTCTTGTCTACAATCAGATCCGACGGTCCTCCTTCTTTTGGGAATTAAAATGGGATCCAACGATCAGAAATGTTGCTTCTCCTCCCGAGCTTACTTTGTTCTGCTTACTCTGATTTTTCCATCGATGATCTGCCAACAATCCTCTGCACTATCTCTTATGAGCTTATTCGAATCTTCTCTGCAACGTCTTCTCATAGTGCCCATCTATTACATACTTTCTGTACTCATGCCATCTTCATTGTTGTACTTGCCATCAATGAAAAGCATACAAGCATGCGCTGTCTGTTAAATATTTTCCAACATTGTTGTGCCAATAGACACTTTTGTTGACAAGTCAATTCTAATATAAGTAAAGGTAAATTCCCCATTGAGGAATCATATCTTTTGTGTGAGTTTGGAAATTTCAGCAAGTACATCTTCTTGGGAAAAGTGTGCACCTCTCTTGGGCACTAGTCTTCTAGGGTTTGCAAGCACCCTCTTGTGTGCTAGGTTTTCTTGGCGGTGAAGGTATTTATCTTGAAGACTATAGCAAAGGATTTGATTGGGTTTTCTTCCCTTGTTGAGAAGGGTTTCCCAAGATACTTCTTGTGTTCTTGTGCATGGTGTTTCTTCTTGTGATCTTGGTTGCTGCAACATAGTTGTTTATGGTTTAAGTTAAATGCTAAAAAGAAATGAACTTCATACTTAAACCTTTCTTATTGAAATATCAACAAGATTAACCAATGGCCCCGACACTTTTATGTGCTTGATGAATAATGTACTCAACAAATTCCTAGACAGATTTGTATTGGTTTTCATTGATGATATCCTAATCTACTCCAAGAACAAGGAGGAGCATGAAGAACATATTAGACTTGTACTTCAAGTACTAAGAGAGCATTGGCTTTATGCTAAGTTTAGCAAGTGTGACTTTTTCTAGAAGCAAGTCCATTACTTAGGCCATGTTATTTCTAAAGAAGGAGTGGCAGTAGACCATGACATGATCAAATCTATTATGGAATGGCCTACCCCAAAGGATGTATCTTATATTAGATCCTTTATGGGCTTAGTAGGGTACTATAGAAGGTTCATAAAATGATTTTCCAAGATTGGTTGTCCAATCACTACCCTTCAGAAAAAGGGGGTTAAATTCACTTCGACGTCAGAATGTGAAGAAATAGTTCAGACATTGAAATATCTTCTGACCCATGCACTCGTGCTGAAAATTGCAGACGCTGATAATGAATTCCTCATGTGTACACATGCCTGCAAAGAAGGACTCAAATGATTCCTTATGCAAGAAGGACGTGTAATTTTCTATGAATCACGAAAATTGAATCAACATAAGATCAATTATGTGACCCACGATCTAGAGTTGGTTGCCATAGTGCATGATTTAGAAATGTGGAGGCATTACCTCATGGGTAGGAGACTTGTGCTTATGACAAACCACTGTGGATTGAGGCACCTGTTTGATCAACCAAATCTCAATACTAGACAAGCTAGGTGGATGGATCTCCTTAGTGAGTTTGATTTTGAAATCAAACACATCAAAGGAAAGGAAAATAGGGTGGCCGATGCCCTTAGCAGAAGTGTGAAAATGATCCACCTGACAATAGTGAGCACCTGTGAAATGGATGTTAGGGAAAGAGTCACAAATATGCAAGAAACAATGCATTCTTCAAGACCGTGACATCATACCTAAAGCAAGAACCCACATGGCTAAAGTATGAAGGCTATTAGATGTTGGACAACGGTTTGCTGGCTTACAAAAACAGATTGTATAGCCCAAGTTGTGACGACTTGAAGAGGTTCATAATGGAAAAAATACACAAGAGACCATACACTGGTCACCGAGGATATTAGAAAATGATCACGACCACTAGGAAACAATTCTATTGGCTTGGATTGAAAATGAACATAGTTGACTATCTAGCTAAGTGTCTAGAATGCCAACAAGTTAAGGTAGAACACTGGCACCCAACATGATTGTTATAACCTCTACCAATTCCAGAATGGAAATGGGAAACCATCTTCATGGATTTCATCACTGGATTACCAAAATCGACCAAGCAAAATGATGCCATCATGGTAGTGGTGGACAAATTGAGCAAGTCTGCTCACTTTGTTCCTATCAAATCAACTTGCAAGGCAATAAATATTGCCAACATATTCATGAAGGAGATATTCAGACTACACGACATGCCTAGGGATATTGTATCTGACAGAGATACAAAATTCACTTCAAGCTTTTGGAAATCCTTGATGGCTGGTTTTGAGACTAAATTGTTGTTTAGCACAGCCTATCACCCTCAAACGGATTGACAGAAAGAAAGAGTAAACCAAAAATTAGAAGACATGTTAAGGATGCATGTAATGCATCAACCTAAGAAGTGGGAAGACTACCTGCCATTGGTAGTATTTTCCTACAAAAATGGTTATCAAGAGTCACTAAAGATGAGCCCTTTTGAAGCCCTCTATGGTAGATTGTGCAAGACTCCAGTCAGTTGGAGTAATCCAGTGGATAGAATTATAATCGGACCCGACATGCTGAAAGAAATGGAACAACAAGTGATTCAGATAAAGAAAAATATGAAAATTTCTTAGTATAGATAGAAAAGTTACGTCGACAGAAAGAGAACTCCCAGAGAGTTCAAGACAAAAGAGCATGTCTATCTCAGAGTTAGGCCTAGGAAGAGTTCCCTGAGAATGGGAGCTTGTGCCAAGCTGGCACCTTGGTATTGTGGACCCTTTGAATTCTTAGATAGAGTGGGACTTGTAGCCTATAGGCTAGCACTCCCTCCCACAGTAAAGGCACATAATGTTTTCCATGTTTCATTATTAAAGAAATATGTACATGATTCTAATCATATAATTGACTATTCTATGATCCAACTGGACAAAGAGGGAGAATTCCTTCCAGAACCTCAATGCATACTAGACATGAAGGAAACCCCACTCAGGAACTGAACCATTGCAGGGGTCAAGGTGCAGTGGAAACACTTTGGCCCAGATGAGGCTACATGGGAAATGGAGGATGCCATGAGACAAACATATCCATTTTTGTTCACTTTTGTATATACAAAGCATGTTGACAGATAGAACATTGAGGATGATGTTCCTTTAAGGAGGAGGGAATTGTAACACCATATTTCCCCTAGTTTGTAAATATAACTATATTAGCCAAGAGATTATGGCAAACTCAATATGTGTGAATATTTGTTTGGATGAACCTTTGTATAAAAGGTCAATGAATGCAAATTTTGTTATTTACTAAGAAATGGATAAGTGATTGCATGACTGATGGAAAGGGGGGGTGTAATAAGGGAGACCAAGAATGCTATGAAAGAAATAGTGAAGGGGACCAAGAATGGTTCTGTTAACCTTCACCAAACCAGTACCTTACTGGATTTTATTTCTCAGGACTAGAATAGTCCTCTGACCCAAAAATGAATTATAGTCAGGCTAGAAGGTGGGAAGACCTTTTCAAGAGTTAATGAGGGGATGGGGCATATCACCCATCTGTAAGGCTTTCATACCTGACCACAGACTAGGAATTTGGGCCACACACAATATTGCTGAAGAAGGAAAGAAAAGAAGGTGTGGTGGGTAGAGGAAGACTTGCAAAGAGTGCAAAGAAGAAAAAGCTAAGCTCTCAGGTTCAAGGGAGAGTGAGGAGATAAGTGTTCTAGTTGCAGGAAATGGCAGAGAAGGTTATGATACAAGCTGATAAACTAGGCTGGTCCTCCTTACATGGTATCGTGTAAACCACTGCCAATACCCTGTGAGAGGAGGAGAGTAACCTCTATCCCTACTGTCGCTGAGCCGGAAGAAAGGATTTTGGTGCAGAGCATCATGGTCTAGCTCGGGGGTGGCTAGTGGTAAATTCGTTAGGAGTGACTGTGTTAGCAAATATTGCATAGACAATGAATGCGTGTTGGCAACAGACAGCGAATCAACAAATGGTTGTCATTGATGGCAACAGTGAAGATGACATGCAAACATAAGACAAGTTCAGAGAGGTGAATGATCGAAAGCAGTGAATGATCGAATGCAGCGAGAGCCGTTAGATTTGGTGCAGGGTCGCCGACAACCGTCAGATCTGCAGAAGCTGCGAGGGAGATAATCCTCGGGAGCAAGAAGAGAGGTCCCGACACGAGGAGTTGTCATCGGGATATCAGCCATCGGGAGATCGGAGTTCTCAAGGTTGTGAGAACCGGGACATTGAAAGTCTCGAAATCCCGACATAATCGAGACCGTCCATTTGGAAGGACGTGTGGCAGCGATTGGGCGTCATCGGGAGAAGCTCAAAAGGAGGCTTCATCGGAGAATTGGGATATCAGAGATCCCGGGAGCAAAGGCTTCGTGCATTGGAAAATCGTGATACGCGATTTCCCGATAAGGCCTAGGAGCGTGGGGCCACACCGACTGTCAGGAGGACAGGTGGCAGATTTTAGCGACCAGTGAAAGGAACGTTGACAGGTCAACGATCGGGACCCATCGGAGGATCGGGAATCGGAGAATTGTGAGTCCTGTGGACAGGCACATCGTGGTATTGGAAACCCCGATCAGTGGGGGCCAACTGTCAGTATGAAAGGAGCATCAGGATTTGGACAATAAGGAATCACGCGGGTGTATGCATTGAGGCATCACAAACCCCGTAGCCCTGACGGGGTAAGGTTGTGGTCACGGAGTGACGGTCACGTTGACCGGGAGCTAAGCTCAGGAGGGCTAGCGTATGAAAGGAGCGTCAGGATTTGGACGATCGAGAATCATGCGGGTGTATGCATTGAGGTATCACAAACCCCGTAGCCCCGACGGGGTAAGGTTGTGGTCACGGAGTGACGGTCACGTTGACCGGGAGCTAAGCTCAGGAGGGCTAGCGTATGAAAGGAGCGTCGGGATTTGGACAATTGGGAATCCCGCGGGTGTATGCATTGAGGCATCACAAACCCCGTAGCCCCGACGAGGTAAGGTTGTGGTCACGGAGTGACGGTCACGTTGATCGGGAGCTAAGCTTAGGAGGGCTAGCATATGAAAGTGTTGAAACCCAATTTAAAAGGCAAGAATAATAAAGATTATCCAACGGTGCGGATAAAGCTTGAATTGATCGGAGGGTTACTGTTCTTCCACACACATTTAACTCTTTCAGTTACAAATCCGTTAGTGAAACAAACTCATGATTGCAAATTAGTTGTCGATCAGTTGGCGTTTCGGCTGGCTGGACAATTGTCATCATTTTGCCCAAGGAGTTGGGAAGTTGAAACGTTGTGCCCGTGTGTATAAAAGAAGATGAACCAGACTGTTTCGAATTGGCCGTGCTGGTGAGGAAAGGAATGAAACAGTAAGGAAGAATACAGAAGAGGATGCGTGATAAGAAAGGAAGCAGATTTGTAGAGTGAAATGGAACACAGAGAAGAATAACAGAACAAGAGAAAACGCAGAGCATAATAACAGAACAGATCAGACTTACAGAACAAAGAAAGGAAGATAAGATTTGATTTATCAGGGAATTGTCTGTGTATTCATTATTTTTACATTTTAGGGAGGTTGGGACGTGCTCGGGAGGACTGTTGTCCTCAGAGGTTCAAGTAGGTGCTTGAACACAGGGAGTTGTAACTTCCATCTGGTTGTAGCCAAAGAAACCAGGGTGGCAGGGTGGTGCTAGGGAGAACAAGTGTTCTCTGTTATATAGGTTGGAGCATGTGTAAATGGAAGTTGGGGCTTCCATCCAGTTGGTGCTGGAACATTCAGGAAGTTGGTGATTCCATCCAGTTGGTGCTGGAATATTTAGGGAGTTGGTGCTTCCTTCTAGTGGGTGCTAGAGAAACCAGAGAGTTGGAGCTCTCAAACAAGTTGCAGCTTGTAAAACAAAGGTAGCAGCCTCACATTGATTTGGTGCTCAATTGTAAATGATGTACAGAACTGAAAAAGACTACCTATCATTTCGAAGAAGAAGAGGTTTTCTCCCTTTATGGGTTTCCTCGTGAAAATCTGTCTCTGTGTGTACTTTATGTGTGACTGATGGTATTTACTTTTACTGTCCATATGCTGTATATTGTTGATGATCACTTGAAGGAAGATTAATAATGTTTAAAAGGTATAAAATTGTTTAAGCTCATAAACAATTGATTCACCCCCCCCCTCTCAGTTGTCTTAGTATTTCCAACAAACCGAGCCTATGGTTGGGAGGAAACATGCACCCCTTTCAACAGTTGCTTCACGTTATCCGGTTCTGATAAGTGCTTTCCCTGTTGTATGTATTGATCTGGAATAATGGATGAATGCTTGGATTTATACATATGTATATTTATAAATAACTTATGTGTGAAATGGTTGAGATATGTGTATGCCTCCATCACTTGGAAAACTTATTTTGATTGATAGTTTGTATGCACAACTTAGTTCCTAAAGTTTCCTGGGGCATAAGCTTGTATGACAGTCGAGATAGGAGATATCATGTTGACCTGAACTTGTCAGTTTGAGAGGATACCTCTTTCCAACTCCTTGTCATGTGACCGAGATTCCCGACCCAAAGTCCTTAATCATTTCATGATAGATCTTAGAAATAATAGCGAAGTTCAAGCCTTGAAAAGAGGAGGTCTCTTCGTTTGGAAGGAGAACAGACGAGACCCGTTCGAGAGGACCCATATGCCCAATACCTAGGAACCTTGGACTAAGCCTACGAAAGCTAAGTCTTCCTTGGTTTGGAGCTCCGAAAGTCTATGACTTCAGAGTATGTACGAACTTACCATCCTTATATTGGCCGAAGGTAACTGGGAGACTCGGTTTCCTGCAAGGTTGATTGGCGTTAGGTGGTTCCTCAGGGATTAGGTGGAATTATTCTACCAGCTAATACCAGGAACCAAAACCCCGAAGGTCGAAGCCGGGAAGGGCCTAGAGCCGTAGATTGAGGGACCCTCTAGGTTCTTTCCCAACCGTCGATTTATTGGGGACGCGTGGCTCTATCCCCTTTAGTTCGGAAGTCAGGCACTTCGGGAGATAAGAGGGGGGCCTGGACCGCAACACTCCCGAACATCGAATCCCCAAGGTATCCAGAACCGTAGATCTATAAATATACATGGACGGATCTCGACCGTGAGATCTAAAGAATGTTAGAGGCTTGTCAGTCCAAGGTGACGTGGTGTAGTGACATCACCTAGGGTGATGTAGACCCCAACTTGATGTGCCCCGTGTCGCTCTGACCCCTCCTACGTGTTAGCTTATGTTAAGTGTCCTCCTAGCCAATGTGTCTGGTTAAATGACTGTGACTCCGGAGGATCTGGGACGTAGTGTAGTAGAGAGACTGAACAGTCCGACGACTGGAGTCACGTGGTGAGCTTATGGGACTTCAAAAGTTCGGAACTTCGGGTGGTCTCACGTGTAGACAGTAAAAGGTGTGAAGCGTCGGAGCGCCGAAATGCTTAATTCCTCCACAACTGACATAGGAGAAAGACAGTAAGTCCAGTCATGGGAGCGGACTGTGGATAGTCTTCCACCGTGGAGAAAGGAACTATGAAATAACATGTGTGAGGTGGATCCATGTGGATTTCTCGTGGCCCTCATCCAGTGAACACCGAAGAACTTCGGAGAAACATATCTGCCGGTTCTGGGCTCGATTTTGAGCATGGAAACCATGGTTGGAAAACTATGGACAAGCAAAGTGTAGTAGAACCCCGAATGAAAGATTTGATCACCTAAGGAGAACATAATTATGAGGCCCCATCCCTAGTAAATCTACTCATAGTTCAGGTGTGTTACATATATACTCTGCCTCTGTGGTACTCAATGCCACAGAGCTCTGTTTCCTAATGCACTAGGAAACCATGGCAGACCCTAAGGTGAAGCAACAACAAGAGGTACTCTTCCGATCCACTGCGCTCCCTGCACAATCTGCATCAGCATATCCCTGCACACTCAAGTCTACACAGGAGCCATATCTCAGGCCATATCCAACTGTGCCTCGTAGGTATCTCAATACATGCTTTGTTGCTATCCAGTGAGTCTGTCTCGACTGACTCATGAACTGACTAAGAAAATTCACTGCATAACATATATTAGGTATGGTGTTAACGAGATACATCAATGATCCAATCAATTGTCGGTACACATGTGGGTCAATCTCATCTGAATTGGAAGAAGCCTTATTCATCTTCTTCAAGTTCACCATCATTAGTGTAGGCATGGATTTACAGTCCATCATCTCGAATATTTCCATTGCATATTTTCCTTGACTCAGGAAAATCTTATCAGTTCTCTGCCATACTTCTAGTCCCAAGAAGTAGTGCAACATACCTAGATCTTTCATCTTGAAAATAGAAGTCAATGCTCGCATGCATTCAACAATAAGTCTTAAAGAACCGGTAAGGAATAAATCATCCACATATAGCACCAAGATCAGGCACTCATTGCCAACAATATGATAATATAGGTTTGGATCAACAACACTCTTTCTGAAATCCAAACTCATCAAGAATCCATCCATCTTCTCGTACTCGACACGAGGTGACTACTTTAGTCCATACAAGACTTTCTTCAACCTGTACACATGATTTCTCATCGTATGTCATGAATCCCTCTGGCTATAGATTTCGCTTTGTATTTCTCAACACTTCCATCAGTTGCATGCTTGATCTTATAGATCCACTTGGAAGTCACCACATCCTTCCCCTCTGGTCTCAGAACAATATCCCATACATCATTCTTCAAGATAGACTGATATTCTTCTGTCATGGCATCTTTCCATACCTATTCACTTGTCGTTTCTCCATGACAAGAAGGCTTAGAATCAATGATGTGGCTCATGGCTGAAAGGTAGCTCAAAAATCTCTTTGGTCTCTTGCTCTCTCGGGATGTTCCTTGAGGGGCTTGTATGTCCCTCTGCCTCTTGCAGAGTTTTTTGAGCCCATGCAAACCTTTTACGTCCTATTGCAATATCTCTGGGCATATCAACTGGAGCAACTGGGTCAGTTGGAACAACTGGATTAACTAGAATAATGTATGTCTCCCTTTGAACTGTTGAAGGGGGAGAAGGTATTGTCTCATTGTCAATCTCCATATGAGATTCTCTAGATCTTTGAAAGGTTATCTCTTCTTCAAAGAAAACATCTCTGCTTATCTCAATCTGTCTCTGACCAGAGATGTAGATCTGATATGTCTTCAAAGATTCACTGTATTCTATAAATGTATCCTTTATCCCTGAAGGGTCTAGCTTGGACCTCTTCTCTTTGGGTACATGAAAATACACTGGGCACCCAAATATCCCGGAGTGTTCAATCTCAGGCTTCACTCTGGTGAAGGATTCTTCGAGAGTTATGTTCTTCAAAATCTAGTGAGGAATCATATTCTGAACATATATTGTTGTCATGCATGCTTATGGCCACATAATCATAGGAATTCTCTGATCATGCATCATTGCATTGGTTGCCTCAATGATGGTTCTGTTCTTCCTCCTTCTCAAATAGTTTTGACTCCCTCTGAGTCAAGTGACTCCCTCTGAAGTCAAGTGACTCTCTCTGAAGTCTGAAGTATAACCATCTTCCTTTGTTGTTAACCTGCCTGGAATAAGAAAACAAACGAAAGGAAACAAAACAAGAATATCTCCTAAAGGAGAATAATGTGTACATCTCTAGAATAAAAACAATTTCATGATTGTTGTCACAACTACAACACCTACTTGTAATGTAGAAAACTTTAGAAATGTAGGTTAGATGAATGATAATTAAAACAATCAAACCTGGAGTCTTCACTTCCAGTGTGTTGTTCCTTTGAATGCACTGAGATCCCTCTGGATCCATGACTTCACCAAATGTTCCTTCCTCCTGCAAGTACCCTCATGACAATGATACAAATAATATATACAAGTGCATACTTGAGGGTGCTCATATGATTTCTCCAATGGCACCTGGCTGATCTTTGTCCTCTGACTTCTTCATGAAGAATGTAGTCATGGTGTCACCATATTTTCATATTCTTCACAAACCCTTGTCAATTGGGATAGAAAACCTAACAACTAGGCTAGTCTAGCAACCTTAGGTTTTGTTGGGCTTATGATTGCTAACAATAAGCCTTAAGAGAGTCACAATAATATTGGTGAGTTGAAAATCTCTTTCAATGAGCTGTAGAAATCCTAAAACCAAAAATCTATAGAAAGTTGCGAAACCTTAGAAACCCTAGGGCCAAAAATCCAAAATGCTTGGAAATGCACTTTGAGACTTGTTGGAGGTGTGCTGAAGGAGTTCGTACACTTCTGTACAACTTTTATCCCCAACGCCCAAGTTTAAGGTGCTAAAATACCTTAGAAAATGAGGGTCGTACATAATTGCAGCAAACCCTAGAGGGTCGTATGAAACTGCAGAAGAAGAGGACGACTAGCTTTGAATGCTTGTGCATTGGGTTCTTCAAGACCTATGCTTTGAAACCATGTTGATTTTTCATTAAGCTAGGCTCAAGCATGGAGTTCATTCCAATTTTAGCATTTTACTTGAACCATAGACAATTGCAGTTACACCATAAACAATTTGTTGCAGTAACCAAGATCACAAGAAGAAACACCATGCACAAGTACACAAGAAGTATCTTGGGAAACCCTTCTCAACAAGGGAAGAAAACCTAGCTAATCCTTTGTTATATTCTTCAAGAGAAAGACCTCCCACACCATAAACCTAGCACACAAAAGGGTGCTCACAAAACCTAGAAGACTAGTGCCCAAGAGAGGTGCACACTTCATCCCTAGAACTTGTACTTGCTGAAATTTCCAAAATCACACTTGTGCTTTGTTTCCTCAATGGGGAAATCACCTTTATTTATATTAGACTGGACATATCAAAAGTAGTGTCTATTGGCACAACATGTCCGACCTCAATAACTCAAAATATAATTAATAATTACCATATTAATTATCTTTTACTTTATGGTGTGGCCGACCTGTACCCTTTACATCACAAATAGTGTTACAGGTAAGTCTGACTCTTAGACAATATAGCAAGGGATCTCATACACCCAGTAGTGCTCAACCACTAGGGGCACGTCCACCTGTGCTCAACCACAGGAACATCCTACCAACAGATCTCTATCTCATCGCGTCTCACATGAGAATCATCTGGAGTATCACATCATCTCAGCTCTCTGCACAAAGGAGAACAATGAACCCATCACATGGGATTCTTTACCCCTCATATGGGTACACATCATTTCATCTCTATCTTATAGATAATGACACACCCAACTCATGGGATTCCTCACCCCACACAGGGGCACACAGTATTCCATCTCCGTATCAGAGAGGAACAACACACCCATCTCATGGGCACCCTCGCCCCATATAGGGGCACACAACATTCCATCTTCGTCTCAGAGAGGAACAACACACCCATCTCATGGGAACACTCACCTCATGGGATCTCTCACAGGCTAACTCACTCAGTCTGTGTCCTGGAGGATGTCTCACACAGCTATAATCATCAACATTCAATAGGAGGCAAGTCAAAAAAGCATCGAAAAATACTTTAGAAGGTCTTTAAATTTGATAGTTTTAGTTTATATAACGATTAATGATTAGTTTTGGGTCTAGCCTTATTCATTAACTTCTTGGATCTCTCTTGTTTTTAAAGTTGAGTTTTGTTCTTTGTTGTCATGTTCAATTGAATTTGTAGTGTTATCTATGTCTAGTTTGTGGCTACAAAATTTGTTGCATGACATCTATAAAGTAAATAACATCTTAAAACAAGCAACAACTCGTTGCTGCAAATGACAATAGTATTCAAGATTGGAAGCCTTTCAAAATCATAAACCCTCTTATATCAATAAACGCCAAGTCATACACAGTCTTTAACATTTGGTTCTATTGTCAACATAAAACCTAACCTTTTCTACATAATTCATGTTAGTTAAAGCCTCCCAACTTCAATGAGATGCCCCTACTTGTTGTTTATACAAAATAAAATATGAGAAAGTCTCATAATCTTATATGACCAGAAACAAAATAATAGATCAACAAACTGAAAGGAAAGTCTCGAACTTGCCATGCATATTGGCTTTGACATGAAATCTTAATTTAGCATTTCCTACTAAAAAAACATTTTCACATCGTTAAATATCATATTTGCATTTAAAACAAAAACATATTCAACTTGTTCCCATTATAACGACATTCTTTTTGCACCTTAAAAAACGATTGCATGAAATGCCTCAATTATCTTATTAATTGAATTATTTCTAAATAATTGAGTAAAATAATATTATCCTCCCAACTAGTGACCAAAATTGAACCCTTCCAAGGGGTTTAGACCTATCCTAGAAGGGTAATTAAAAAAACACCCTTGAAAAATGTAAATTTTTGAAATCATTTGTCATTTATGAAGGACAACAAATATCATAAAATCTCAAGAGAATGGTCAACTTTTCAATAACCCATCAATGTCCTCACTTCTAATGCTTGGTTGGTCAATGAGCATTGGTTCATCACACAATACTTGCGTTTGACATCTAAAAAACAAAATCATATCTATTTTAGTTGGTTTTTATCTATTCCTTGAACAATGTACCCTTCCAAAACATTAAATCCATCACATAGCTCACACCTAGATAAATATCCTACCACTATATTGGTGTATGCACTATTTTATGTCACTTAATGAAAACTTACCAAAAAAACTTAAGTACCTTGTTTTTGTGAATCCCCACCAAAATATTATATTTAAAATTACAAAATATTTTAATCAAAATTCCAACAAATATGTGATTAGTCATTAAATTTTTACATTTTAAATAATTGAAAAAACAGAAAAAACATAGAATGTTTTTTAAAGTGTATACCTAATTTAATCTTATCAATTAAAATGCAACTACTTTTACAACTTTTATTTTCATTATTTTAAAATTAAATAAATATATCCCTTCAACATAAAATTAAAAATAATCATTCAAATTCTATAACTAGTCCACACTCAATTCAAATTCTATACCTAGTCCACACTCAATTATATTACTATTGACTACTTGTCATTGTCGGTGGCATTCAATGTTATGTCTAGTACGATGCACATGCCATGACGTGTCAATCCGTATCATGTCACGGTCTAGGAAGTCCGTACTTCATTTGTCTTTGAAAATGAGAGACTGCACCATTCCTCAACCTTCATATTCAAATTTTGTCTATACGAATCGTAGGTATAAAAATAAAGTATTATGATTGATGAGATTAGAGTTCATTTCTTCATATTTACTATACAAAATAATAAAAATAATAAAAATACAAAATTTTTAATTTTTAAATAATATCTTTAATTAAATAAAAAATCAACTATAGAAACTCTCTTAAGTTGACAAGTATCGTGATTTAAAAGAAAAAGGGATTGGAGAGTACAAACTTACAAAGAAGCTTGTCCAATCATGCCATCAATTTAAGAAAAAGATAAAGTGACCATGAATATGATGTTTACTCTGCTTTAATAAAAAAAATCTATCAACCAAATAAAAATATTATTCTAAACATTTTTCAATATTCTTTAATCAAATTATAATTATTATAATGTTGATGATTATTATCATTAAGTATATCTATCATTAAAAATATTTATCGAACAAATAAAATAAATAAGATTAAATTAAATCATTTGAAAAAAAAAACAAAAAATCACATAAAATAATTTTTCAAAGAATATTGTCACTAGAAATTATTATTATTATTAAAAAAATGAGCTTCACCCTGATTTTCTTTTTTCATGGAAATGTTCTGTCAAACAGTTTGCACTCTCAATTGTGACATAAAATATTATAGATCTACTATGGTCGCCATATTGAATTTGTGCACAGGTGTGAGTTTGCGGCATCGTGGAAATATTTGTTATTACAGGTTTTCGAATTTCCCCTGAAATCCCAACGAAGAATGGCGCGTGACTCAAACAGACTACGATTTTTTTTTATGGAACTATTGCAAAAGCCGCATGCACTTGGGAAGAAATTTATTTACAGATCATTTTTGAGTGAGCAGAAACCAGGAACAGAATCTCCACCCTGTGAATTGATATGAAAAGTTGTGTTTGAAATAAAGGGTAACAGGGGAGTATTCTCCCGTGTGCTTTACCTCGATTTTTGAGGGCACTTTTTTTTTTGTGAGATACAACAAGTTTGTTTGGCCGGCTATGGTTATCAGTTAAAGATAATCGTAGTCTAAATGTTTTATGAAATGATTTTTTTTTTGGCGATATTTTTTTAGGACATTTGTCCTAAAGCTGGTCAGAAATTGTTAGATTTCAGATGTATGATGTAGCTAGCTGTACCAATTTGTCCACTGATGTAGCAAGTCACGCCAATTTGTTCATTGATGATATGCTAGTTTAAGTTTTTTTTTTTTCCACAAAAAAAAAACAGTTTCTTTGCTATTCATTGAGAATCAAAAGTCTTTACAATACAAAGTATGACTTGAACAGTCATATGACATGTCAGCTTTTTCAAAAAATATAACATCTTTGATATTGTGCTACTAACCAAAATGAACATTTTGTGTCAAAAAAGACATGATTTTCAAAAGTATTATATATATATCCCAAAGAACTATTCTGTTGATTTGTTGGAACAAAATCATGCATCCTCTCTTCAATAGGAACCACATCTTGCACTTTATGTTAACTCATAACCAAATTCTTCATTATCAACATCTGTGTTGCATTGACATCCTAATCATTTTAATTGGAGGAATTCATCTAGGCAACAAATTTCCTTTTTCCCCTAATATCAACACTTCTTACAAATCTTTAGAGAAGATGCGTAGAGGGCAAAATCTTAGATGAGTGCTAACTACTAGGGTTTCTTGTGGTTAGATTGATAATTGGTCATGGCGACATTTGAACAATTGTATGAGGACCTCATATTGATGTGTGTCGTCCATTGTACATCATTGCTCGTTGCTCTTTTTGATTAATTGATCATAACATTGGTCTTATTGTAGTGTTTATTTGGAGATCATATTATTGCAAGTGTTGTGTTTGGAGCATGGGTTACTTATGCAATGCATTGTCACATGTGATGGTTAGGGATTAGACTAAAATCCTTGTCTCACTTTCTTTGATATAGGTTACCAAAACATCTTTGGAGAAATTTGTTCCTGTAGGGTGAGGAGTGACATGGATGTCCTTTGATACTTGAGGGGAAACATAAATCTTGTTAAGGAATGAGTTATGGTCAAAATGTTAATATTCCCTGTTATCCCTGATATCTAGGGATAACTAGGAGATCATGTCTCAAGGCCCACATGGTCCTAGACATGGAGTACCGAGAGCAGGAGCGACCTGAGCATGGTCCTGGAGGACCCACCTTCTTCTTCTTAGCCAGACTTGTCCTGCCAGCAGTACCAGCCTCCATCACTACCGGCTTGGGCTTGCATCAG
>ML778776.1:132422-150183 GCA_009831015.1 Picea engelmannii | reverse complement strand
ATTTAATGCGTTGATAATATGATACATGGCTTAAATTGCACACATTGAATGCTAATTATCCTTTATGCTTTTATTGAGAAGTGATATAAGCCTTTGCTTTGTTTAGCTATCATTGACTTCATCAATAATAGCATTGATTCATATCTCATATATTGATTTGAAGATAGTCATTGGCTTTAATGAAGTACTAATCCACTGCAAGTAGGTTCTAGTTTTCTTTGTCTTTGTCTCGCTAACAGGTGCATCGTCAGTGGAATTCATCCTTTGACTATCTCTTCTTGGGCAACAATTTGTGGAAGGGTTTCCCTTTGACTTGGTCTTTATTCATTAGCCTTCATTTATCCAGATTGACTTGGGGACGTCTCCCTTGGACTTGCCCTCCTAAATAGAAAGAGCCCCCCATCGAGGTGACAGTGGGTGGGGAAGCTCTTGTTACGCCGGTTTCAAGCCCTAACTCAAGCTTTCAAACCTTTCCTACAAACCGTGCGATAACATTCCCTAATTCTTTAACATTTTTAGGATTGATGTTAGCCCAAAGTATTTTAGGATCTATTTTAAATAAGTCTATAAGTCTCTCTTGATTTTTGTTTAAATAATGACATTTTTTCATGTACCATCCCTAGACCCCTTTGGGAAATGCCACATAAAAATTCTGAACTCTCATACAAATTTAATTAACGAAATTTCTATGCAATTGGACCGATTAATGCACACACACACACACACACATATAAGAAAAACCCATGAAGGAAAATGCATAAATATTAACACAACACATAAATTAACTTACATTAGACACTTATCTTTGGTAAAAAGAACACCAACTACGTGCAAACCTTCCACGTTCCTCCCAATCTTAGACTGCACTGCTCATAACTTTTAGCAGTGGGTGACCCCTGAGCTGGGGCTAAAACTCCACATGGGAAAAGGAAATCCTAACCTAGATAAGGTCATTCAAACAACATAAAACTTAGGCTCAGGTGCCGACTCAAACTAACAACCTAAAATCCATCATTCCCCACATGCATGTCTCGCACCAGAAAGTGTGCCCCTTCTCTTCTCAACAATCCTTCAGTTGCCCCACTTCCCTTCTGAGGCTTCAGTAACAAGCCAGGCAGGAAGTCTTAGAGCCATATATATGCGACTTGACACCTTGGGAAATCAATTCCCAATAGTTATCTCACCCAGAGAGAATGCTCACGGGCCTGACAACCTGCTTCTTCAATGTCCTATGGGCCCAAAAACCTACCTTTTTAGTCCAGTTCCAAAGATTTTCCTAGTACAGGTACAGGTAATGGAAGCATGAAGTATGGTTGGTAGGAGAGGGTGATGTTTATAAGAATGGTAATGGAATGATGGCCAAATGAACTAAACCCCCCCAATTATATTTGCATGTTCCCAACTTGAAACTTGTCATGTTGGAAACTAGCTTGGGCCCTCATGGAATACGTTTCCCAATTCAAAACTTAGGATATATTTTATATCCATAGTTTATACTTCATATTTTTAGGAATATTAATAGAATATTCCTTTGGGCTTAATCCCCTTAGCTTAGCCCCTTTTCCCTAGACTATTAGCCCCCCCTTTCCCATTCTAGTGGAGTTTAGCCCCCATACTCTTTTACATGGTTGGTCTGCAGTAGTGATGTGTTTTCATTAAAAAATGAGTGTGATTACATTTTACATAAATAGGCTCGATGACCTTTTAACTTCTGGTTCACCAGTCTAATAACCATACATGCACTCTAACCTCCATACATACAAAGGCACTCTGGCCCCAAAGTTTTCTGGCTCACCAGCCTATATGGACAATTACATTTATATTTACAATGGGGTTCGTTCTAGGGGTATTACATTCCCCTCCCCCTTATTTATCCATTGTCCTTAGTGCATTACATACACATGTACAAGCAAAACTTCAAAAGTTTTAAAAAAGATGCAGGTATTATTCCCGCATAACATCCTCATGTTCCCAGGTTGCATCCTTAGGACCGTAACAGGTCCATTGGACCTTTACCAATCCTATTTCTCGATTTTGGAGCTACTTGACTTTTTGATCCAATATCCATACAGGTTGAACTCAAAAGTCTCCTTCTTGCTCCACCTGGATCACATTTCAATCAATGACATGATTAGCATCGATCAAATACTTTTTAAGCAATGATACATGGAATACATTATGAATACACATTGATGTAGGTAAGGAAAGCATGTATGCGACAAGACCAATCCTCTCGAGGATTTCAAACAACCCATAATAATGAGCTGCCAACTTTGAACAATTTCCCAACTTCAGGGAAATTCTCTTGGCCTTTAATTTTAAGAACACATGGTCACCCACTTTAAATTCTCTATGAGTTCTACCTTTATCAACATAAATTTTCTACCTATCCTGAGCAACCTTTAAATTATGTTTAATTTTCACCATATGCTCTTCCATTTCCTTGAGTAATTCTGGTCCAACCACTGCTCTGTCTGCTGGGTTGTCCCAACTCACTAGGGTGTTTCACTTTTTTCCACAAAGTGCCTGAAATGGGCTCATCTTTAGAGATGCTTGATACCCATTATTGTAAGAAAAATCCACCAAATGCAAATAATTCTCCCATTTAAATGGTTTATCAATCACATACATCCTTAACATGTCTTCTATCACCTGGTTTACCCTTTCTGTTTTCCCATATGACTCTGGATGACAGGTTGTGCTAAAATTCAGATTTTTTCCAAATCCCTTAAACAATCCCTTCCAAAAATTTGATGTAAATTTGGGATCTCTGTCAGATACAATTGTCTTAGGCACACCATGTAGCCTATCAATCTCTCTCATATAAATATCAACAATGTTAGCTTCCTTGTGAGTGAGCTTTACTGGAATAAAATGGGCAGCTTTAGTAAGCTTATCCACCACCACCATGATGGAATCATGCTGCTTGTTTGCTCTGGGTAGCTTGGTGATGAAATCCATTGTCACAACTTCCCATTTCCACTCAGGAATGGGAAATGGCTGTAACAAACCAACTGGGTGTCTATGCTCATCCTTGACCTTTTGACATTCCAAACACCTGGAAATAAAATCAACAACTTCTTTCTTCATGCCTAGCCAATAATACTGGCTTTTGACAGTTGCAATAGTTTTCTGGTAACCTGGGTGCCCAACATAAGGCACATTATGCATTTCTTTTAGTATCATATTTTTCAATTATTGAGAATTTGGCACATAAATTATGCCCATGTATATGAAAGTTTCAACATTTTCCATCTTACAGTCTTCGGTTTTCTGTTGTAAATTACCTTGCTAGAATTTTTCCTTTATTTCCATGTACTGTTGATCTGATTTAGAAACCTCTAGAATTTTTTCTTTCAAATATGTTTGATACATGCTAATGGTTGTAGCATGCATCTAATGCACCCTTTTGTTGAGTGCATCAACCACCTTGTTCTCTTTACCTTTGATATGTTTTATATAAAATTCATTTTCACTAAGGAATTCCGACCATCAAATTTTCCTGGAATTTAAAGTTGGTCATCCAAATAAACATTTGAGAACACTATGGTCTATCCTCAACTCTAATCTTTTCCCCATGAGGTAGTGCCTCCACATCTTCAGAGCATGCACTATGGCTACCAATTCCAAATCATGAGTAGCATAGTTTCTTTTCATGCCCCTTTAATTTTCTTGATTCATAGCATGTCACATGCCCATTTTTACTAAGGACCCCACCAATACCTTCTTTACATGCATCCGTGCATACTACAAAATCTTCATTAGGGTCAACAATTCTCAAAATTGGTGCACTGGTCAAAAAATATTTCAAGTGTTGGAAGCTTCTTTCACAATCAACAATCCATTCAAATCTCACACCTTTCTTTTGCAAGGATGTGATTAGGTGTGCAATCTTGGAGAAGCCTTCAATAAAACTTCTATATTATCCTGCAAGTCCCATGAAATATCTCACCTATGAGACACTCCTTGGTGTTGGCCATCCTTCAATTTTTTTTATCTTCTCTGGGTCCACTTCTATTGCTTCCTTTGAAATGATATGACCCAAGTAATGAATCTGCCTTTGGTAGAATGAGTACTTTCTCAATTTGGCATACAATTGTTGTTCTCTCAATACCTGTATCACCATCCTCAAGTGATGCTCATGCTCTTCTTCATATTTTGAGTAAAAAAGTATGTCATCCAAAAATACAATGAAAAAATTATCCAAGTATTCTTTGAAAATACCATTCATTAGACACATGAAGACAACTGATGCATTTGATAACCCAAATGACACCACTGTGAACTCATAATGGCCATAACTTGTTCTGAATGCAGTCTTTCTCACGTCTTCTTCTTTAATTCTCACATGATGATAGCCTGACCTGATATCAATCTTGGAGAATGTCTTAACATCTTTCAATTGATCAAAGAGGTCATCTATCCCTGGAAACGTATAATTGTTCTTCATAGTTTCCTTGTTCAACTACGAGAAGTCATGGCAAAGCCTCAAGGTACCATATTTATTTTTCACAAACAACACTGGGGCACCCCAAGGTGACACACTTGGGCGTATATACCCCTTTTTCAAAATATCCTCAAGTTGCATTTGCAATTCTTTCAACTCTAGTGTGCTCATCCTATAAGGAGTCTTGGATACTGGGGTTGCTCTAGGCATAATATTTATGGATAAATCAATATCTCTCTTGGGTGAAAATCCTGATAATTCTTTAAATACATCTTTGTACTCCTTTAGGACCACATAATCTTCAATACTTGGAACCTTGTCTTTGGGTGTCTCTTCCATATGTGTTGCAAATATTTGACACCCTTTCCTGAAACTTTTTTTCAACTGCAAGAATGAAACTTCTCTGATGGTTACTTCCCTGGGAATTCCCCGAACTGTCCTTAAGTTCCCTTCCTCATTAAAGAAAGTAAATTCCTTGTTATAATAGTCTAGAAAAACATGATATTGGTCCAACCAATCAATAACGATTAGGCATTCATATGAGCCTAAAGGTATGATGTTCAAATCTTTCGTCGTGCTCAGTCCATTCATGTCCATTGGACATGCCTTAACCATCTCATTAATTTTCCTTTAAGCTCATGTAGCTAGCTACACCAACCAAGTTTTTCCAAGCTTGCTTCTTTACAATTAAAATCTTTCCATTATCTTATGATATATATAACTATTACTAGCTCCTGAATCAAGTAAAATAACAATGGGTTGGTTGTTGATCTTACCTTCCACTTCAATCATATGTAACTGAAAATCAACTTGCTTGTTATCCAGGGTTGCGTAGATCATAGGTACATTTTTTCCCATATCTTCCAATGTATCAGCTTGTTGTACATTGTGAACAATCCTAACTTTTTCACCTCTGTGAGAGAAATCTCTGTACATATGATTTCCCCCACAACCCCAACATTGAATATGTGGTTTCCTTGGTCTTTTCCCCATTGTCTCGGTCATTCTAGGTTCTTTAGGAGTTGGTTGTCCCTGAGTATTGTTTTTAAAGAATGGTAGCTTGGTCCCATTCTTCCTCTTCTCCATCTTGCTCCTCTTCTTGTCTTCCCAAGCCTTTTGGAAAGTTGGTCTTCCTCTATGATGATGATAAATGAATTTAATCCTCCCTATAGTTTCCTCTAGTGTCTCGGGGTCATCATATTGTATCTTATCATTGATAAATGATGGAAGCCCACTCAATTACCTCTAAATATTAACTTGTTCATCCTTGACAAAAGAAACATATTTCAACAACTCTAAAAACCTCCTTTCATACTCATCTATGGGCATACTACCAAACTTGAGTTCAAAGAACTCCTTCATTTTCTTATCATAGTATCGTTTGGTTAAGTGTTTCTTTTGAAAATACCTTTTAAATTCTCTCCAATTAACCTTCTTCTCATCGATGTGTTGCACTTGCACAAATGGGTCCCACCATATTGATGATTTTCCTTTGAGATGGTAAATGACAATTCTGCCTTCTGCATGTGAAGAGTAATTATGCAACTGAAAATACTTCCTCATGCCTAGCATCCAGGTCTCCGCATCCTCATCCTTCTTGTGCTCACCATCAAATGTGGGAGGCTTGATTTTATTCATTTCTCCCTGTAGCTCATCCACCTGAGACCTCCTCTTATGCTTCCTGATAGGGGATGGGATTGAACTATTATGTTCTCTCCTAGATGAATTCCTTGGAGAGTTATGGTGATGCATGCCAACATTTCTCATTCTTCTTCTCTCATCATGAGACCTGCGACTCCCTAATTTGCTTGACTCGGTCTCCTTATCCATCTTCTTCTCTATTCTGTCCAAGCTCTACATTAACTTGATGTTGAATCCTTCTTGTTGTTCCTTGGCTTTCATAAGACTCTCATTGTCAACTTTATAGCTTTGGACATCGTTTTGCAAATTTTTTATCATCTCTACCAAGTTCATGCTTTCTTCTTTGCCTTCTCTATGTTCATTTGAATTTTTACCTTTCATTACGCATACTATACTACATCCCTCTAATCCCATCTTCATGGTTGTAATCTCTCTGTGCATCTTCCATGACTTCCATGCTTCTGAACTCTGTGTTGATCTTGTTCTGATCTAATTTTTGTTAACTTTTCAAAAAATGTGTAGGAAACAATATTTGTTAGACTAAATAATTATGAAATCTATAAAGACTAGGCACACTTATGCTCTATGAGAGTATCAAAATCCTTTCTTCCGATTCCTTGTGAATTTAATAGTCCAATTCAATTTTTCTGGGTGGATATATGGAATATTCTATCCAAGACCTTTCCAATTCTTGCTTCCTTGCTCAATTATGAGTCTTGATCATAAAGTTATGATCATTTGACCAATACCCATGAATTCCTTTTGTTCACACCTCAATCGGGTACAATTCTGAACTATATTTTGTGTATTTTTTGTACCTTCTCTTTGGATTTTTGGCAGGATCCCAACTGGGTTACTTCATCATAATAATTTGGACAGTATTTCCAAGTTTCACCTCTATCTGGGTTTGGGGTGCTATATACAACCCGCTGAAGTTTAAGGCCAATTAATATTTTTGGCCTTGAATGCTACATGCACCTTCGATGCTCTCTTCTACATTTTTATGCACCCATAATTTTAATTTAGCTCCATGGATGTCTTCTACGGCTCAATGTATTTCCATGGACTTCTTATGTTCCCCAATTCGATTCCGGACCAAAAGGTTATGGCCCTCAGAAGTTAACTGGGTCTTAAAATTTACCCTCCACTGTTTGAGTTGTAACTCTCTCATACGAATTTCGTTTGACTAATGGTTTACACCGTTAGAAATATTTCTCCAAGATATAATATTTGATATGAAAATAGTATGTGTCTTACAATTTGACTTCTCAAAAATGTCATTAAGGCTTCCGAAAATGGCCTGAGATTTGAACACCCGAAAATCATTGTAATTTTCCAGTAATTTTTCATTGTTTTATGTAATTTCTAGAGGAATTATGTTGATTGGGTTGCTCATGAAGCATCTCAAGTCCACCTGGTATTGTGGGTGGTTCCCTATCAGCCTCTGGCCTCCTTGGCCCTGCTTCGTCAACCTCTACCTTCTTCCTCTTTAGCTCTTATCTCCTTCATTCGCGCATACATGCTATTTTTTGTCCCCCATAGGCCCTTGGTTTCCATGTGGTACCTTTGTGTTGGGTCGCGGGGATGGGTGGACCCCATCACGCACCCATTCTCCACTTGCACGTAAATTTTTTCACCCTTTTAATCAAACAATGGAAGATCATGGAGTGTCGACAATGATCAATGATCATCATCGCATTGCGCCCCCCCAACCCACCGACCATTAACCAAGTGAGGAAGGGGTCGCAAAACCTAACCATGGTTTCGGCCCCTGTGATGTGGAGCGCATCCATGCATTGCGACCCCCCCACCTAGGGTTATCCTAACCACATCGAAACCTCCCTTGCAATAAGGTTTCACGGGTCCAACTCATGGTTCCAACAGGCAGGCATGCTCTACCACTCCAACTCCACGTCGACTTCCACCATTGCCCCATACCCACTACCCATGCCACTGTGGAATTATAAATCACATGTTTTCCATGTCAAATGACACGTGACCCCCATGTCGTGTTGATGTCAGCATACATAAAAAATCCCAATTTATTTTCCAATTTATTTTTTTTGCTTATTTTTGAAATTTCCCAAATATGCTCAATTTTGCAATTGTTTCTGTGGCCGCCATTAGAGCTTGTAATTAAGCTCGATACATCCAAATCAGGTTCTGCACATACGAGTTTGACCCCCTACTGTTCAAATTCTCTTCTTGCACATCAAATTCATCCTGAATTCCTTTGCGAAAATTGGGGATTTTTCCAATTTCGCCTCCATTTTGTCATGGGTGCCATGGCCACTCTATAAATTCAAATTTCAACTATCTACATGCCCAAATCCACTCGATTAAAGAATAAATTCGTTTATATTCAAATTATGGGCTCCATTATTCCAAATTACTTGCGAAATTCCTTCAATTTCACTGCAATAATATTATCGAGCAAATTTCAGGTCCCTTTCCGGAATTCCGTCAACAATTTGTCTGTGTACTCGGAAATTTTACTTATGCACTTTGTTAATTGGCCCATCCAGGCTCAGTGTTCAAAACTGGGCTTTGATACCACATTGTAGCATCCCCAGACCCCTATTGGGCAAAGCCACATAAAAATTCTGAACTCTGATACTAATTTAATTAGCGAAAAATGCTCTGCAATTGCACTGATTAATGCATTAACAAAAACTATATATATATATATATATATATATATATATATAAGAAAAAACCATGAAGAAAAATGCATAGATATTAACACAACACATAAATTAACACACAATAGACACTTATCTTTGGTAAAAATAACACCAATTGCATCTAGACCTTCCACATTCCTCCTAGCCTTAGACCGCACTGCTCATAACTTTCAGTAGTGGGTCACCCCTGAGATGGGGAAAAAAATCCACTTGGGAAAAATAAATCCTAACCAGGCTAAGGTCACTCAGAAAGCATAAAAATTAGACTTAGGTGCCAACTCAAAATTTGAACCGACATCCCCTCATTCGCCACATGCATGTCCCACCCCAGGAAGTGTGCCCCTTCTCTGATCAACAATCCTTCGACTTCCCCACTTCTCTTATGGCGCTTTAACATCAGGCCATACAAGAAGTCTTAGAGCCATGTAGCTGCAACTTGGCACATTGGGAAATCAATTCCCAATAGTTCTCACCTGGAGAGAATGCTCATGGTCTTGACAACCTGCTTCTCCAATTTCCTACAGGCCCGACAACCCGCCTCATCAGTCCAGTTCCAAATATTTTTCTGGTATAGGTACAGGTAGAAGTACAAGTAATGACAACATGAAATACGGTTGGTAGGAGAGGTTGATGGTCAGAAGAATAGTAATGGAATGATGGCCAAATGAACTAAATTCCGCTCAATTATATTTGCATGTTCCCAACTTGAAACTTGTCATGTTGGGAACTAGCTTGGGCCCACATGGGATACGTTTCCCAATTTAGAACTTAGAAAATATTTTATACTTTATATTTTTAGGAATATTAATAAAATTTTCCTTTGGGCTTAATCCCCTTAGCTTGTCCCATTTTCCCTAGACTCTTAGCCCCCCCCTTTCCCATTCTAGTGGAGTTTATCCCCCCATACTCTTTTACATGGTTGGTCTACAACATTGATATGTTTTCATTACAAACTGAGTGTGATTACATTTTACAAAAATAGACTCACTGGACTTTCATCTTTTGGCTCACCAACCTAATAACCATACAGACACTCTGGCCTCCATACATACAAAGGCACTCTAGCCCCAAAGTATCATGGCTCACCAGCCTATATGTACAATTGCATTTATATTTACAATGGGGTTCGACCTAGGGGTATTACATTTCAATTTTATTACTTGTGCTTATAATATTTATTCTAACTAGCTCTATACATCACATTAGAGGCACTTCTAATATCTCTTCTTGCAATTTTACATTAGACATCATACCATGGATTTGAGAGATGCGGTTTTCCTTTGATACACAATTTTCAAGAATACATTTTTTAGCACAAAGATAGTTTTGAAGTGGAATTTTCATATAAGATCTTAATTATGTCAATCACGTTCATATCATAATTGAACACCTCATATAAATCCATGAGAAATTGTGAAGCTTTTCTATTGCTAATAAAGAACTTGATTGCTAGTGTGTGCACAATAGTTTCGTCAAGGGTTGTATCTTTATTTAAAGTTACCGTGATGGGGTGATGTTTGAAGTTTGGCATGCTATCCTCTTTTATATCAACATTATTAATTTTATTTAGCAAATGAATGATAGAGGATATGACATAATCAATGAAACTTATACCCTTCTCATAAATTCAAGTCATAAGGTGAGAGTCACAACAACGATCCAACCCATTACAAAAGATCAATTCATGGAAAGTGATAATCCTACTAAGCTTAGCGCCATATGAATTCATTTCAACATCTTCATAATTCTTTTGTATCTAAAGGTTAAATAAGTTAGCAACCTCTTTGATCCAGATTTATGAGCGGAACAAAATGCGTAATAGATTGAATACAATAGCACAAAGATACAAAGAACAACAATAGATATCCAGTGAACAATAATGTCTATTGAATAAATAAAATAGGTTGAAACTGTAAAACTGTAGAAATGAAAACAACTTGCTCGAATGGTGTTATCTATCTCTGAGAAGAGATGTGGCAACTATGTGCATCCGTCTGAGCATAATGATTACAATGAGACTCCATAGGTATTTTTAACATTATTCACGAATGCCAAAAACATAGACATCCAAAAACCTAACACTAGGAGATGAAACACCAAAAGTTATGTGGGCCCCGATGGGTAAGTTGGTACCTCAACTTCCTGGGGCTGTAACTTTTGCATATGACCTCTGCTTTAGGCATGTGATATATCGTTGGAAAGTACTTTTTGAGAACTACACATTATGTCACAAACATTTGACTCTATCTATAATTTGAATGTGGCAAGCCAAAAAACACTGTTTAGGGCCCCAAAGCGGCCCTGGAAGTACATAAAGATGTACTGACATGAAAACTTCCAAAATAAGCCAGTTGGAATAGGTGGGCGACCACCAATATCCACCTGGATGTTGTGTAGGGATTCATGATAGTCTCGAAAGTGCATAACCCAAAATTACAAAGAAATGTAATCATTACAGAGAAACATGTTGAACTAAAAACTGTCAAGAGGATCCAGTTGGAATAGGTGGATCACCACCAATATCCACCTGGATCAGTCCTCCTCCCTTAGAAAGCAATGGTATCCATTGCGTTGAGTTCCCCCATCAGGTGAGGGAATTTTTGCTTAATTTGGCCTTGGGTAAGCCACTTTCCTTGGTGCAGGAGTTGCCCTCCCTTAACAACCCGATAAAGTTGGATCCTCTGCTGGTGAGTGCCCTTGACCTGTGTGTCTACTGTTTGATCAATGGATTCTTGTTCCCTGTAGTCATGGTTGATATCTATTGGTGTCAACTATTCTGCGATCTCCGAGGTGTCCAATAATGGTGGAAAATATGGCCGGATGAGGTCCACATTAAACACTGGGTGCAAGCCAAGGAAGGGGGGAGTGTTGAGCTCAAAATAATTGTCACCCACAACCTTGGTGATAATGTAAGGTCCATAGCAAAGTGGACAGTGATTCCAATGGGGCCCTGTAAGGTGCTCTTTCTGTAAATGTAACCAGACCTTGTCTCCCACCTGAAACTTGTGCGAACCCGGTGTTGATCATGGCGTTGCTTGTACTTAGCATTGGCTTTCTGCAAAATATCATGGACCTATTGACGAATGTGATGAATCTGCTCAATGAATCTAGCGGCTTTGTCAACCTCAAACTGAACATGGGAAGATATTGTCTGTGTGATTGCAAGAGGTAGCGCAACATCAATGGGACCAAAGGGTTGGAATCCCAGCTCCACCTGAAATGGGCTATGGTCGGTGGATCTATGGAGAGCCCTGTTGTAGTTGTGTTGAACATAGGGGAGACTCTCATCCCATGTACACATATGCTTAGAGTTATATATTCACAGGATGTGCACAATCATCCTATTGACAACCTTTGTTTGGCCATCGATTTGAGGGTGTAAGGAATTGGATTTAGTGAGCTTGGTGTCCAACAATGAACAGAGACTCGACCAAAATGTGTTTGAGTAACCTGTTGTCCTGATCGAAGATGATGGTTTGTGATATCCCAAAATAGACCCACACTCATTCAAAGAAGAGCTTGGCAGTGTCTTCCACTGTGATGCTCTTCTTCTAGGTTGTGAGAATGACCATCTTCGAAAATCGATCAACCACCACAAATACACAATCATTGGCTTGCTTGGTGGATGGAAGGCCATACATGTAATCAATCGAGATGGATCCCCAAGGCCTCTTGGGAATAGGGAGAGGGGTGTATAAGCCTTAATTCTTGATGGTTGGCTTGGAAATGGCACATTTAGTGCAGGATTTGATATACTTGTTGACATCCTATCAAATTTCTGGCCAATAAAAATGTTTTTGTAGAACGACCAAAATTTTCTCCACGCCAAAATGTCTTGCCATCTGACTATAGTGAGCCTCCCAACTTAGATTTTCATGCTCGATTGAAGGAACACAGAGATGGACCATATAGCATAAAAGTCCATTCTGAATGTGAAAATTAGTGACATGTGTGTCTGTACCCAAGAGTTGATAGGTGGTGGTGAAGTCAGGATCTCGCTGATAAAGTTGGGGCCACTCAGATGCCTCATGCCCACATGAATGGAGCATGGTGGTGAGTGCAACAACATGAGGTCGATTGAGGTAGCTAGTGACATGATTTGTGCTCCCTGTCTTATACTTGATGTTGAGATGGAACTGCTGCAGGTATGTGGACCAATTTTGATGGCAGTCATTCCACAACTTCCCCTGTGTCTGTATGAACTAGAGAGGCTTGTGATTAGTGTGGATGGTTGTCTCCTTTCCCAGAATGTAATGTTTCCATTGACGAAAGGATTGCACAATGGAAAAATTTCCTTGTCATAGCTGGGGTATTTCGAGATGGTATCTGAGAGTGTCTCACTATGGTATTCCACTGGATGACCGTGCTGAGTGAGAACTGCACCTACAACATAGTCAGATGCATTAGTCTCAATCTTGAATGTTTGTTGCATATCGGGTAAGGAAAGTATTGGAGTTGAGCATTAGTCTCATTAAATGCTCATTGTTGTGCCTTCCCCCATGTGAAATTTTCCTTGCCACCACCCTTGGTCACTTGGCTGAGCACCCATGCAATATGGGAGAATCCCAACATGAACCGTTGATAGAAGTTGGCAAGTCCCACGAAGCTCTGAAGCTCGGTTAGTGTGGTCAGCGCTGGCGAGTCACGAATGACTTGTATCTTAGCTAGATCCACATGTACCCCATGCTCATCAACAATGTAGCCCAAGTATTGGACCTTGTTCATGCCAAAGGATCATTTTACCAAGTTGACATATAGCTTGTGTTTTCACAGAGTGCTCAAAACCTACTGAATATGTTGCATGTGCTCCTCCCAAGTTATGTTGAAGATGAGGATGTCATCCAGATATTACACCACAAAATAGTTAGTGAAGGGTCTCAATACATCATCCATCAACCTCATGAAACTTGTTGGTGCATTTTTTAAGCCAAAGGGCATGACCAACCTTCAAAGAGACCTTCTTTAGATTTGAAATTTGTCTTCCATACATCAGTCGGTTCGATGGGAACCTGGTGGTAGCCAAACTTTAGGTCAATCTTGATGAATAAATTTCCCCCCTTGAATTGATCAATAAGGTCATCAATTCAGGGAATTGGGTACCGATTCCTGACTATGATTTTGTTTAATGCTCTGTAATGAGTGCAGAGCTGCCAGGTCCCATCTTTCTTATGCATCAGTACAATTGGGCTGCTGCAAGGGGAAGAGTTGGGTCTGATGTGCCCCTTTGGAAGAAACTCTTGGATCTGATGCTTTATTTCATCATTTTCCATCAGCGAGCGATGATAGACTAGTCCATTAGGAAGAGGTGCACCGAGGGTTAGATCAATTGGATGCTTGACTTGGCAGTGCGTCGGTACCTCGGTGGGTGAGGAGAAGATGCCTCTATACTCTTCCACGATCCCATCCACTTTCTTCTAATACAAAGAGAGGCTTTGTGTAGAGGTCATAGATGTGGCAGTGACCTTCTGCTTACTGGGAGCATGGATCATAAAGAAGACGAACTTTCCAGTCTGTGAAATGACCTTATTGCACTTCTTAGCAAAGATTAAAGAAATAAAGGTAGGTGGTGCTACCTCTGGTATCATGTACAATTATCTACCCAAAGTAATAATAACACTGCGAGTTCTAGAATAATACACAACATTTCACTTCCACAAATATCGCTGGCCTAAAGAACATCACAAACTTCAAGGGGAGCAATATCACACAATACCTCATCTTTGAAGGGATTGATGTCGTAGGGCAGATGACACTGTTGGATGACACACAGACATCTTCCTTGGAGAAGCTAGCTTATGGTGTAGGGTTGTGGGTGCAGTGTCATAAACAATTCCATACACTTGACAACCTCTGTTGATATCAGGTTATTCTGACTACCGCTATCGATAATGAAATGAAGCAGATCCCCCTTTACCCACATCTGTGAGTGAAATAGGCGTTCCCCTTCCTCTCATTCTTCCGGTTCGCTTGGATGGAATTTGGTGGTGGCGACAATGGCACTGGGTTCGACATCGATAATCCACTTCCCTCCTTCTTTGATTTTATTCAGAGTCAGAATCTGCCTCTGAATCAGGAGCTTTTAGCTCAGCCACCAGTGTCTTCTTGGAGTGACATTCTTTGGTGTTGTGCCAAGATATTTTATGGTATTCACACCACTTTACCCTATCCTTCTTTGACTTCTCATTACCCTTCTTGGGTTGCGGCTTGGTCTGGTTGTCCTAAGAGTGGCCATCTTTTCTTTGTCCCTTTTTTTGTGGGTTGGGGCCACCTTTTCCCTCCTTTGGTTGTGAGGAGTTTGCAGATCCAAACTCTCACCTCTTTTGCTTGATTTTTTTCTCGATCTTGACAACATATCTATAAGCCGCACCTAGTGATGCGATGTCCATAAACTCCATTTTTGTTTGAATGTATATATGCATAAAACTGTGGTATTTGAGCACCAAATGTCGTTCAGAGTCTTTGATACCCAATTTGGTGCGCAGGGTATGAAAAATATTGGTGAAATCTGGTACTGTCTAGTCCCTTTCTTGACGCACCATGGTCCATCTTGTGTATTGGTCCTTGTAGCTTCCAATAGGGTAGAATTGTTCTTTAATGACATCCCTGAAGGAATCCCATGTGTGGGCGACCACAAATATTGCAGATTCCTCTATGTCCCTTTGCTCAGAGTAAGTATCCTACCAGTCCTTAACACGGGGGACGAACTTGAAGTAATCTTTTCCCTATCGAAAAAATTATCGACAGAAAAATACCCTTCGAGCAGATTAAACCATTTATTTACATCATCTATATCTATCAGTCCTTCAAATAATGGAATATCAAATTCTACTTGTACCTTGAAGGGGGTTGCATGGCTTCTTGATGAAGATGCATCTCTTGTGGGCAACCGCCGAAGGATCTGTGCAAAGTTGTCCATCATTTCGTTCCTTTGTCACGCAAGGGCTTCCTCGAGCAACAATTTAAAAGGATCTCCTTCTCCATCATATTTCTTATTGCCCCCCGTGATTTTTTTTGGGCTCGGTGCGACTGATCTTGTAAAGGATCCACTGGTTCGAGTCCCAACTTCTTGTACCCAGATCTTGTCGGGGACATGCACGAAAAAAAAATGAAGAGCAAACCGCTCTGATACCACTGATACAGATTTATGAGCGGAACAAAATGAGTAATAGATTGAATACAACAACACAAAGATACAAAGAACAAAAACATATATCTAGTGAACAATAACTTCTATTGAATAAATAAAATAGGCTAAAATTGTAAAACTGCAGAACTAAAAACAACTTGCTCAAATGATGGTAGCTATCTCTGAGAAGGGATGCGGCTGATATGTGCATCCGTCTAAGAAAAATGATTAAAATGAGGCTCCAGAGGCATTTTTAACATTACTCATGAATTCCAAAACCCTAGACATCCAAAAACCTAACCCTAGGTGATGAAACACCAAAAGTTATGTGGGCCCCGATGGGTAAGTTGGTATCTCAACTTCTCGGGGTCGTAAATTTTGCATGCGACCTCCATTTTAGGTGTGTGATAGCCTATTGGAAAGGTATTTTCGAGAACTACACATTATGCCGTCAAAATTTAATTTTATCTACAGTTTGACTGTGGCAAGCAAAAAAAAACACTGTTTAGGGCCCCAAAACGACCCTGGAAGTAGAGAAAGTTGTATTGACATGAAAACTTCCAAAATAATCGAGTTGGAATAGGTGGGAAGCCATCAATATCCACTTGGATGCTGTGTAGGGCTTCAGGATAGCCCTGGAAATGCATAACCCACAATTACAAAGAAATTTCATCATTACAGAGAAATGCGCTAAACTAAAAAAATGTCAAGAGGAGCCAGTTGGAATAGGTTGTTCAACAACATAGGTATTCCAACAGAGGACGAACACCTTCAGTAACCACTCGAATAACCAGATAAAATATCAACACACCAATGTTTTCATGTGGTAAAACCCCTACAGGGAAACATCCACGGCCCCAACCAACACGGCCACTTGGAGTAGTTTATTAATGCAAAGAAAAAGATTACAGAGAGATTTTACAAGAGAGTTTCTCAAAATCGATCATCAGCAAATGACCCTCCATGCTCTTTAAATAGAGATCATGGACCAATTGAGTGTTAATCCACAGATCAATAGCCATTAAGATCGAGGAGAGTATGAGCCGTCGGATCACTCTATGTCGGGAACATATCGTGACCGTCGGATTTCCTAACTACGAATGCTTACTAATGCATACTAAAGAAACACACTAAGAAACACACTTTTACCTAACGACATATTAGACCAAGTAGATCTTAACTAACTCCTAAGTGTCTAAATATCCTAACATCCCCCCTTAAGAACTTGGGATAGGATTGAAGGATTTACAATAATGACACAATAGGAGAAGGAAGGAGGCATTAGAGCCTATCCCCCCTTAATGACAACTTCCTGAACTCCTAACATAGATCAAAGTTTGGAAAACTTCGCTTCAGTAAGAGACTTTGTGAAAATGTTTGCAACTTGATCTTCTGTAGGGAAAAAGAGCACTTCAATAACTTGATCATGAATGAGCTTTCTAATGAAGTGCATGTGTAGCTCGATGTTTTTGCTATGCTGATGTTGAACTGGGTCTTTGGTGATCCGGATTTATGTAGGAACACAATGAAATACAGAAATACACATAAACACAGGGATGCAACGGAAAGAAGACTTCATTTCATTAATAACAAATGACTGAAATATGCTTATAGACAGAATGGAAATAAACTAGCTAGGGCGTTGGTAGCTTATCTCTAAGAAGAGATGTGGCCGCTACGACATCCATGAGAAGATGATTACAACCAGACTCTGAAGGCCTTTTTACAATAAACGGGAATTCCAAAATTCCTAGACATCCAAAAACCTAACCCTAGGAGATGAAGCGCCAAAAGTCATGTGGGCCCCGTTTGGGTAAGTGAGTACATCAACTTCCCGGGGTCGTAACTTTTGCATACGATCTC
>ML778776.1:112717-127370 GCA_009831015.1 Picea engelmannii | reverse complement strand
TATGCACTACCTAGCTTAGAAAGAATAAGATATATGCAATGTTGTTCCTCCATTACTATCTTACATTCTTCACATAAAATTTTGAGTGTTTTAAACTTAGATAGATAGTCTCCAAGGCAAGAAAAATCACTTGGACTCAAGGTAAGTATTTGATTTTCTAACTTTTGTGCTCGAATAATATTGAGTTTACCAAACACAGATTCAATCGTGTTCCAAGCTTTTCCAGGGTCATCAATTCCTTGAAGGTGGTACCTTAGATTAGGAGAGATGGACATTCCAATTAGTCCACGTGCTTCATCATTCCTATTATCCCATTTGGCTTTCTTATCAGCATCAGTGGGGGTTGTTTCCTTTCCCAAGGTAATCTGGTACATGCCTTTACTTCTTAATAAATCTTCCATATGAGATCTCCATTGGAAGTAGTTGTTGCTGGTAAGTAAGACATTACTTGTAGAATCCATATTAAATATGCAGATAATGCCGATTTAAAAACCAAAACTAATGATCTGGATGGAAAGATCTCAAAAATTTATGCGGCTTTAAAAAAAACGGCACTGCAAACGAACTTACGATGTGAGAGTTATGCCCTTTTAAAAAAAGGCATAAACGGTGACCAAATAACCACGTGATAGTGTAAGTTGCTTTATGAAGTGACCCACTTTTATAAAGATAAGTGGGGATCACTTTTACAATGAGGTTACCTTATAACAGAAAAGTTGTATGCAAAATAAATAACTCTAAAATAAAATATAAAGCTACTGATAATGATTCACTTTTATACTTGAAGTGAAATGTACTTTACAATTTTTAGCATGAACTTTTTCAAAAAAAGTAACAAAAGAGAGACTTGAACTCAAGACCTCTTACTTAATAAGGAAAGTTTTAACCAAATGGTCTAGCAAAACATATTGTAATGTTCAAAAGGAGGATTGGGGTTGTTGTTGTTGTTGAAGACGGCTTTGGAGAGCATGCTAAAAAAAAAACTATTTTCACACAAGAAAAAAATTTCGCTTCTCGATGACAACAAGGGTTAGATCTCGGTTAGCTTACCCGGAAGATGCACCTTTTCCTATCTGTTTCTGATTTTCCGAGATCGCACAGGGCGCGGGGCAAAGAGCATACACAGATCTAAAAGAGTAGCAACTCGAAAATAAAAAATACAAACCGAAATAAAATCAAAATGAAACTTTGCATAAATTTAAAAAATGTGTATTCGGGCTTTATACCTCTGGATCTGACTGTAATGGCCATATCTTGGGGAAACATAAACCTTTTCGAGTGAAACGAAAAGTGTTCTGAATGAAACGAGTGCTTCGTATGCAATGGAACAGTCCTCTCAGCCCAAAAATGTACGAAAATGCCAAAAAATGGAGATGAGGCACCTCGGCTTCACGGTCTCGATCTACAATAGGAGCGGGTCTTCAAACAGGCTCTGATACCATGTTCGACAACACAGGTATTCCAACTGAGGACGAAAACCTTCAGTAACCACTAACATAACCAGATCAAAGATCAACACACTGATGTTTTCACGTGGTAAAACCCCTACGGGGAAACATCCATGGCCCCAGCCAACGTGGCCACTTGGAGTAGTTTATTAATGCAAAGAAAAAGATTACAGAGAGATTTTAAAAGAGATTTTCTCACAATCGATCATCGACAAATGACCCTCCATGCTCTTTAAATAGAGATCATGGAAGAAATCGGGTGTTAAGCCACAGATCAATAGCCATTAAGATCGAGGAGAGTATGAGTCATCAAATCACTCTAAGTAGGGAACATATCGTGACCGTCATATTTCCTAACTACAAATGCATACTAAAGAAACACACTAAGAAACACACTTTTACCTAACGACATATTAGACCAAGTAGATCTTAACTAACTCCTAAGTGTCTAAATATCCTAACATAGGTGGGTGGCCACCAATATCCACCTGGATCACTTTTCTATTTATTAAAAGTGTTGTTATTAGAATTATGAGTTAGAATATTGGTTGAGTCCTAACAATTCTATCATTAAAAGATCCAAGCAGAAGAATCTCCCTTATCTCTCAAGGTAACAATATTGTTCTCTGAGTTAATAAAATGGTGATCAATTATGAGATGAGGGTTCTTGTAGAAGGTATATTTCACTAGTTGGTTTCCCCTCCTCTTCCAATAGTTGTTGCCTTTATTTCAGATCAAAGAAGTTGTAACATACATATGCTAATCAATGAATTGAAATTTCACTATTGCTGCAAGTCAGTGAATTGAAATTCCAGTACTGCTGCAAGGTAGTCTCATTCATAGTAGCATTGTAAGCCAACATGGTCATTTGTCTTGCTAGCTTCCTTTTCTATTGCCTTCTTTTTGTGACAGTATAAAAACCATAGAAATGGTCAAATGAACGAAGCATTACAAATTTTGTTGTAAACATTTGTTTCAATTTGCACAAATTCAATGTTTTAAAAATCATGTAATTTGTTGTGTTTAAAGTTGTGACTATGTATAGTTTTCATAGTTGTTATGTTTGGATGAAGGGATACTCTACCTCCTTTGACTTTGAACCTGTGATCTCCTAATAATAAAAATGTGTTCTTAACCATTACGCCCACTCAAGCTCTTAATGGGGCCTTGTTTCATTGGTAAGGTCAAGAGGGTACTAAGCCATCCACCACGATTCATTATCACTTTGGTGTGTCACATCCAAATTTCATGGTTAAAAAAGGATAAGTCTAGGTGTAAATTTTGGATTGTTTTGGTAAAATAGATACCCCTCAGGTTAACATAAATAAAAACAAATCCAATCCCTTGAGTTTGAGTTTGGGACATTTCTTAAAACAACATTATCCCCTAAAAATGGTCAAACCTCAAAACGTGTCAACAAATTGACACATGGAAATATCTACTAAAGTTTATGAAATAGAAAATAACATAAGTAAAAGGATTGAATTCAATTCATACCAACCCCCTTCCCAACAACAACAAAGAAAAATATATATTTTCAATTTTTCATGTCATGCTAATATTATGACTTATAACAATAGTCCCAAAAAGTAGTGAAGTTTTAGTTTGATTTACTTAAAAGCCAAAATATGTGGTCAAATATCTGTTTAAATGAGGGCATGAAAAACCATATTCAGGTACTTAGATATTTTTTTAAATATACTATTAGGTGCTATTCACCATGCCACTCACCGAATACATTTGGTGTATCATACTCCATCTTGTTGGTCCTTCTAGTGACTTGGTTTTTATTTTTAGATGTTTTTTATAAAAAAATCAGCAATATGGGGTTTTCAAAATCTTTCATAAGCACCACTCCCACACCCACTAGCTAAGAACTGCTAATTGTGCAATTTGTTGTGTTTAAAGTTGTGACTATATATATTTTCCATAGTTTCTATGTTTGGATGCAGGGATACTCTATTCCCCTTTGGCTTTGAACCCGTGACCTCCTAAGAAGAAGCACATGTTCTTAACCATTAGGCCCACTCAAGTTGTTAATGATGCCTTGTTTCATTGGTAAGGTCAAGAGGGTACTAATCCATCCACCACGGTTCATTATCGCTTTGGTGTGTCACATCCAAATTTCATGGTTAAAAAAGGATAAGTCTAGGTGTAAATTTCGAATGGTTTTGGTAGAATAGATACCCCTCACGTTAACATAAATAAATAAAAAATTGTATTATACAATCCCTTGAGTTTGGGACATTTCTTAAAGCAACATTCTCCCCAAAAATTGATCAACCCCAAAATGTGTCAACAAATTGACATATGGAAATATCTTCACTCATACTACTAAAGTTTATGAAATAGAAAATAACATAAGTAAAAAGATTGAATTTAATTCATACCAACCCCCTTCCCAACAACAACAAAGAAAAATATATATTTTCAAATTTTCATGTCATGCTTATATTATGACTTACAGTAGATGCTTGAGTTGTTTGATATTCACATCAGATAAGGAAATATGAGTAATTTCATTGATTAGAGAAGTAGCAACAGTAGGATATGGTCAAGTGAAATAAATTATAACAATAGTCCCAATAAGTAGTGAAGTTTCATTTTGATTTCGTTAAAAACCAGAATCTGTGGTCAAGAAATTGATCATAGCCCACCACGTCACTTGAAAAATATCTGTTTAAATGAGGGCATGGAAAACCATATTCAGGTACTTGGATATTTTGTTAAATCTACTATTAGGTGTTATTCACCATGTCACTCACCAAGTACATTTGGTGTATCATACTCCATCTTGTTGGTCCTTCTGGTGACTTGGTTTTTATTTTTAGATGTTTTTTTATAAAAAAAATCAACAATATGGTGTTTTCAAAATCCTTCTTAAGCACCACTCCCACACCCACTAGCTAAGAACTGCTAATTGTGTAATTTGTTGTGTTTAAAGTTGTGAATATGTATAGTTTCCATAGTTTCTATGTTTGGATGCAGGGATACTCTACCCCCCTTTGGCTTTGAACCAATGACCTCCTAAGAAGAAGCACATCTTCTTAACCATTAGGCCCACTCAAGCTGTTAACATGGCCTTGTTTCATTGGTAAGGTCAAGATGGTACCAAGCCATCCACCACGATTCATTATCGCTTTGGTGTGTCACATCCAAATTTCATGGTTAAAAAAGGATAAGTCTAGGTGTAAATTTTGGATGGTTTGGTAGAATAGATACCCCTCACGTTAACATAAATAAAAAAAAGTTTGTATTATACAATCCCTTGAGTTTGGGACATTTATTAAAGCAACATTCTCCCAAGAAATTGATCAACCCCAAAATGTGTCAACAAATTGACATGGAAATATCTTCACTCATACTACTAAAGTTGATGAAATAGAAAACAACATAAGTAAAAATATTGAATTCAATTCATACCAACCCCCTTCCCAACAACAACAAAGAAAAATATATATTTTCAATTTTTCATGTCATGCTCATATTATTACTTACAGTAAATGCTTGAGTTGTTTGATATTCACATTGGATAAGGAGATATGAGTAATTTCTTCCAGTAGGTTATGGTCAAGTGAAATAAATTATAACAATAGTCCCAAAAAGTAGTGAAGTTTCAGTTTGATTTAGTTAAAAACCAGAATCTGTGGTCAAGAAATTGATCACAACCCACCACATCACTTGAAAAAATATCTGTTTAAATGAGGGCATGGAAAACCATATTAAAATACTTGGATTTTTTTAAATCTACTATTAAGTGATATTCACTATGTCACTCACCGAGTACATTTGGTATATCATACTCCATCTTGTTGGTCCTTCTGGTGACTTGGTTTTTTCTTTTAGATGTTTTTTTTTTATCAAAATATCAACAATATGGGGTTTTCAAAATCCTTCATAAGCACCACTCCCACACCCACTAGCTAAGAACTACTAATTGTGTAATTTCTTGTGTTTAAAGTTGTGACTATGTATAGTTTCCATAATTGTTGTGTTTGGATGCAGGGATACTCTACCCCTCTTTGGCTTTGAACCTGTGACCTCCTAAGAAGAAGCACATTTTCTTAACCATTAGGCCCACTCAAGTTGTTAACAAGGACTTGTTTCATTGGTAAGGTCAAGAGGGTACTAATCCGTCCACCACGATTCATTATCACTTTGGTGTGTCACATCCAAATTTCATGGTTGAAAAAGGATAAGTCTAGGTGTAAATTTTTGATGGTTGTGGTAGAATAGATACCCCTTGCATTAACATAAATAAAATAAAAAAATGTATTATACAATCCCTTGAGTTTGGAACATTTCTTAAAGCACCATTCTCCCAAAAAATTGATCAACCCCAAAATGTGTCAACAAATTGACATATGGAAATATCTTCACTCATACTACTAAAGTTTATGAAATAGAAAATAACATAAGTAAAAATATTGAATTCAATTCATACCAACCCCCTTCCCAACAACAACAAAGAAAAATATATATTTTCAATTTTTCATGTCATGCTCATATTATTACTTACAATAAATGCTTGAGTTGTTTGATATTCACATTGGATAAGGAGATATGAGTAATTGCTTCGATTAGAGAAGTAGTAGCAGTAGGTTATGGTCAAGTGAAATAAATTATAACAATAGTCCCAAAAAGTAGTGAAGTTTCAATTTGATTTAGTTAAAAACCAGAATCTGTGGTCAAGAAATTGATCACAACCCACCACATCACTTGAAAAAATATATGTTTAAATGAGGACATGGAAAACCATATTAAAATACTTGGATATTTTTTTAAATCTACTATTAAGTGATATTCACTATGTCACTCACCGAGTACATTTGGTATATCATACTCCATCTTGTTGGTCCTTCTGGTGACTTGGTTTTTACTTTTAGATGTTTTTTTTTTATCAAAATATCAACAATATGGGGTTTTCAAAATCCTTCATAAGCACCACTCCCACACCCACTAGCTAAGAAATACTAATTGTGTAATTTCTTGTGTTTAAAGTTGTGACTATGTATAGTTTCCATAATTGTTGTGTTTGGATGCTGGGATACTCTACCCCCCTTTGGCTTTGAACTTGTGACCTCCTAAGAAGAAGAACATTTTCTTAACCATTAGGCCCACTCAAGTTGTTAACAAGGACTTGTTTCATTGGTAAGGTCAAGAGGGTACTAATCCATCCACCACGATTCATTATCTCTTTGGTGTGTCACATCCAAATTTCATGGTTGAAAAAGGATAAGTCTAGGTGTAAATTTTTTATGGTTTTGGTAGAATAGATACCCCTCGCATTAACATAAATAAAATAAAAAATTGTATTCTACAATCCCTTGAGTTTGGGACATTTCTTAAAGCACCATTCTCCCAAAAAATTGATCAACCCCAAAATGTGTCAACAAATTGACATATGGAAATATCTTCACTCATACTACTAAAGTTTATGAAATAAAAGATAACATAAGTAAAAATATTGAATTCAATTCATACCAACCCCCTTCCCAACAACAACAAATAAAAATATATATTTTCAATTTTTCATGTCATGCTCATATTATTACTTACAGTAAATGCTTGAGTTGTTTGATATTCACATTGGATAAGGAGATATGAGTAATTGCTTCGATTAGAGAAGTAGTAGCAGTAGGTTATGGTCAAGTGAAATAAATTATAACAATAGTCCCAAAAAGTAGTGAAGTTTCAGTTTGATTTAGTTAAAAACCATAATCTGTGGTCAAGAAATTGATCACAACCCACCATATCACTTGAAAAAATATCTGTTTAAATGAGGGCATGGAAAACCATATTAAAATACTTGGATTTTTTTTAAATATACTATTAAGTGATATTCACTATGTCACTCACCGAGTACATTTGGTATATCATACTCCATCTTGTTGGTCCTTCTGGTGACTTGGTTTTTCCTTTTAGATGTTTTTTTTTTATTATCAAAATATCAACAATATGGGGTTTTCAAAATCCTGCATAAGCACCACTCCCACACCCACTAGCTAAGAATTGCTAATTCATTAAAATAAATGCTCCATTGTCACATGATCAATTTGAGAATTTTGTCTAAACAATCACTCTAACGCATCAACAATTCCAGTATGTTAAGGATTTGAATGAAGTATGGCATACATTTTTCGATTTGGTGTTTCCCCACTATACTTGAACTAGGCAGTGAGCAATGACTATAGAGCTACTTTTTTCTACATATGTCCATGGTAATCAATTGGTAATCTAGCTTGTGGCAGGACTGTATAGGCTCTTGGTTGAATTTAATTGTGGCAGTTGAACAAATGTTTTAGGTAGATCGTAAGATCTACTTGAAATAAGATTTTAGGTAGATCATAAGATCTACTTAATCCAATCATGCATTCATTGAGCATCTCAGGCGTTTATTGTGGGAAATTCTCCTCTTCCGGACATTGACAGCCATAGAGGTCTTACATGCACTATTAGTGAATGTGACTCTTTTGTTTGCTTGCTTATTTTTAGTAGGTAAATGATGTTTATTTTTATAAAGCAATTTTCCATGTTTTCTACTATCTAATGAAGAAAACTGAAAAAAGGTGCTTCATATCTCATAGTTCCAACAACGATAGAAGTCCAACAATTATCTTACATATATTAAAGCATATCTCAACAAATGTTGAATCAAAACATGAAATGGAGTTCCCTATTAGACCACATTTTTGAAAATTTGATGCATAGGATATATTCATCTCAAACATGTTTCATATATTCTATGATAACAAATTTCAATAAATGTAGTAAGAGCAATGTTACATTTATGTCTTTGAGAATTTATGGTCGAGGGTCTGGAAGATAAATTAACTTATCGACAATGTTGGGGAAAATATCAAGAAACTCTAAAAAATACATAAAATAATATTTTGTTTTCAAAATTTTAAACATCTAAAGAAACAACACCAAACAAACACACTGCTACATAAATAGGGAAATACAATTGATATATAAAAAGTATAGGATGTCAAGTGGTACATCACACATCAATACTGAAATATGATATCTATATCGAGTCATTAGTCTTGACATGATGATACAAAAACATATCAAAACCAAAATAAATGTATCTCATGATATGAATCATGGCAATGAAAACAACCCCCTTGTTTGCTTAATGGAAAATGGTCACGGTATTCTCAAAGCTCAATCCCCTAATTCACTTTTGAAAAGTGAGGGTTAAAAGACCAAGAATTTGGTTATAAGGCGAGATTAATATGGACAGAACGATAATTTCCGTCAACTTGTGATAATTACTTAAATTATCGCTATTATTTCAAATAATTGTTTCCAATATTATTGGCTTGGGGAATCACTTGTGATATAGTGCAATATGGGTGATATGTCACTGATAAATGTAACACAAAAGTATGCCTCTTGATATGATTTAATAGTGGCTAACCCTATATTGCATTAACACCCAAATGAGCACCAATTGGGTACATAAAGGCCTAGGTTTAGTTGGTTTCATTATTTTAACTTGTTGACCCTATTCAATACTAGGCAAGTCAGAAAAAGCTTGGGGTATCAAAAAAGACTTTAGAAGCTCTTGAAATTTGATAGTTTTAGTTTCTGTAATTATTAATTATTGGTTTTGGGTCTCGACTTATTCATTAATTTCTTGTATCTCTATTACTTTTAAAGTTGAGTTTTGTTCTTTGTTGCCATGTTCAGTGCAGTGCAATTTGTAGAATTATCTATGTCTAAGTTTTGGCTGCAGAATTTGTTGAGTGTCATCTATAAAATAAATAGCATCTTAAAACAAGAAACAACTTATTTCCGCAATTGACAATAGTATTCAAGATGAGAAGCCCTTCAAAATCCTACACCCTCTTATATCAACAAATGTCGAGTCACATAGTGATTAACATCTAGTTCCATTGTCAGCATAAAACCTAACCTTTTCCACCTTGTTCTCAAAATTTGTTAAGAGTAAGAATTCATGTTAGTTAAAGCCTCCCAACTTCAACGAGATGTCCCTACTTGTTGTCTGTACAAAATAAACTATGATAAAGTCTCATAATCTTATATGGACACAAATAAAATAATAGAGCAACAAATTGAAGGAAATTCTCGATCTTTCCATGAATATTGGCTTTGATATGGAATGCTAATTTAGCATTTCCTACTAAAAAAACAAGCATTTTCACATCATTAAATATCATATTTGCATTTAAAACAAAAACATGCTCAACTTGTTCCCATTATAACGACACACTTTTTGCACCTTCAAAAAGCATTTTATGAAATGTCTCAATTATCTTATTAATTGAATTATTCTCAAGTTCCAATGATCAAAATTGAGCCCTTCCTAGTCCTTCCAAGAGGTTCAAACATGTCCTAGAAGGATAATTAAAAAAACACCCTTAAAAAATGTAAATTTTTGAAATCACTTGTCATTTATGAAGGACAATAAATATCATAAAATATCAAAAGAAGGGTCATATTTTCAATAACCCATCAATGTCCTCACTTGCAATGCTTGGTTGGTTAATGGGCATTGGTTCATCACACAATACTTGTGTTTGACATCTAAGAAATAAAATCATCTCTATTCTAGTTGGCTCTTATCTATTCCCTGATATGGTGTACTTCCAAAACATTAAATCCATCACATAGCTCAAACCTAGATAAATATCCTACCATTATATTGGTGTATGCACTATTTTATGTATCACTTAATGAAAGCTTACCAAAGAAGCTTAAACACCTTGTTTTTCTGAATCCCCACTTGAATTCATGTGTTATGAGCATTGTCGATTCTTGTCAATATATGAATTTTCATYGCATTTAGTTTACATACTTCATGTTTTTGAATCCCACACTCACCATAATGTTATTTGCTTTGTTATCTTTTCCACAAACACTTTCCATAATCCATTTTCCTTTGTTATCTTCTTCTTATTTCTAACAACATTGACATCAATGTGATAATACTTTGCAAATATTTTGAGAATGTCCCACATCTCTCTTTCCCCTTGCACCATCCGAAGCCCAAGATCACGAAGATGTATTCTTTGTAGTGCATTAATGCTTGGAACAACATTTTTGAAATTGGGTGGGATTTTTAAGAAAGATAGGGAGAAGGCAACATAATTTTATTACCATTAAACTTATGCATTAGGGATTATGCTCTAACATCCCACTCTTTCATGAATTTTCACATGGTTTGAGAGATAAAGTGAACAAACAATATCCCCTCAATAAAAATAACATACTTGGTGGTCTTTATGAGTAATTTCATTTCATGTTTCTATGGATCTTGGAAAGCTCCAAATCATTAACATCTTAACTTAAAAAATAAACAATGGATGCAACCATTCTAGGTTGTCGTGTTCCTAGAGGCCTATGATGCAAGTAGGGTCTCTTCATTTCTTTTATAGTATTTTAATAGAATTATCACCCTTCAACAAAGGCCTCAAGATCTATTACAATTTCTTCTTTGCTAATGAGATATAAAATGAACATGACTCCCATGGCTAAGTAGAATTGGGTATGCTCAAAATTTGAACATAAGATGTAATGCTTATCCATCATATTATGGACACGTAGATTACATCCTCTCTTATATTAGTGTTCACAAAAAAGTTTGATTTTGTGATTATGTTTAAAGTTTTATATTGTCATTTTTAACACTTTAAAAATCCTCCAAAGAAAACGTGGTTCAATGATTAATTATTATTATTATTATTGTTGATGTATTAACATCAAACATGTACTTCCACATAGACTTGGTGTCTAGCATGTGGAAGTCATCCTTGTAACTTCTCAGGAAACCTTAGGAAGGTCACTTTATGAGCAATAATTAAAGTGAATGGCCTTTTAGATTAATGCAAGATTAATTAAGTTAAATGCCTAAGTTTACTTGCCATTATTAACTTAAGTGGCTTAATTTAATCCTAACCGTTAGATCTAAAGTGAGCATGATATTAGATCTCAATCGTTGATCACTTTTGAGGAGATCTAGGGTTAACTCAATATAATAAAAGGCGGCTTATGTGAGAGGACAAGACACACGCACATCGAGTGAGGAGATCTCATTGAGTGGGTGAAGAGAGTTCATCCAAGTGTGAATGAGTTTGAGAAAAGGTGCTAAGGGGCAACAAGGAAGATAATAGGCAAGTGGGCTAGGGTATTGCTGCATTGTATTCCTCTGATGGGCCATTATTCCATGACGAGAGCCCAAGATTTATGACAATAAATCAAACTAAGATTTGGTTTTCCCTTGTCATTTTTCCAAGAATGTTTACCCAAATATCTTGTGCAATGTGTTATGGTTTCAGTTTTTATGCTTCCACTATATTTTCTTTGAGTAGCCTCACTATGTCGTTATTAAATAAAGTGACTTTATTTCGAAACAACTACTTGGTACTAGGTTGAATTAACCATTATTAATATGTACACACCAAAATATAGTATTTTGAAATTACAAAGTATTATTATTATTACTTTATATTGAAATTCAAACTTATCTATCATTGTTTATTAAATTATAACATTCTAAATCTTTTAAAAAATAATATTTTATTTAAAATATTTTTTTGAAAGTGAATACCTAGTGAATTAAAGTGTAACTACTTTTACCTATGAAAGAATATATACCTTCAATTTAAAATTAAAAATAGTCTACCTTCTAAAAATAGTCCTTCCACTTTAATACTAGTACATACCAAAATAGTCTACCTTCAATTTAAATTTAAAAATAGTCCTTCCACTTTAATACTAGTACATACCAAAATATATCGCTCCCCTAAACGCTTTTTGCTACTTGTCATTGCCGGTGGCATTCAATGTTATGTCTAATACGAGGCACATGCCATGACGCGTCAAGCCGTATCATGTCACGGTCTAGGAAGTCGGTGCTTCAAAGTTCAGAGATCAAATTTTGTCTATACGCATCGTAGGTCATTTTCAGAATTTGTCTTTACTCTTCATTCCATCTATCATACGCCACACGCGTTACTACTTTGTGGCTCTAATTGCGTAGGCTGCACACATTTCACTGTGAGATTTTGTCTTTTCATATGTTGGGATTAGAGAATTTGGCCTTTGAAAAATAGATTATATTTAGAGTTCGGAGAAAGAAAATTAAGAACATTAAAATTTTGGAAGTTATTTTAGATTTATAGTAAAGGTTTTTAGCTTAGTTTAATTGCTTTGATTTAAAACCAATTTGTAATGTTAAATCTCATTATAAGTATATTTAATTTGTAATGTTAAATCTCATTATAAGTATATTTAGGATTATTGTATAGAGAGCATTTTAGAACGACTTTAATCTCCTTTTAAATTTCATAGATTTTTTTTTTTTTCCAAATAAGTTTTTTGAAAAGTTCATTTCCTTTTAAATTCTATAGATTTATCATGCGTCGAGAGGCATCAAATCCCTTGAGGTGCAAACATCTTTTTAGAGTGCAAAACTTGAGTAAAGGTTTACACCTCAAGGGATTGAATGTAAGATTCCTTAAGTACTATTGTCACACATTCCTCACTGTTGTAATAGTATATAGGGGTTTTCTGAGTGTTGACTTCTGTCAACACTTTGGTTGTAGGTGTCCTTACATTGTTAAAACTCCCAATTTGTTGTTGTGATGTTTTAATTGTTTGCTGAAGTGTTATGGGTGGGTTATGTATTGTTTAATGTGCCAAAAAAAAACTCCCTTTTTACATAGCAAAGGTATGCAACAACACGTATAAATCCCCACAACACACAACTGATGTAATTGAGGAAACACCACAAAGATTTATTTAATATTCTAGGACAACGAAGTGTAATTAAAATATCAGTAACAAGTATAGAACAAGACAATAGAGAACCCGATATAAGTTGTTGTAGGTTGCTTTTGTGAAATAAGGGCAATATTATGCCTAGACAAGACAATCTGAGTGCAACATCTTCTTGCTGATGGTACAGGTTTTTAAACAAGCAAGTCAACCCAACAAACAATAAATAACAATCCCAATACAAAGAGACAATCCTGTAGGTGTTGGCAACTTGTATTCGACCTCTTTACCACTGTAACTCACCCCCAAACTGAGTTGAATGCAACCCCAATAATAAATGTTCTTCTCCTAAGGTATTTGACTCAGATAGAGAGAAAAATTGTCCTATTTATACAAACTATCTCTGCGCCTCAGTCAACCAAGAAACCATGGAGAAATCGACCCACACTGAAAGAATTACCAACCAAAAGTAATGGGATTCGTCCCTCCCAATAAAATTGCCCTTTTTATCTACAAAAAATGCGCCCAACTTACTAGGAATAACTTAGAATGGAACCCCACGATTTCTGATGAACAAACTCAACCTCCTGTAGCCCCTAGCTCGACCCCTTGCTGTAATACTAAGCTTAGTAGAGGGAAAGGATGCCCATAAGACCAGAACTCAGTCTCCTTAAGTAGTCCAACCCCTCATACACAAGATTCGGTCTTCCAAAGAAGTGACTCACTCTACACATAAAAAAAAATTGTTGTCGTCAAAGGAACTCAGCCACCCTAAAGAAAAATCACCGAAACTAAGATACTTCACTGCCAAAAAGAAATATTCATCACCACTGAAGCACAATGAAGAAATTTGGAGCGATCTCTTCCCCAAACTAGCGAGGGTGTATCATTGCAACATTGAAACCAGTAAACAATGAAGAGTTTCCAAAAACCCTAGTCTCTCTTCTCAAGAGCTCTCACAATTTTTTTTCCCAAATGAGCAAAAGGAAGAATGAGGGGTGCCTCCTCATTTCCCCTCTTTTATTTATCCATTGAGCTATTTCCTGCTCACTTTACTTTCAATTTTATTTTTAAAGTCACTTTATGCTTTTACACTTTATAATTTTTAAGTGACTTCATTTTCCTAAGACCCATGTCCCCCTTTTCCCCTTTTTCACTTTATAAAGTTATTTCCTAGGCAAAAGTTGAGTTCCGTAGGTAACTTTTCTGACTTAGCCTATGAGAACCAAGTTAGGCTAGAAGAACCACTCCTTAGGCCTCCTAGGCCAATAGGGACATTACATTTAATCCCTCTAAACCCATGATAGATCCAGAGTTAAGATGGATCTACGTTGGTTCTTAAGATACAGAGTTAAGATATATATATATATATATATATATATATATATATCTTAACTCTGTATCTTAAGAACCGACGTAGATCCATCTTAACTCCATATCTATCATGAGAAAAGAGG
>ML778776.1:95910-109475 GCA_009831015.1 Picea engelmannii | reverse complement strand
ACATCGTCCTCGATGTTCTATCTATCAATATGACATGTATGTACAGAGGTAAACAAAATCGGATATGCCTGTTTCATGGCATCCTCCATTTCCCATGTAGCCTCATCTGGGCCAAAATGTCTCCATTGCACCTTGACCTGTGCGATGGTTCGGTTCCGTAGCGGGGTTTGCTTTCTGTCCAGTATGCATTGAGGTTTTGGTAGGAAATCTCCCTCCGGTTCCACCTGGATCACAGACTAGTCAATTATATGATTAGAATCATGTACATATTTGTTCAATAATGAAACATGAAAAACATTATGTGCTTTTACTGTGGGAGGAAGTGCTAGCCTATAGGCTACAGGTCCCACTCTATCTAGAACCTCAAAGGGTCCACAATACCGAGGTGCCAACTTGGCACAAGCTCCCATTTTCAGGGAACTCTTCCTGGGCCTAACTCTGAGATATACACGGTCTCCCGTCTTGAACTCTCTTGGAGTTCTCTTTTGGTCGGCGTAACTTTTCTGTCGATTCTGAGTGACCTTTAGGTTTTGTTTTATCGGAGTCACTTGTTGTTCCATTTCTTTCAACATCTTGGGTCCAAAAGAAATTATGTTTACGGGATTACTCCAACTGACAGAAGTGTTGCACGACCTACCATAGTGGACTTCGAAGGGACTCATCTTTAAGGATTCTTGGTAGCCATTGTTGTAGGCAAGTTCCACCAATGGCAGGTAATTTTCCCACTTCTTGGGTTGATGCATTACATGCATTCTTAGCATGTCTTCTAGTATTTGGTTCACTCTTTCCGTTTTTCCATCGGTTTGAGGGTGATAGGCTATGCTACATAGTAGCTTGGTCTCCAAACCAGCCATTAGTGATTTCCAAAAGTTGGAAGTAAATTTCGTGTCTCTGTCAGACACGATCTCTTTTGGCATAACATGCAGTTTAAATATCTCCTTCATGAATACGTTGGCGATGTCTATTGCCTTACAAGTTGACTTGACGGGGATAAAGTGAGCGGACTTGCTCAATTTATCCACCACTACCATGATGGTGTCATTTTGTTTGGTCGAGGTTGGTAATCCAGTGATGAAATCCATGGAGATGGTTTCCCATTTCCATTTCGGGATTGGTAGAGGTTGTAATAATCCCACTGGGTGTCGGTGTTCTACTTTTACCTGTTGGCATTCTAGGCATTTGGCTAGGTACTCAGCTATGTCTTTCTTCAATCCAGGCCAATAGAATTGTTTCCTGGTGGTCGTGATCATCTTCTGGCATCTCGGATGGCCAGTATAAGGTCTTTTGTGCAGTTCATCCATTATGAACCTCTTCAAGTCATCACAATCTAGAATATACAATCTGTTTTTGTAAGTGAGCAGACCTCCTTCCATCATCTGGTAGCCTCCATACTTTATCCCTGTGGGTTCTTGCTACAGGTACGAGGTCACGGTCTGGAAGAATGTGTCTGTCTCTTGTGCATTTTTTACTCTTTCCTTGACATCCGTCTCGCAAGTGCTCACCGCGGCTAGGTGAATTGTTTTCATGCTTCTGCTAAGGTCATCAACCACCCTATTTTCCTTTCCCTTAATATGTTTGATTTCAAAATCAAACTCGCTGAGGAGGGCCATCCACCTAGCTTTTCTGGCATTGAGATTTGGTTGGTCAAACAAATATCCCAGTCCACAGTGGTCTATCATGAGTACAAATTTTTTTCCCAGGAGGTAATGCCTCCACATTTTCAAGGCGTGCACTATGGCAGCCATCTCTAGATCATGGGTCACATAGTTGACTTCATGCTCATTCAATTTTCGGGATTCATAGCAGACCACACTTCCTCCTTGCATAAGGACTCCTCCGAGCCCTTCCTCACAGGCATCTGTGCACACGAGGAAGTCAACTTCGAGATTGAAGATCTTTAACACGGGTGCGTGGGTCAGTAGATGTTTCAGGGTTTGAAATCTTTCTTCACATTTTTGTGTCCATGTGAATTTTGTCCCCTTTTTCTGGAGGGCAGTGATTGGAAAACCAATCTTGGAGAATCCTTTTATAAATCTCCTATAGTATCCTGCTAATCCCATAAAGGATTTGATATCCGAAACGTCCTTTGGGGTAGGCCATTCCATGATAGATCTGATTTTGTCAGGGTCTACTGCTACTCCTTTTTCAGATAGGACATGGACTAAGTAATGTATTTTCTTCTGGAAGAATTCACATTTGTTGAATTTGGCATAGAGCTGATGTTCTCTTAGCACTTGCAGCACAAGCCTAAGATGCTATTCATGCTCTTCTCCATTCTTGGAGTAAATTAATATATCGTCAATAAAAACCAACACAAATTTGTCTAGGAATTTGCTGAGTACATTGTTCATCAAGCACATGAAAGTGGCAGGGGCATTGGTTAACCCAAATGGAACTACCACAAACTCATAGTGACCATACCTCGTCCGGAAGGCAGTTTTATGGATGTCTTCACCCTTGATTCAGACTTGATGGTATCCCGACCTCAAGTCAATCTTTGAGAAAATAGACACACCCCCCAATTGATCGAACAGGTCATCGATCCTAGGCAAGGGGTACTTGTTCTTTATGGTTACCTTATTGAGTTGTCTATAATCTACGCACAGTCTAAGGGTACCGTCCTTCTTTTTCACAAATAGGACTGGTGCTCCCCATGGAGACACATTGGGTCAGATATAGCCCTTATCCATCATTTCTCTCAATTGCAATTTGAGTTCAACTAGTTCAGGTGTGCTCATCCGGTAGGGTGTCCTAGACACTGGTACCGCTCCCAATGCAAGTTCTATCGAAAAGTCAATGTCCCTTCTCGGAGGTAGACCCGGTACCGCTTCCGAAAATACATCTCTGTATTCTCTCAACGTAGGGTGGTCTTTGAGGCTTGGTTTGTCGCCTTCAATTGTTTTCAACACTTGTATTGCATATAGGGGACATCCTTTTCGACAATACCTTCTCAATTGTAGAGCTGATATTTGTCTCACCGAGACAGGTTTTCGAATCCCTTGAAGGGTTATCCTTTTTCCTTCTTTACTTACACATTCTAAGGTTTTATGGTAACGATCCAATATGGCTTTATGGGTGGCTAGCCAGTCCATACTAATCAACAGATCATACGATCCCAGGGGTAACATGTTAAGGGTTGCTTGGGTGGGGAATTCATCCAACATTAATTGGCAGGTTGGTATGACCTCTGCTACCCTTCTTTTGGTGCCAGTGGCTAACTGTACCAACCATGGCTTGGTAGGTTTATGTGGTTGTAGTTTACACTTATCAACAGTCTTAGGGGCTATATAACTCAAGTTTAAACCATGGTCATTTAGAATATACACTAGATGGTTGGAAATCATACCTTCTATTTCCACCATTGAAGCTTGGTAGTCATCTTGGTTATTATCCAAGGCTGCATAAATTTGTGGCACACTCCTGGCCACATCATTGACGGTGGTAGCTTCTTGGATGCTATAAATTCTTCGACTATTCTATTGTCAGTGTGGACATTTTCTCAGTAGATGTTCTTCTCTGCAACCCCAACATTTCAAAGGTTCTCTCTTTGGGTCATCAGCCTTCACTGGTACAGATCCAGAAGTTTTATTTCCGCCCAAGGAGGGAAAGTTCTGCTGGTGTACACTCTGGGCTGGGAAGCTCATCCTTGATTTATTCTTATAGTTCTTAAATCTTGGGGATTTAATCCCCTTTCTCTAAAATACCAAACTATTCTTCAATTTCCAGCCTTCGCGAGGTTCAGTCCGATGTCCAAACTATTCATGACAATATCTTGCCTTTCAGATATTGCCTTCTAGGGTCTTTGGCTCATCGAATTCAATTCTGTTCCAATAGTCCTTAGGTAGTCCGCTGATGAAATGTTGCACCTTTTCCTTTTCTGCTTTTATATAAGGTACATACCTCAGCAACTTGAGGAATCTGCTGACATATTCCTCTATAGTGAGTTGCCCCAGTTTAAGTTCATAGAATTCTTTAGTCTTTTCGTCGAAATATTTTTCCGACAGATACTTCTTCCAGAAGTATTTCTCAAACCGTTCCCAAGACAGGTCCTCTTCGCGAACCCCTTTCACATTCTTAAGGTCTTCCCACCAAATGGAAGCCTTTCCGTTCAAGTTGAAGGTGGCCACTCGGGCCTTTAAATTTTCTGAGAAGTCATGGACTCTAAAATACTTCTTTAGTCCAAGCAGCCAGGCCTCTGCTTCCTCTCCCTTCTTTATTTCATCGTCGAAGGAGGGTGGTCTGGCCTTCCTGAATTCTTTGAATTTATGACCCTTGGAAAGCTTTCGCTTCTTTTGTCTTCTTCGGGAATAAGAACTAGTTCTGCTGCTAGAAGAGCCCTCCGAACCACCAGCTTCCTTCCCAGAGGAATTGTTTGCCGCTTGTCCTTTACCTTTGGGATGGACCTTTTTCGAGGTACTCCTCTTAGTGTGGCCACTGATATGACCATGTTTCTATACCTCTGGTTCACGCTGCATTTGTCTTTGTAGGTCGGATAAGCTCTGTAGTAAAACTGCGTTAATTTCTGTTTGCTTCTCTTGTTCTTTCATCATCCTCTCATTGCCAGCCTTGCAGCTTTGTAATTCGACCATGAGGCTCCTCACAGTCTCGGCTAGATCTGGAGGGGTCCCTACCGCCCTCCTTTCGTCAGACTCTTCGTCTCTATTGTGGGAGCCCTCCCCCACTTCATGGTGAGTCACCATTCTATATGTCTATAATTTCCCGCGGTTGATCTTCTGCTTGTGTGCAAAAGAAAAACGTTGGTTGTTAGTCAATGTTTATATTCATTTATAACCAGTACATAATTCATATTTATCACATGCACACACACAATAGGAGTTTTCATTCTTAACTTCAAATTTTTTAATTGAGGGGGTCAAGATAAGGAGTTACTCCTTTTAACAGTACTCCGAATGGAGTCTCTGCGCAACTCGTTCGTGAGCCCAAGTAGGCCAAGTGTTGTAACCCTGCTCTGATACCAATTTGTAACACACCCACCACGGGGCTAGAAATTTTTCGGCTTTCTTTCCTTATTCTCGAGGGACAACACTCCCCGAGATTCTAAGGAGCCTAGCGTAGACCCTCCTTTCCCTTTAAATTCCCTCATATGACCGTGGTTATTCCCACAGTCCTTACCAGGAAGGCACTTCTGCTATCGCGATACGGGGAGTCGTGAGGTAAGCGATCCCTTGCTATCTTGACTTTCGAAGGGCTGAAACCCGAAATGGACCTAACTGCTTATTGAGATTAACAACAACCCGGAATAAGTTTGGTACTCTACCCTTCAGGGTTTCCTCCATCGGGATTTCAGGATGTGTGATGACAGGAGGTCTCACACTTGGGTTTCCCATGAGTCGAAACTCCGAAACACCAAACTCTAAACATACTCCACTATTTCGGGGTTTCCTCCATCGGGATTTTGCGAGTCGGGGTTTCGAGACTGGTGAATACATGGGGCCTGCACTTAGGTACCCTGGGTGCCGAAATACCGAAATAAAATAAATTCTCCACACTCTATCTTTTGGGATTTCACAAGTCAGGATTTCGGGACTTGCAAGTACAAGGGAACTCGCCCTTGGATATTCTGGATGCCGAAATACCGAAATATTAGGATTTAGCTACATGCTGTAATTCGGGAATTTAGGACTTACGAGTACAAGGGAATTCTCCCTTGGGTATCCCGTATATCAAAATACCGAAATATCGTAACTTATCTGCACGCTATCGTTTCGGGATTTCGCAAGTCCGAGTTTCAGGACTTGCGAGTACAAGGGAACTCACCCTTGGGTTTCCTGGATACCGAAACTCCGAAACACCAACTCTTAAACCTGCTCATCTTATTTCGGGGTTTCTTCCATCGGTATTTCGCAAGTCGTGGTTTTAGGATTTGCGAGTACGAGGGAACTTGCCCTTGGGTTTCCTGGATACTGAAACTCCGAAATACCAACTCTTAAACTTGCTCATCTTATTTCAGGGTTTCTTCCATCAGGATTTCACAAGTTGGGGTTTCGGGACTTGTGAGTACAAGGAAACTCACACTTAGGTACCCCAGGTGCCGAAACACTGAAATGTCCTAACCCATCCACACACTTTCGCAACTCTTACCAAATCTTAAACCTGCTCATCTTATTTAGGGGTTTCTTCCATCGGGATTTCACAAGTCGGGGTTTCGGGACTTGCGAGTACAAGGGAACTCACCCTTGGGTTTCCTGGATACCGAAACTCTGAAATACCAACTCTTAAACTTGCTCATCTTAATTTGGGGTTTCTTCCATCGGGATTTCACAAGTCGGGGTTTCGGGACTTGCGATTACAAGGGAACTCGCCCTTGGGTTTCCTGGATACCGAAACTTTGAAATACCAACTCTTAAACCTACTCATCTTATTTCGGGATTTCTTCCATCGGGATTTCACAAGTCAGGGTTTTGGGACTTGCGAGTACAAGGAAACTCACACTTGGGTACCCCGGGTGCTGAAATACTGAAATGTCGAAGTCTAAGAGGACCATTCTCTCTCGTGCAGGGTTTTAAGACTTACGCCATAAAATCCTCCAGCAGATCCTTGGATAAACTTTCAAAAAGGGTGTCCCTCTGGGGAGATCTATCCAAGGCATTACTTGAGACAAATAAGGCAATAAATTTCCCGAGAACAAACTTGAAAACTGAATTCGTTCCAAACGTAAGCCATAGGTGGTGGTCTTTCCAATATAAGCATACAACCACCATTTCTAATCAAAACACCATACAGACAGTCTTTTACTGAAACCATTCATAATTGCACAAACCATGAACATACATGTCAGAATATTAATTTCAAGATACGAGATATAACACTTATCGGAGAAACACCAGGTTTGATGCAACTGCTAAGAGGGGTGCTCATTTCCACCCAACCGTAGGCTCAGCAATTCCAAATGGATTTACCACTAGCCACCCCCGAGCTTAGACCACGATGCTTTGAGACTAAGTCTCTGTTCGTCAGAAGTCGAGAATGAAGGTTACTCTCCTTCTTTTCTGCTTATCAATCACTTTGTATATTTTTCCAGAGTGCATCCGATTTCTCCCCTCTTGCGATCTCTGTCGCAAATGCCCTCATCCACACCTCTTTCTTGCCTTTTATTTTTCGGCGAGGTTGCATGTGGCACGAACTTCCCCGCGATGGTCAGGTTTGAGGCTTCCACGGATGGGCGGTTCACCCCTATCCCTCATTAACTCATGAGGAGCCTCTTCACCTACTAGCCTAGCGAGTAATTCATTTCGGGGCCAACGAGCCGCTCTTGATCTTCAGGCTAGTGAAGACCAAATAAGGTATTGGTTTCGGTGGAAGTTAACACCACCATTCTAGGTGTCTTCCACCACCTTTCATCAGCCATCGTGGTCTCTTTTCAGCACATCCCCCCTCCCAACAATCATGTAACATATATTCATAACATTATTTACATTCGTCAACCTTTTATACTAAGGTCCATTCAAAATCATACATTCACATCTTTGAGTTTTCCATAGTTCTTGGCCAGTATAATTATTTTTACAGACTGGGGGAAACAATGTGTTACAAGATCCTTCTTAATTCCCAATCTATCATGGGTCGAGAGGCAACAAATCCCTTGAGGTGCAAGATTTTTCTTAGAATGCAAAACTTGAGTAAAGGTTTTCACCTAAGGGATTTAATCCCTCTCGGTGCATGATAGATAGGGGTTTCATAGCCCTTCGCGAACCCATGTGTCCAAATGAATCGCCACGCCCCTTTGTGGACCTATTTTCCCCAAACGAATCGTCACACCCCTTCGCGGACCGATTCGCCCCAAACGAACCCATGCAGTTGTCAACCGTCGTGCCCCTTGGGATTAACATTCCCAACTTTGGTGTGCCCTTCATGCTGGTGTACCCCAATCTCTTGGTTGCTTCATAGTTCAGCAAGCCCCTTCATGCATTTGCATGTCCAAGGCATCCACTTGCCCAACTTGGGTGTCAAAGAAACCCCAACTTCTGTCTCCTTGAGGATTTGGGAGAGGGTCTCCATGCCCATCTAACCAAATAAATTACATCCTCCCCCACCTCATGTCATTTCTATCCCTAACAACATCCACAAAATGTGCGATCTCCAAGTCTCCACCTAAACTCATGCCTCCATTGCAACTAATTTTGATGGAAAATTCAAGTTTCATGCCAACCAAAAACCCTAATTTTTTCCAAAGTAGAACCCGAAGTTTCCACAAACCAACCAAACTATACTACACCCAACTCTGCACTGTAATCTACCTAAGTTGATTTTATCACTTCACCCAAATCCAAGGATTAAAATTGCCCAACTTTGTCGCTCTATCTCGCTGTAATGTTGTTGTCTTACTGCTGTTCGATTTTTCGACTGTTGTCACTGCTTGTTGCCCACTTCACATAAGTATTGAACTCTTGTGAACTTACTATTGTGCTCATACTTCAATAATTTCTGTTATGTCTCCACACACTGAGTTCCCCCATGCCTTGGAATGATTGGGTAGCTAGTCCAACCATTGCACCCAACTCATGAGAATGCACTTACTCACGCTCGAACTTAGTATTTTCTGTCTCATCTCCATCACTCTATCCAACTCTAAAGACTAAGGAAAATGTCCACTCTTGCCTCACTGTTGCTTCTGTCATCCAATATTTGTCAAGGAGATCCTCCACAATGTCTAAGTGATGCACTTCAAACCTACTGGTGCGTTTGTACTTTTGACCCCCTTGTCATGTTGTTGTTCTCACCGAAATCGTGAACTATTTGAATGACCAATCCAACCGTCACACATTGAGACTGCACACCCTCATGCACAAACTAATCACTTCCTTTAACAATTAGGTCCATCCGCACAACCCTTAGACCAAGGCAAGGTCACCTCTCACCTTGTTGCACTATAAAGTCACCCCAAAGCAAAGTCATTTGAGACAACTTGAATCCACTGTCCACCTCATGGCACAATTAACCAATATTCCCCAAGAATTCCACGTCCATACCGCCTTTTCCCCACTAGTTCTTCACCTATCCATACCATTGCATCTACCTATTTAAGCCTTGGAATGGTTAGGATTCACCCTCAACTATGCTTTCCCAAAGCAAGAGAAATGCTCATTCTCAAGTATTCTCTTCATGTTGCAATCTGCCTATCCACAAAATCCTCTAAGCGAAGGCAAGTCCTCAATTCACCTCCTTTTTTCAAGTCACTCCTCTACAACTCAACATTTGTGATGAGTATGGCCCAACATGCCCTCACTCCTTAAACGTCCTAATGAACTTTCCAAAGTGCTCCAAGTAGAATGAATCACCTCAAAGAACTTCCATGCCTTAGACATGTTCGAACCAATACTCTACCAACCTCAACCAATGAACCCCTTCAGATCTCTGAGTCATCGCACAATCATATTCAAGTCACCAAGGTGCACTTTGCCTCATCCAATGTCCCATACCAAAGGTGGACTAACATCACCCAAGTCACTTGGCCTCTGTTCTTCCCATTAAGGTTGATTGCCAACAATTCTTGGTCGACTTCCTTGTTGACTCCATCTGTCTCCTAGAATGAAACTCATTTTCACCTCCTACATGCATTCAAACTCTGGAACTGTCATCGCGAGTGTCAAGTCATCACATGACCCAAAAAATATGGCTAAGGCACCAAACACCAAGGCACCTCACCCATCCTCTCAAACTCAACACATCCATACCTCACTGCCTACTTCATTGCAATGACCTATCCAATGCACTTCATCAAAGAGTTAGACATCTTCTTGAAGCCACCTCCATGACTGCATCCAAATCTACTTAATTCCACCACATGACTCATCCAAGTAGGTTGCGCCAACTCTCTTCACATTCACCCAACCAAGGCATCCCAAACTGCTCCAAGAATTCTTAGAATCTACACCACTTGAGTCACCCTCAAGTCTGTCAGTTTTCATTGCGGAAATGGGTTGCACTTGAACCACCAAGTCATTTGATTTCCCTTCAAATAAATCATTGCAACACTTAGGAAATGCAAGAAATCGAAATCAATTGTACATTTCCAATGACATCCTTCGCTGCAACCATGTTCTAAGTTTGTTGTCTTGGACCTTCACTTGCCCAAGCAACCGACTCTTTGCATGAAATCTCCTTAATCATCATCCATAGATCCAAAAATTTGCAAGACCTTCGCTGTGATATAAGGCTAAGTCCATCCGTCCACTTCTGAAATCCATCTAAGTCCCAAACTTCACATGCAACCGATCAAACTCATCTCTAATGTCTTTCCATCTATGCACCTTGACTGCTTCTGCTTCAAGGCACCATGCACTCACTGTCTGACTGTCAAGTCATACTACTAGTAATTGATTTTCGTAACCCTGCGAAGAGTCACCTTGTCCGAAGGTTGTGGTCAATCCACTCATCCAACAACCTAGCTCAACTAAACTATTGTTCTCGGTGATGTGTGACACAAAGACATCATGAGGGAAACGTGCCCAACCAGCTTTCTGCTTCAGAGCTTCTCTAGGTCACCCGAGGTCGTTCAACACAACCCAAGTGATTTACCTTGCTGCAACTGAGAACTGCTCCATTTCTCAATCACTTATGCAATCACCCTCTGTGTTTTTCTTCTGTGATCATTTATGTGGTTAGATCTGCAACACGTCTTGCTACAAATATTGCATTCATCTACATTTCCCAAGTGCTCAGTTAACCCAATGAAATCTATGCCTGGTATCTCAAGTTGTGTACAATAGGTCTGACAATGACTTCCTTCATGAATCAAACCAACCGATTATGTATCCAAACCATCTCTCCAATCAAGTCTGTGACAAGTTCTGCGATGAAATCTACGATGAGTTGTACAATCACCCACCCTATTCAAGTGCTTCATTTCACCAAAAAATCTTCTCTTGGCTTGTACAAGGTGTGTGCCCAAACCAACCTCTCTAGCACACCATCAACCGAACCTCTGTCATAAGTATGATGCAAAGTCTGCGATGAACCAGTCCTCTCCACCAAACGGTTCACCAAGACTGCGAACGTTTCCACCAAACCAACTTCACAACGAATTGCCTTCAAAGTTCGCTTTGATAGCATCTATTGTCAAGATAGTGGTGAAGATCTCCCCAACCCTTCTCCAAAATATGCAACGAATCCACTCTAATACCATCTATCGTCGAGATAGTGGTGAAGGACTCATCAACCCTTCTTCAAAATCTACAACGAATCAACTCTCATACCATCTATCTTCGAGAGATTGGTGAAGAGCTCACCAACCATTCTTGAAAATTTGCAACGAATTAGCTTTGATACCATCTGCCACGTCCCCATAGTGTGCCTAGCCGAATCTTGCGATCATGCACCACTAGAGGGTGTATGACACCAAGATGTTTCTCACTTGGTTGCTTTTCAACACCAAGGTTACTTTGTCCAAACTATGCCTCTTCACTTATAGAATACGCATACTTCGTTGTAGGTTGCCGACGTGTCACACTCATACTCTAGTGCAACTCTTGTATACTTAGACAAATGTTAACATTATGAGCACTACTGAATCAATTTACAACTTGGGAATATTCAAACGACTTGCCATATCTCACCAAGACACTCATACATAGATTCGTCACCAAGACTTTCTGTCAAAACTGTATCCGCAACTTTCTATGGTGCACCTCAAACTTTCCCTCAACGACATACTTGTTCTCTCTTCATTTCCATAGACTTCACAGATTTTGGTTCTACTTCACACAAGCCTCTAACAGACCCATGTTTCAAGACTTCCCCAAAACCAGCCCAAAAGAAGCTCGCCCAAATTTGTCCACCGAATCCACCTCAAGACAACACAAGTCCTCCCATGTGGAACGACTTGGCCCCTTGAGGGAGATCACACTTCTTTGTCTACGCCTACCTCAGAATCGTAGAGATCCTCTTTCTCTCCTTGTATTCAAATCTACCTTCCTTGGTTGTGCGCCCTTTTTCTCTTATAAGGAATCCAAAGGTCACCATCACAAATTGTCGCATCCTTTGGAGGTGTCGCACCCCTTTGCTGACCCATGTGTCCAAACGAATCACCGTGAACCTTCATGGACCTGGTCACCCAAACAAATTATCACACCCCTTCGTGGACCCATTCACCCCAAACAAACCCATGCGCTCATCAACTGTCGTGCCCCTTGGGACTGACATGCCCAACCTTTGTGCTCCCCTTGTGCCGATGGGCCCAATCTCTTGGTCGCTTCATACTTCAACAAGCCCCTTGGCACGTTCACATGCCCAAGGAGTCCACTTGCCCAACTTGGGTGTCAGAGCAACCCCAAGTTCTGTTTCCTTGAGGACTTGGGCGAGGTTCTTTGTGCCCATCTAGCCAAAGACCTTACACTTCCTAAGATGAACCAATTACTTCAAAGCTTTGTCTTCCTTCTAGAAAACCAAATTGTTCATAAGAGATCACTATAGAGAACATCTTCTTTAGAATTACCGATGGACCTTTTGCATATATTTTATAAATGAAGTTACATAGAGATATAGGCTTGAATTCCTCGAAGGACTATAGCTTCTCCATTTTAGGAATAATTTCTAGGATGGTTGTATTAAATTCCCCCAAGACCTTTCCATTCAATCTAACCTCTTCTACCACCCTCAGAAGATCATCCCCCAAAAGGTTAAAAAATCCAATTTCTATGATCCATCCATATGGCCCAGGGATCTTATCCCTTTTGAAAGGAGATCAAAATAGACCAAAGTTCATCCTTTGATATACCTTCCATTAGGTTTTCATTATCCTTCTCATTGATAAACCTAGAAAAGAACTGAGTTACTTCTAACATCTCCTCAATGTTATCCCTTTCTCGATTTGAGTATATAGCGTTGAAGTGTTGAACCCCTATCCTTGAACTACCTAAAAACCTTTACTCCACTTCACCATTAACACCCTTCATCCCCAAATAGTATTGGCTTTTTCCCTTTGATTAGCAAAATGGTGATTTTTTTTGTATATTCATCTCATTCTCGATCCAAATGGCCTTGCTTTGTAATCAAATTTCTTCCTCTTTCTAGGCTAGAATTTCTTTACATGTCAAAGATAATTTTCTTTGCATTTGATAAGTCCTTTTCCATAATAGCCTTTTTCTCAACAACACATTCCATTATCACTCTCTTAATATTTTTGAAAGAACTTGAAAACTAAAAACTTGTAGTCCTTGTTGATGACAAGTCAAAGGATTTCCTTTCTCCCTTCACTAGCCTTTGAAAATCTTCATTTTCCATCTAGGAAACATTGAACTTTGTTTGCACCCAATTCGTCACTAAGTGAGCAAATAGAAGGTGCTTACATGCCCTGATGGGTCCTGCAGAGCATGACAACTGTAGTGGAAAGGGTTAGAGAAATAAAAACAAAAACAATAAACAAGAATTAAATTAAAACAAACTAAAACTATGAGCATATGAAAAAAGAAATAACAAACACAATGGACCAATATCACCAATGTATTTAGGCTGATCTATTGATGAAATCCAAAGCACAATGAAGAAAGGGAACTGTGGTTCCTTCTTCCTCCAAAGGAAGGCTCTTGAGGCCCTCACAAACTTGC
>ML778776.1:46434-95860 GCA_009831015.1 Picea engelmannii | reverse complement strand
AACTCAAAGCATATCCACTCAAGGGAGAGGTGGATAGCTCAATGAAATGGTGCCAAAGGTGTTATTGTCAAAGAATGAGTCCTTAACAATCTTAGCAGCATAACAATACATGGAATTCCTTGAGAAAATGATGTTTCTTCATGAATTTTTATAGCATAGTATTGGGTGATTATGTAACCCCTTTGAAGTGTGAAGAGGGGCTCTTTAGGGCTTAATTAGGTCTTTGACCAGCCTACCATGCGGATTCAACTCAGATTTGATGTCAAATCGGCTTGGGAGCTGATCCATTAGTGGTTGGGAGGCCGACCAATTTCAATAAATGCGCCGTCTAGCAGGTGCACGAGTTTTTGCGCCAACAGTTGCGTGCCATGTGCGCATGCGCTAATGGTATGTTGTTGTTCCGTGCATGTGCACGCGCACCCGGATTCTGTAAAGCACCCTTCAATTTTTGGTTACTTTGTATAGTTTTTGACTCTTTTGCAATGCTGTGGAATTAATCCTATGTCATGAATGACTTCATTCCTGTTTTGACGATGCTGAGTTCTTGTCGCCATGTGTGGATGAAATTTCAGTGATAACAAACTTAAAGGGACTTCTTGGTCTATCATTCATTTTGTCTAAATAAACTTGGATTGGGGGATGATTTGAAACACCAACAACTTCAATGCATGACCTTATCCTTTCCACCAAGGAAAACAAGGATTTTGAGATAAAAAACCAATCAAGTATTTTAGATATTCCTACCTTCCTTTTGCAATTGTTCCACTAGGTTAGGATTACCTTTAATGGAACTACATTAGTTTGTTATATTGTTTCAATTTTAAACTTAAAATAATTCACTCGAGGATCTCTTGAGCACTCGGGCCCCATACCTTCGATTTGGATAGCATGAAGTTTAAATCCCTACCCATAATGCCAAAATCTCTCTTAATGCAATCCAAAGTGAAAATATTATCCAAAAAAATATGCCTCGAATCATATGGACCATACATATTTACCACATAAATATTTATATTGAGCTCCTTGACAAAGAGCTCTGTCCAAAAACTTGGATCCAAATGAACAAAGTTTATCAGTGAAAATGATGGTTTTTGGTCTGTTAGTAAACCACTAGAGTTCCCATTTGAATCTAGAAATAGAGTCTCTCAATCATCAATACATTTCCTCTACATATTCTCTATTCTAGAGCCCACCCCCATAGTTTCTTGTAGTAACACCATGTTAGTCTTATGAACCTCCACCAAATGGCTTAGAGAGAGTGATTTCACATGACTACCTAGAACTCTAATATTCAATGAAATAAACATCTTTTCAAATAAATAATGAGGCTTCTCCCTACTCTAAGGACCCTAGATAAGTCTTTTGCTTTCCTTCACTAATTTCTCTTCTGATGTCACTAATTTTCTCCCAACAACAGAATGAACATGATTTAGAATAGGATTATGACCTAATACCATGCTTCTGACCATTCTTTGAGATATGGGTCTTGGACCTAAGTGAATATCTATAGGAGGATGATGATTCTAAGGAATTCATCCCAACATCAACATCTATAACTAGTTTCTCATTATTATGGGTTAAACCCCTCTCATAACCCGCCTCTATAGACACAAAATGTGCAGAAAAAACAAAACAGTAAATCACCTATCAAGTTTGATACAACCCTTCTAGAATAAGTATGAGGAAACAAAACCTTAGGTGTATAGAATCCCCTCCCAATGATGGCCACAAACCCTCGTTACCCAAATTTGAATTAATATCTTCCATAGGAGAAACCAAAGAGGGAGTAAAAATAGGGAGCTTGCTCAGATCCTCAGAGATAGCCAAAATGTTTGCAGGAAAAGGTGGCCCTAATAGGAGCAACTAAATTTAGTATCAGGTGAAATTTTAGGTGTAATTATATGATGATGAGGGCTATACAAGTGTTAGTGAGGGTGATTTGCTAATTCATCTCTATAAATTTGGAAAATACAAATTAGTGATTTTCAAAGAACATGGTGGTACTCATTTCCAACATCTCTATTGATGGTGAAATTTTAACAAGGAACGTGACTAGGCATGAATAAACCTAATGGAGTATTTGGAAAAATTCCAAAGGTTTTGGAGGAGAGATGCAAAAATAGGCCAAAATTCACTATTCTAAGAGACATTTTTGGTGATTTTTTAAATTTTCAATGCAGGAAAAGGGACTCAAGATCAAAAATCTAGAAATTTTTTCCTCGTTGACATCTGATGTCCTCAACAATCTAGAAAAAAATTGTCTAATTGAAGTTTTTTCAATTTCGTTTCTAGCCAAAAATTCTAAGAGTTTGGATGAAATGCAAAAAGGACGAAGTTTACAATTTTAGATTGACACAAAAAGAGACTAGAGCATCATATCACTATTATGAAGGTACTTTGGTACTCACAATCATAATTGTTACCTGTGCCCAATATATTTTTTTCTTTTTTCTCACCATATTTTCTTCTACAGATGGTAGAAGTTAGTCTCTGACCTATGATTGTACTAGTGAGAAAAATGCAGAAAATAGGCAAAAATTGTGATTTTTGAGAGCTATAAATTTTAGCTTTGAGCTTAGATTGGAGCATGAGTATAGTCATTGGAAAGATAATTTAGAAACAATAGTTGTGAAATATTATATCGTGGATAAGTGCCTCAAAGTTATTCAAAAATTGGGAAGGAAAAAGACCTATAGCCTCACTTCACAATTTTTTATGACAATGCATATTTTCTAGAATTTGAATGAAAATGCTACATATATAGAAATGAGGTGTATCTAATAGTTTTACTTGTATGCAAACTTATTTCCGAATTGGTGCTACAAAAAGGACAAGTACAAATTAGACTAGAATATATCATCGAGGAGGAGACATGTAATATGGACAAGGACCTTACATGATCTGTAAGCTGATGTGGATATTCCACTAGAACAATTCATCACAATAGATATGATAAATAAAACTAAAATGTAGACTATAATGTTAAATTTCTTTAGATGCCAGGATATTTAGTTACTGATTTTCTGCTTATGCATGAAATAGATAAAATGTGGAAATTAGAGAACAATACAATACAATCACACACCATCCACAAAATAGCACAGACATTTGCTCTAGGAAAACCTTACGGGAGAAAACCTACCTAGAAGGTGAGGCTGCTATGCTCTCTTTTCTCTGGTATGGAAATAATGAAAGTACAAAGGAGAAGGCACTCTCTATGGAGTTACTTGAGACTTGTGGTCTGTTAGGCTTCTACATAACATTAAACCCCTATGTTATTATCTCTAATTTCACACTCCCAGTTGTTCTACTCTACTATGGAACAAAATACAATAACAAAGAATGGAACCCCTTCACCTCCTAGTGGCCCAATATTTATCATAGCCCAATAGCCATCTAGGGGTAGATTTTTGACTTACTCAACCCTCAATTGTGATATGGTTTTGGAACTTCTAGAATATTATTGAAATTAAATACATGGCTTACCCCATATGCGTGAGTAATGAGGGATGATGTGGCATCCTTGTACCATGGCGGTCAACACGGTAGGTCAACTTGTGGGAGACATATTTTTTTCATACGAACTCTAATTGACACATGGTCTACATCATTGGAAATACCTCAGAGTGTATAATACCATCAAGGGTATGTGCATAAGTTTTGAACAAAAGAACCCCAACAAATGTCGTTTATTGCCTCAAAATGGCCGTGAAAGGTTCTAAACCCCAATTTTCCAAACTGGGACCTGCCATTAAAATGAAAGAGGCCTATTTTTCCACTATGGAAGAATCAAGATAGATGAAAAATAATATAAATAAGAAGTTGTAAGAGGCCTAAATACTAGTGTAAGAATTGAGGAGATAGAGTATAATGGGAACAAAGAGAGAATGGATCCATTAAATCTCATAGAAACCATGAGGAGTCTGAAGATGGAGGTGTAGAGTTGATAATGAAAGGTTGTTAAAATTTCAAGAGAATTATACTTAGCTAAATACTAAGTTGCTACAAAGTTTAAATCAAATGCAAAGGTAAATAAATAATGGATCAAGTTCAATGGATAAGGAGGAAGGGGGATCTCATGCAAAGAGGGATAGTTATATAATATCTAGGCACTCAAGAAGTGCTACTAGAACTCAAAGGCATCACTACTCACCAAATTATTTAGATAGGAAGTCTTATGCATTGGAAGAATCAAAGAGAAATCTTGAATTGTCCTCCGTCAAACATCAAAGAGGAATACATGGAAAATATGGTTTGCAAGGAAATATTAGGAAGATTAAACAACCGACCTTTGATGGTGAAAACAAGATGGGGGATAATGTTGAAGCTTGGTTTCTAGGGATAAGAAAGTACTTTGAACTTAATAACTACTCATCTAATCTAGAAGCTAGAATTACTTTATATAGTCTACAAGGAAAAACTTCCATGTAGTGGGTGTTAATGTTTAAGCCATTATTATAGTTCTTTGCATTTCAATAGATAACAATAGAATAATGCAATATCACTGAGAAATACACAATCACAAGAGACACAACATTTATCCTGGGAAACCCTCTAGGGAAAGAAAACCCAACAAAACTTCCTTATTATAGATAGCCAATACAATGCCAAGAGATAACTTAAACTAATGTAGAAGATTCCCTCCCAAAATATGCGCCACTCTCTCTCCTTCTTCTTCAACTACATTTTTGAAACTCGTCTCTCAATGAGCAAGTGAGGTGTGTATCTAAGTGAGGCGCTAGCCTCCTTATTTATACGAAACTGGGATGTGTGAAGTGTCTCTTCACTGGCAGGGCCGACTTCTCCAAATGGGTGGTTATAACCACCTTTATTATATTTCGGGGCCTCTTGATATATTCTGGGGCTGACTTCTTATTTTTCCTTTTACAATTACATTATGACCAATCCACAAAATGGGATTTGGTCCTTATACAATAGCTGACATGATCAATCCACAATGGGGATTGATCCAATGAATAATATATCAAATAATAATACGAATACACTTTGCAGTTATGTTAGCACAAATTCTTGCAAGGGGGCGTTTTCTCTCCAAGATTCGAACCCATGGCGTAAACATGAAGAAATGGGGCTTAAAGAACCCATCAAATGCATTTTATTCATTTGCAGGCATGAGCACCAAGCACAACACACAGAAGAAGTCCTTTTCGGGCTTAAAATCAAGTGAGCGGGTATTTTTTTTTTCGACGGCAAGGATTCATTGACGAAGCAGAGCAGCGGTCGGAGGGTAATTGCAGTGAACCAAATCGCGCCAAGTATAGCTCAGAAGTTTTTGCAGAAGTGAACGGTCGGAACTCTCCATGAGGCACTTGCGAAGTTATGAGGGCTGTTGATCGCAATCAGTTTAAGAGTGGGATTACTTCTTGAACTTAGGTTTCATGAGTTCAGAGAGCAAACCATATCCTTTGGTTGCAAAAAATCATGAAACATGAGAATTGTTTTGGGCCCACAATATTATCGAGTGTTTAGAGCCATCAGATTAGAGAGGGACACGTGGTGCGCGATTAGGCTCTATTTCCTTTTCGTGCATCGTGACTTTGAAGATCGAGGACCAGCCTCCTCCCAGCTGTGAGATGTGAAGTGCCGAAGGCGTCCAGGACCCGGGCCCACAATCTCACCAAAATGATCCAGGTCATCCATCCCGGAGGAGCACGTGGCGCGCAATCAGCCTATGTCACAGCTTTGCTCATAGCGAATTTGAAACACTTTTTCTCTGTAGCTGGGATCCCCGAAATGCGAAGTGCCGAAGGCACCCAGTGTCATAGCTTCAGACATCATGATTTTGGAATGCAGGGGTCTCCCCTCTCCCATTCGTGATACGCAAAATGAGAAAATGCCTTGGGCGCGGGCCCGCGGTCACAACGCAAGTTCGTATGGGTTTTAGTCACCAAGGGTCCTGAATGCTAGAATGAGGGAATTTCCCGAAAGGAGGGGGATCAAAGCGCCTTAGAAAAAGGCTCTAGATCATGACCATGGGGTACCACAAGGGAAGCCAGCCTCCCGAGATCGGAAAGCGTGCACGTGGTCATTTCATGTGCTCGAAGTTTCGGTCGCTCGCCATAGAAGGGAGCGATTAATGAAAAGCATGTTGGTAGCTGAAACTTCAGTTCTAGCCATGAATGTGAGGCATGGAGGTTCTGGCAGGCAGCCTGCCCAAGGCCGTCCGGTGTGCAGGTTGATCTGAAGGGCCCATGTCGATTTTATGTTCTCATCCGACCAAAGAACCTACACACGATAGCTCAACACTTAATGGCTCAACTACCTCCTTGCAAGAGCCATGCATAGTTAAGGTGGCGTCTGACGAAGGATTTCCATCTGAATTTGAATGAAGGGACACCACACCTTGGGGGTCTGAGCACACCTCTATTGGATGAATTTTTCTGAGTATATGTACTCAGTTTTTGTATTTTTGAAGGTATCGATGGTTGAGCTAGGCTCACGATTGTAAAGTTTTAATGAATCACTGGTTTCTTTGGTTATGTATTGGCACTTGAGACTTCTTGCCTTATGAATGTTAGTTTCTTTCCATCTCTTTGTTCACACTGTGTTAGAACAACTCAGAATTGGAGGATCCAGTCGAGTTGCGCTGTTATCGGATGATGTATGTTGGATCACTATAATGTTTTCATTGTTTCTAATTAGTCCTTATATCTTCTCAACACTGAATGAATTGGAATTGGAGGATCCAGTCAAGTCACCCCTTCAGTTCCCCGAAGCTATGAACCAAGAGGATTTTTATTCTGAGTTTTTCTTCCCCAAGCTGTTGAAAGGCTTGATGCCCGAGGCAGTCTTGCTCACTCATCTCACCAAGTCTTCCCCCTGCTCATTTTACAATCATCTCACTGACAGAAGTTAGATCAATACCCCCTTTCTTCTTTACATACTAGGCCTGGTCTCTGAGTTAGAGTGATACCTTCCTGGGTCTCTACCCATTTGATTACCCATTAAATTTATTCGTGACATAAACTGATGGGCGTTGGGCTCTGCTCCTGCCGCAATCTAGGAGTGACTTCTAACGCTAACATTTCTGGCGCTGTTGCTGGGGACGAAGTTGAATATCTTCCCTGGGATTGAACGACAATGATTAACTAATTCTGAACCTGCATCAGATATCATAACTATCAAGATTGCTACTGTGCACCTGGCGACTCCACTGACGCGACTCCGTTGGGAGACCCCACTAGTTCCAACCCATAAGTGACTCCATTGTTTCAGCCGTGGCTTCTAAAGGCAGACACACAAGGTCTACTCCTCAGCTGCCGTTAGCACCACCTGAAGTTGACCCATAGAAGATTATCAAAAAGGGATAGTCCTCTGAAGGCGGTACTTATACTACTAAAACAAGTATTTCTGGTGATTTTCAAGATTTTTTAGAAACTCCAACCCCTTCATTTCGTCCTGTTTTATTACCTTCTATTGGAGTTTCTCGTAGTCTAAATTTTGGGAGTGTTCGTGCTGGATTTTCTCCTCATGGTCTCAAATTAGTAGGAAAAACTCTTGTCACTCCCCTCTCCCCCGAGGTGGTACCATGGTTCAGACCCAACGCCTCTGAACATTCTCCTACCTTGGGTTTTACTACCCCTCCTCCTGTTATTATTGTTGTCGAGGGAAGGGAAGTTTATGTGCCTTTAAGCCCGCAAGCCTATTCTCCAGATTCGTTGCAGTTCCCCTCCCATTCTGTAAGTTTAGCTCCTGTCTTTCTGCTTCAAACCTCATCTCCTCCTAGTTTCCCCGGACCTTTTGTTACTATGGTTGGTGCTAATCCCCCTCTAAATAGAATGGATTCTATAGTAGCTTCCCGATATGCTCCCTTAGTCCTACCTCAACCTGTGAATCCTCTCCCTGCTGGAGATTACCTGAAATATATGCCCAAGTTCACTGGGGAAGAGGACATAACTGCAGAAGAGCACCTGGCTGCTTTCTACAGTTATGCAGACAACCTGAACATTGAAAATGAGGATGTCTAGATGAGAGTCTTCGTCTAGAGCCTGGACGACGAGGTGAGGAAGTGGTTTAGGAAACTGTCCCCGGGATCTATTGCTAGGATTGAAGCTCTAGATAGTGCTTTCCTAAGGCAGTGGGGAGATAAGAAGGATTTCATGTATTACATGACAGAGTTCAGGTCTTTGAAGAAAATGGAAGGAGATTCTATCTCAGACTTCTCCAAAAGATTCAATAAGATGTATAATAAGATCCCTGCTGAGATAAAGCCCACATAAGCCTCTGCAAAAATTTCTTATGCTAGTGCATTTGACCCTGACTTATGTCTTCTATTGAGAGAAAGAAGAGCTACCTCCCTAGCTCAAATGCAAGATGCGGCCATAGAAGTGGAATCTAATGTATTGGTAGTTGACAGAATAAGGAATAAGACTGATGCAGACAGAAGAAAAGGAAGAGCCGAAGCCTCAACTTCTGGCACCTTTGTGCCTCACCCTCAAGTGGATGAACTAACCAAGATTGTGAAGTCTCTGTCTACAGAGATGGAGAAAATGAAGGTGGAGGGGAAGCAAACATACATAAATCCTCAAAATGCCGAAAAAAAAGGAAGCTTCAGGAGGCCAAACAATATTGTTCCCCTGACTATGCAGAGAGACCAGAGAGGAAGAGATAGAGAAGACCAAAAAATTCAAGCCCCTCTTCAAAATAATTTTGTGGCTGATGAGGAAGAAGGGGAAACAAACGGGCTTGATCCCAAAATCCATTGCTTTGGAGAAATTCCTTTGTTCCCTCACCTCACTCAATCAACATACAAAGAATCTCTCATGGACAGTCAGCTAAATGAACTTAGCAAGGGAGACAAGGCTAGCAGCAGCAAAAGTAGGTATAACCTGAGGTCCAAGAAAAAGATTGGAGCACCTGATGTTCCCGAACATCTCACTTGAGCAGAGAAGATTGCTAAGGAAGTAGTAGACAACCATGAAGGTAAGAAGGCCCAACCCCTCTCTCCAATGGTCCAGAGTCATGTTCCTGAAGTAAGAGAAATCCCAAAGCTTACACCTTCTTTTAACTTTGAGCATGAAATTCAGAAAATTAGAATCCCTGTGCCCCTCTCTGAACTGATCAAACATGAAGTGTTCAAAAAACGCCTCTTCGATCTATTACAGTCTGAAGCCTCATGCCTTCCCACAAACTCCATCAATTTGCAAGATGAAAATCCTCCATTTATTCTGGGTCCTATGGTAGAAGACAGGAATGATTCATCCCCTCCCTTCTACACATCCTTGAACATACATGACAAGGTACTGCACAATTGTTTGATGGATTCAGGGGCTTCCCACAACCTCATGCCCAAAACTGTCATGGAATAATTAGGACTAGAAGTCACCAGAGCCTACCATGACCTCTACTCCTTTGACTCCAGGAAAGTTCAATTCCTAGGAGTCATCAAATACCTGGTTGTGACCTTGTTTCAATTGCCCATGAAAAGTGTTGTTATGGAAATTGTAGTGGCTGATGTCCCCCCAAAGTTTGGTATGTTGTTATCAAGATCTTGGATAAAAAGACTAGGGGGAACTTTGCAGATGGACCTAACCTATGCTACTATTCCTGTGTTCAGAGGAGAACATAGGAGACTATACAGAGAAGCTCAGTTGGCCTATATAATCAGTGATGAAGCCAATAATACCAACCATCCTATCTTTTCCCTTGACACTGATTTAGGTTCCAGTTTACTACAACTCACTAATGCTCCTGAGCCTTTTCTAAAAATCAGAAAGCAGCCCACCACTTCTCATGAATTTTCTTCCCCCATCACCTCCATCTGGAAAATGTTTTTTGATGGAGCCTCTTCTAGGGAAGGTGCTGGTGCCAGAGTATTTTTTGTGTCACCTACTCAGGAAACCATATCTCTGTCATACAAGTTAGAATTCGAAACAACCAACAATGTGGTAGAATATGAAGCTATTGTTCTAGGATTAAGAGCTGCAAAGGGAATGGGAATTCAGGAGGTAGCAGTGTTCGGAGATGCAGATTTGGTATTCCAACAGATCAGAAATGCTTATCAGGCCAAACATCCTTGACTCAGGAATTATAGAAATGAGGTATGGGACCTAATTGACAGTTTCTTCTCAACATTTAACATTTCTTTCATCCCAAGAGAGAAAAACACAGTGGCAGATTCCTTGGCTACATCAACAAGCAATTTCAAAGTGCCATTGCCACCCAAATTCAGATACGATGTAGAAGTAAAATAGAGGCCCTCCATACCTGACAATGTCAAACATTGGAAGGTGTTCGAGGATGATCTTGAGATCAAAATATTCTTAGATACTATTGAAGAATTTTCAGAGATGCATATTGACCAAGACTCTGTTTCTGAAGAAAAGCCTGATGGTGGTAATTTTCTAAGTAAGATTGCAGAGCGTGAAATTGTGCAGCTACCCAACAATCATATTCCAAGAGGACTAGTTCCTTTGGAAAGGATTTTTGATAGGAATGATGTGGAATTAAAGGGGAAAATCTCAGAGGATGATGCTGGTACAACACAGTGCAACATTGGCACCAAGAATGAACCCAAGTTTGTCAAATTGTCAAAGAATCTGACAAAGGAGCAGAGGGTTGAATACGCTGAACTATTGAGAGAGTTTGCTGATGTTTTCGCCTGGACTTATGAAGATCTCAAAACTTATGACACTTCTGTCATTGAGCGTAAAATCTTGTTGAAAAAGCAGGCGAAGCCATTTAGGTAGAAGCTAAGACAGATCAATCCTATGTTGTTGCCTATCATGGAGAGAGAAGTGAAGAAGCTGTTACATGCCCAGATCATCATGCCATTGAGATATTCAGAGTGGGTGGCCAAATTGGTCCCTGTAAGGAAGAAGGATGGAGAAATTAGACTCTGTGTAGATTCTAGAAACCTGAACAGGATCTCACGGAAGGACAATTACCCCTTACCAAAGATGGAACATATATTGCAGAGGGTAACATGAGCATCTAGGATTTCCATGATTGATGGCTTCTTTGGCTACAATCAAATATTTGTTCTTCCTGAGGACAGGGAGAAGACGACATTTACCACTCCATGGGGCACATTCATGTATGCTAAAATGCCTTTTGGTTTGATGAATGCAGGGGCAACGTTTCAACGAGCCATGGACATAACTTTCATTGGGGAAAAGGATAAGTTTGTGGTCATCTATCTGGATGACATAATAGTCTTTTCCAAATCTAATAAAGAACACTGTTGTCATCTCAGGAAATTTTTTCTGAAATGCAGGAGTTTTGGCCTCTCATTGAATCCCAAAAAAACTTTGTTCGCCATGAAGGAGGGAAGGTTACTGGGCCACATAGTATCAGCAGAAGGAGTCAAAATTGATCCTAGCAGAATTGAAGCAATCCAAGCCTTGGAAATCCCAAGATCCAGGAAAGAAGTCCAGTCTTTCCTTGGTAAGATTAATTTTCTAAGGAGGTTTGTTCCTAACTTTGCTGAGGTGGTAAATCTTATAACAACCATAATGAGAAAGGAAAATGAAGTAAGGTGGACCTCTGAATCTTGAAATTCCTTTGAGCAGATAAAGAAGGCCTTGACAGAAGCTCCTGTGCTTATCAGTCCCGATTACTCAAAGGATTTCCTTATTTTCTCCTTTGCCTCATCTGACACGGTGGCTGCTATTTTATTACAGACAAACAATGCCTAGCAAGAGCAACCTATTGCCTATTTTAGCAGAGCTCTAAGGGATGCTGAGGTCAGGTATGACATTATGGAGAAGGGGGCCTATGCCCTGGTAAAGGCTCTCAAAGCCTTTAGAACCTATGTCCTATAGTCGAAGATCATTGCCTATGTCCCCTCGGTCGTTGTTAAGGACATTCTTATTCAGCCTTATATAGACGGGAAGAGGAGTAAATGGATAGCCAAGATCCTTGAGTTTGACTTGGAAATAAGGCCTACCAAATTAATCAAAGGTCAAGGTTTAGCCAAGCTGTTGGATGAAAAATTGCAAAGATTTGGGGGTAGGTTTCATCAATGAATGCTCAGAAAATTAGCAGGATCAATTGTCTGATGTAGACCCTCAAGCAGAGCCCCCGTTGGCTCGATGTCCTTGGTATAAGGATGTCATATATTTTCTGCAAGAGTTGCGGTCTCCATATGGCCTGCAAAGAAACAAGGTGAGAGATCTGAAGCTCAAAGCAGTTAGATACTGCCTTGTCGATCAAGTTGTATATTGGAAAGACCCCCTGGGGGTGATTTTGAAATGTATGAATCCACAAGAGGCTGACAAGATCATTGTTGAATTTCACAGTAGCCTATGTGGAGGGCATCATTTCTGGAAGACCACAGCCTACAAAATCCTCAGGGCTGGGTATTACTGGCCCACCTTATTCACCGATGTCTGTATAAAGGTCAAGGCCTGCATCAAATGCCAAAGATTTTCAGGAAAGCAACAACTTAAATCTCTACCTTTAAAGCCTGTAGTTGTTTCAGGACCCTTCCAGCAATGGGGCCTAGATTTTATTGGAGAGATCCACCCTGCTTCCAGTGGGCAGCATAGATGGATCCTAACTGCCACAAATTTCTTTACTAAATGGATAGAAGTTATTCCCACTAGGAATGCTTCCCACAAAGTAATCATTTGATTCCTGGAAGACCTCATCACAAGATTCGACTGCCCAAGCAATATTTTCACTGATAACGCGGCCTCTTTCAAGGTTGAGCCGCTAGCCAAGTTCTGTGAGCAATTCGAGATCAAACTGATTCACTCCACCCCATACTATCCCCGGGGCAATGGTTTAGCGGAGTCCTCCAACAAAATCCTAATAAGGATCATCAAAAGACTATTGGAGGACAACAAAAAGGCCTGGGATTCAAAATTGAAATTCTCTCTATGGGCCGATCGAATGACCACAAAGAGATCTATAGGCATCTCCCCTTTTCAATTGGTTTATGGAGAAGAAGCTGTTTTCCCTTCTTAGCTAGCCATTCCTATAGCAAAGTTCTTCCAAGATTATCAAGAAGAGCCTGATGATATGATCAAAAAATTCATCAACTGGTAGAGGTTTAGCAGGCCAGAGAGTAGGTAATGAACAGAATTCAGGACCATCAGTAGAAGATCAAGCAGGCTTTTGACAAAAGGGCCAAGAAGGAAGAGTTTCATATAGGAGACCTAATGCTGAAATGGGATGCTCCTAAATAGGATAAGGGAAAACATAGCAGGTTTGACACCCTATGGATCGGGCCCTTCAAAATATCTGAGATTTTCTTAAATAACACGCATAGGTTGCAGGATTTGGAGGGTGAAGATGTTTTCAACAACCCAGTAAATGGGCATTTTCTGAAGAAGTGTTTTGTTTGAGCCTTAGACGGCTCCTTTGTTTGTAAATATTGTCGTTTTGGTTCTTTGTTTATTTTTATCTTTCGGATTAGTAAATGACTCCATATCCCAATAGCAAGGCACTGAAGCTGCAAAATGAGTTCTTAGAGCATCGCAGGGACGACTCTATCCCCCATGGAGCCTAATGTTAGCACAAATTCTTGCAAGGGGGTGTTTTCTCTCCAAGATTCAAGCCTGTGGCGTAAACACGAAGAAATGGGGCTTAAAGAACCCATCAAATTCATTTTATTCATTTGCAGGCATGAGCACCAAGCGCAACACGCAGAAGAAGTCCTTTTCGGGCTTAAAATCAAGCGAGTAGGTATTTTGTTTTAGACGGAAAGGATTCATCGACGAAGCAGAGCAATGGTCAAAGGGTAATTGTAGTCAAACAAATCGTGCCAAGTATAGCGCAGAAGTTTTTGGAGAAGTGAATGGTCGGAATTCTCGATGAGGAACTTGCGAAGTTACGAGGGTCGTTGATCGCAATCAGTTTAAGCATGGGATTACTTCTTGAATTTGAGTTCCATGAGTTCGAAGAGCGGACCATATCCTTTGGTTGCGCGAAATCATGAAACAAGAGAATTGTTTTGGGCCCACAATATTATCGAGGGTTCAGAGCCGTCAGATCAGACAGGGACACGTGGTGCGCGATTAGGCTCTATTGCATTTTCGTGCATCGTGACTTTGAAGAGCGAGGACCAATCTCCTCCCAGCCGCGAGACGCAAAGTGCCGAAGGCATTGGGGACCCGGGCCCACAATATCGCCGAAATGATCTAGGCCATCCATCCCGGAGGAGCCAAGGCATGCGATCAGGCTCTGTCGCAGCTTCGCCCATCGCGAATTTGAAACACTTTTTCTCTGCAGCTGGGATCCCCAAAACACGAAGTGCCAAAGGCACCCAGTGTCACAGCTTCGGACATTGCGATTTTGGAATGCAGGGGTCTCCCCTCTCCCATTCGCGATACGTGAAATGCGAAAATGCCTTGGGCGCGGGCCCACGGTCACAGCGCAAGGTCATATGGGTTTTAGTCACCAAGGGTCCTGAATGATAGAATGAGGGAATTTCTCAAAAGGAGGGGGATCAAAGCGCCTTAGAAAAAGGCTCCAAGTCATGACCATGGGGTACCACAAGGGAAACCAGCCTCCCGAGATCAGAAAGTGTGCGCGTGGTCATTTCTTGTGCTCGAAGTTTCAGTCGCTCGCCATAGAAGGGAGTGATTAATGAAAAGCAGGTTGGTAGCTAAAACTTCAGTTCTAGCCATGAATGTGAGGCATGGAGGTTCTGGCAGGTAGCCTGCCCAAGACCGTTCGGTGTGCAGGTTGATCTGAAGGGCCCATGCCAATCTGATGTTCTCATCCGACCAAAGAACCTGCACACGATAGCTCGACACTTAATGGCTCAGCTACCCCCTTGCAAGAGCCATGCACAGTTAAGGTGGCGTTTGACAAAGGATTTCCATCCGAATTTGAGTGAAGGGATGCCACACTTTGGGGGTCCAAGCACGGCTCTGTTGGATGAATTTTTCTGAGTATATGTAATCAGTTTTTGTATTTTTGAAGGTATCGATGGTTGAGCTAGGCTCCCGATTGTAAAGTTTTAACAAAGCACTAGTTTCTCTGGTTATGTATTGGCACTTGAGACTTCTTGCCTTATGAATGTCAGTTTCTTTCCATCTCTTTGTTCACACTGTGTTCAAACAGCTCAGAATTGGAGGATCCATTCGAGTTGCGTTGTTATAGGATGATGTATGTTGGATCACTGTAATGGTTGCATTGTTTCTAATCAGTCCTTGTATTTTCTCAACGCTGAATGACTTGGAATTGGAGGATCCAGTCAAGTCACCCCTTCAATTCCTCGAAGCTCTGAACTAAGAGAATATTGTATTCTGAGTTTTTCTTCCCCAAGCTATTGAAAGGCCTGATGCCCAAGGCAGTCTTGCTCACTAATCTCACCAAGTCTTCCCCCTACTCATTTTACAATTAGCTCACTGACGGAAGTTAGATCAAGACCTCCTTTGTTCTTTACATACCAGGCATGGTCCCTGAGTTAGAGTGATACCTTCCTGGGTCTCTACCCATTTGATCACCCATTAAATTTATTCGTGACATAAACTGATGGGCGTTGGGCTCTTCTCCTGCCGCAATCCAGGAGTGACTTCTAACGCTAACATTAAATATAGTGGTGAGTATTCTCGCCTGTCACGCGGGTGACCCAGGTTTGATCCCCAACAACGACGCCAAAAATGTTAGCGTTAGAAGTCACTCCTGGATTGCGGCAGGAGAAAATCCCAACGCCCATTAGTTTATGTCACGAATAAATTTAATGGGTGATCAAATGGGTAGAGACCCAGGAAGGTATCACTCTAACTCAGGGACCAGGCCTGGTATGTAAAGAAAAAAGGAGGTCTTGATCTAACTTCCGTCATTGAGCTGATTGTAAAATGAGTAGGGGGAAGACTTGGTGAGATGAGTGAGCAAGACTGCCTCGGGCATCATTCCTTTCAACAGCTTGGGGAAGAAAAACTTAGAATATAAGATCCTCTTGGTTCAGAGCTTCGGGGAACTGAAGGGGTGACTTGACTGGATCCTCCAATTCCAAGTCATTCAGTGTTGAGAAAATACAAGGACTGATTAGAAACAATGCAACCATTACAGTGATCCAACATACATCATCCTATAATAGCGCAACTCCACTGGATCCTCCAATTTCGAGTTTTTCTAACACAGTGTGAACAAAGAGATGGAAAGAAACTGACATTCATAAGACAAGAAGTCTCAAGTGCCAATACATAACCAGAGCAACCAGTGCTTCGTTAAAACTTTACAATCGTGAGCCTAGCTCAACCATCTATACCTTCAAAAATACAAAAAATGAGTACATATACTCAGAAAAATTCATCCAACAGAGGCGTGCTCGGACCCCCAAGGCGTGGCGTCCCTTCAGTCAAATTCAGATGGAAATCCTTCGTCAAATTCCACCTTAACTATGCATGGCTCTTGCAAGGGGGTAGCTGAGCCATTAAGTGTCGAGCTATCATGTGCAGGTTCTTTCGTCGGATGAGAACATCAGATCGACATGGGCTCTTCAGATCAACCTGCACACTGGATGGTCTTGGGCAGGCTTCCTACCAGAACCTCCATGCCTCACATTCATGGCTAGAACTAAAGTTTCAGCTACCAACCTGCTTTTCATTAATGGCTCCCTTCTATGGCGAGCGACCGAAACTTTGAGCACAAGAAATGACCACGTGCACACTTTTCGATATCGGGAGGCTGGATTCCCTTGTGGTACCCCATGGTCATGACCTGGAGCCTTTTTCTAAAGTGCTTCGATCCCCCTCCTTTCGGAAAATTCCCTTATTCTAGCATTCAGGATCCTTGGTGACTAAAACCCATATGACCTTGCGCTGTGACCGTGGGCCTGCGCCCAAGGAATTTTCGCATTTCGCGTATCGCGAATGGGAGAGGGGAGACCCCTGCATTCCAAAATCGTGATGTCCAAAGCTATGACACTGGGCGCCTTCGACACTTTGTGTTTCGGGGATCCCAGCTGCAGAGAAAAAGTGTTTCAAATTCGCGATGGGTGAAGCTGCGACAGAGCTTGATCGCGTGCCACGTGCTCCTCCAGGATGGACGGCTTAGATCATTTCGGTGAGATTGTGGGCTCGAGTCCTGGACGCCTTCGGCACTTCGCGTATCGCGGATGGGAGGAGGCTGGTCCTTTCTCTTCAAAGTCACGATGCGCAAAAATGCAATAGAGCCTAATTGCGCACCACGTGTCCCTATCTGATCTGACGGCTCTGAACCCTCGGTAATATTGTGGGCCCAAAAAAATTCTCGTGTTTCACGATTTCACGCAACCAAAGGATATGGTCCGCTCTCCGAACTCATGAAACCCGAGTTCAAGAAGTAATCCCACGCTTAAACTGATTGCGATCAACGACCCTCGTAACTTCGCGAGTGCCTCACGGAGAATTACGACTGTTCACTTCTACGTTATACTTGGCGCGATTTGATTGACTGCAATTACCATCCAACCATTGCTCTACTTCGTCGATGAATCCTTGTCGTCGAAAACAAAATACTCGCTCACTTGATTTTAAGCCCGAAAAGGACTTCTTCTACATGTTGCGCTTGGCACTCATGCCTGCAAATGAATAAAATGCATTTGATGGGTTCTTTAAGCCCCATTTCTTCGTGTTTACGCCACGAGCTCGAATCTTCGAGAGAAAACGCCCCCTTGCAAGAATTTTTGCTAACAAGTTACATTATTTTAACACTCCCCCTTAACAAGAATGGTATTCTTCAACAACATCATGCGAGAGGGAGGACAACATCAAGTGGGTGAGAGGACAACATCATCAATATCATCTTGGAACACTGACTGGTGTATCTATAAATCATCGAAAGTTTTCTTCATCGACAACATTGTCATTCTCAAAGGAATGCAATCATCATTTGCATCAATATGTATTAGTATAAAATTGATACATCATCATCATTATCACAACACGAGGCTGGCTCATCATAATAATACTAGAATGTCTTTACATCACGACTATCAAGCTGGAAGCACAGTTCTAGTCTCATCTCATAGTCTTGCTTTACGTCACAACAATAAAGCTGGAAGCAAGATACTCGTCCTGCTTTACATCACAACAATCAAGATGGAAGCAGGATACTAGACTATCTTTACGTCACATCTATCCAGCTGGAAGCACAATGCTAGTCTCATATCATCATCTTGATTTACGTCACAGCTGTCAAGCCAGAAGCAAGATGCTCGTCCTGCTTTACATCACAACCATTAGGTCAGAAGCAGGAAACTAGACTGGCTTTACGTCACAGCTATCCAACCGGAAGCTTAGTGCTAGTCTCATCACATCATCTTGCTTTACGTCACAACCATCAGGTCGGAATCAAGGTACTTGTCCTGCTATATGTCACAACCATCAGGTCGGAAGCAAGATACTAGACTGGCTTTACGTCACAGCTATCCAGCCGAAATCACAGTACTAGTCTCATCACATCATCTTGCTTTACGTCACAACCATCAGGTCGAAAGAAAGAGATGTCTCATCACAACAACTACTTCCCCTTTCAAGGAAGGTCCTTTCAGATTATACCAATCTTATCTCGAAAGTGCTCAAACTTTACACGAGATAGAGGCTTGGTCAACACATCAACAACCTCTTCATCCGTGCTAATGTACTGGATCTTTAAGGCTCCTCTCTGCACCATGTCACAGATGTAATGATATCAGATCTCTATGTGCTTCGACCTATTGTGGAATACATGATTCTCTGTCATATTTATGCACCTCTGATTGTCACATAGGATCATGGTTGCTTTCATCTCTAAGTCAAATAGGCTGGTCAACAACTTTCGAAGCCATATAGCTTTGTAGCTGGCAGAACATGCAACAATGTATTCTACTTCCGTTGTGCTGAGAGAAATGCTAGATTGCTTCCTACTCTGCCACGAGATCATGGCTGATCCCAAACTGAAACAACATCTTGAAGTTCTTTTCCTGTCAAAACACTTTCTGCCCAATCTGCATCAGTATATCCACTCAATGTGAAATCATGATCTCCATCATAGTTGAGACCACAATCTATTGTACCCTTAAGGTACCTCATCACATGTTTTGCAACCACTAGGTGAACATGTTTGGGTTCTACTAGAAACTGACTCAAGGTGTTCAGAACAAAACAAATGTCTAGTCTGGTGCTTGTTAGGTACATCAATGATCCAATAATCTGTCTGTATAGCATGGCATCAATCGATTCTGATGAAGTGTCGAACAATAGATTCAGCTTCGCTTCCATGGGTGTATTCATGGACTTGCATTCTAACATGTCGAATCTCTTTAGGATTTCGACTACATACTTCCCTTGATTAAGGAAGATCCTCTCTGGACTCTTCCATACTTCGAGACCTAAGAAGCATTAGGCCAAGGTCTTTCATTTCAAATTCCGAGGCAAGTCTCTTCTTACATTCAATGATGATCTTTTCTTCTCCGGTTAAGAATAACTCATCCACATATAGCAGTAATATTACTGGCTCATCATTCATGACCTTGAAGTAGAGGTTAGAGTCTGCTTTACTCTTGGTAAAGCCTAAGCTCGTCAAGAAACTATCTATACGGCCATACCAAGCTCTAGGAGCTTGCTTCAATCTGTATAAGGCTTTCTTCAATCTGCAGACATGAGACTTCTTGTCTTCAACTTCAAATCCTTGAGGTTGCTCTATATACACTTTCTCTTCGATGACACCATTTAGGAAAGTTGTCTTTACGTCCATCTGGTGAAGCTTCCACTTCATCTTAGCTGCAAGAGCTATGATGGTTCTGATCGAAGTGTATCTGGCTACATGAGCGAATGTCTCTTCATAGTCAATGCCTTCCTTTAAAGAAAATCCACAAGCGACAAATATTGCTTTATACTTCTCAATACTTCCATCAACAACATGTTTTATTTTGAAGAGCCATTTGGAGGATACCATGTCTTTACTCTTCGATCTAGGAACTATTTCCCATACATAATTCTTTATTATGGATTGGTATTCCTCTATCATGGCATCTGTCCATTCTTTCATCTGAATGGCTTCTTCAAAGCAGGTAGGATCCTTCTCTAGGAGGTCACACATCAAAGCCGTATAACTGGAGAATGGCTTTGGTCTTTTCACCTATCTTGTGGTTCCTTGGGGAACACCGTACTTCTCTCCATCTTGAATAAGCTCTCTAGCCCAAGCTAGATTCCTTTTATGGAGGATATTCATATGAGGAGGTTCTTGGACTTCTAATATATCATGGTATTCTAGAATTTCTTCATCAGTGGAAATTACAACTTCCCTCACTAGTTTAGCGGCTCTGGGAACCTCCCTCATTGCAGTACTGGGGATTACGAGTTCCTCTTCATATACTTATTCAAGATGGCATCTTCTAGATTTATTGAGCACTACATCTTCATCAAAGGTCACATCCTGTTGATCTCAATGTGACGGTGACCTAATATATAGATTCTGAAGGCCTTGGATACCTCACAGTATCCCACAAATATTCCCTTCTTTCCTGAAGGTTCCAACTTGTTTCTCTTCTCTTTCGGTATATGAATAAATACTGGGCAACTAGATATTTTGAGATGACTTACCTCTGGATTATTTTCGGTGAACATCTCTTCCGGGGTCTTGAGCCCAACTGCACTATGGGATAATCAGTTATGCACATATACAACTGCCATTGTTGCTTCTTCCCACAAGAACATAGGAAGATCTTGATCATGGATCATAGTCTTCACAACTTTCGTTATCATTCTGTTCTTTCGTTCAGCTACATCATTTTGTTGGGGATTATAAGGATTAGTGAGTTCCCTCTTGATCCCAACATCTTTGTAGAAGTTCACAAACTCTTTTGAGGTATATTCTCCTCCATTTTCTAACCTGAGTATCTTAATATTTCTTTTAGAAAGGTTCTCTATCAAGGCTTTGAATTCCTTGAACTTGTTGAACACTTCATCTTTAGATTTCAAAAAATATATCCAAGTCTTACGAGAATAATCATCAATAAATGATACATAATATACATACCCACTAATGGAAGATGATGGAATTGGGCCACACACATCTGAATGAATGAGCTCTAGGACTCCTTCTTCTTTGTTGTCTCTCTTCAGAAAAGGGTTCTTGATGTTCTTCCCTTGTGCACATCCATTGCATATGCCTTCATGGTCACCTTTGAGTTCTGGTAAACCTGTGATCGCTTTGCATATGTATGGTAACGTCTTGTAGTTGATGTGAGATAATATTCTATGCCAAAGTTTACATGAGTTTTCAATGGCGTGGGTCATGGCAGCCTCTGAGTGACCCTTTAGTTTATACAAGACATTTTCTTCACTTCCAATGATGATTTCTTCATTTAAGGTTTCTCCTTTAGCCCACATAAGAACTTATCCATCTATAAAGGCAACTCTGAAGCCTTTCTTTTCTAAAGTTGAAATGGAGGGCAGGTTCTTAGTCAAACCTGGTACATATAGTACATCCTTCATCTTCAATGAATTCCCTGAGTTCAATTTATGGTTTGATTCTCCCTCCCTTGATGGAATATTGGTAATCATCTCCAAGTGTCACTTTCTGAGAAAAAATATTTTCTGAGATATAAGAGAGAATGTTTCTTTGTCCCATCACGTGCTTGGATGCACCACTATCAATGAGCCAAGTGTCCTCTCCAAGTGTTACAGATCTTGAGAGGGCTGAGATTAAAACATGGTCTTTGATCTTCTCTCTTATCATCTTTGCGTGTGGCTCTTCATCTTCGAATACATGGGCATGGTTCCTCTTATGTTTTCTCTTGTATTCTTCTCGTCTGGCTGGACAAAAATTCACAATATGTCCCATCTTGTCACAATGATATCATTGTACAGATGAGTAGTCTATTTCCTTTCGTTGTCCTTTCTTCTGAAATCTCCTTGGATGAGATTCTTTATGATTGAATTTGTTTGACTGTTGAGGCTCTTTATGAGTCTCCTTTTGGAAGTAGGGTTTCTTCCTTCCTCCTTTGGTGTGAGTAGCTAGGGCTTGATCATCATCTCTTGCTAGTAACACTTCACGATTCCCTACTCTTGTTTCTTCTTGGATGAATTCTTCCCATAGACTATCAAACTTCAGTTTCTCCGTTCTGGCACATATCATTTGGATGAATGCATCCCAAGGTCTTGTGAGACCATTTAGGGCCATCATTATGATTTTGTCTTCATCTATGGTATCTCCAATCGCTTCTAACCGTTCTTTGAATTCTTAGATGTTGGAGAAATATTCCTGAATTGTTTCTCCTTTCTGCATCCTTGTATTCTTCAGTTGAGTTCCTAAATTCATCTTCTGGTTTATGTTATTTCCTTCATACAGTTTGGTCAAGGAATCAAACATTTCTTTCGGATTCTTCTTAGATGACACATAAGGAATCGTGTGGTCTTTGATTGAATCTGCAATGATTCTTTTGGCCCTGATTATGTCCTTTTGATGCTTGTCTTTTTCTGCAGCATCGTCGGGTTCCATAATTTCTCCTTTGACGAATTTTTCTAGGTTATTCTATTCAAGAACGAGTCCAATCCTATACTTCCAGGCACATAAGTTTTCCACACCTTCTCGCTTGTCAACAATCTTAGTGCTTGTAGACATCTTTTACCTGGAGCTAGGAAAATGACTGAAAAATGAAAGTGCTCAAAATCAAAATTTGAACTTACCAGGAGGTGCGCTTGGCTGAGGTGAGTAGCATGGTGTGTTTGGATATGAGAAAATCCAACTTTTTCTCCTCCAAACTTGATCTGCGGATTTCTGGAATGGTGCTTCTAGTTTTCTGGTATCTCTGGTACTCTGGTACTTCTGGTACACTGGTTTTCTGGTACTTCTGGTACTTTGTGAAACTAGGGTTTCACTTTTCGGGAGATCCAACCACTGAAAAGGTGACCTGAGAGTGCCAAAGTAATCCTTGGGGGAGGGCACACTTTTCTAGATGGTTTTAGGGCTAAAAAGCTTCACCATAAAAAATCCCTAATTTGCATGTATGGCAACAGTGACATTTTTCACTCTTGTGAAAGATACTCTCTTCATCTTGGCTCTGATACCATGTTAATGTTTAAGCCATTATTATAGTTATTTTCATTTCAATAGATAACAATAACATAATGCAAGATCACTGAGAAATACACAATCACAAGAGACACAACATTTATCCTGGGAAACCCTCTAGGGGAAGAAAACCCAACAAAACTTCCTTATTATACATAGCCAATACAATGCCAAGAGATAAATTAAACTAATGTAGAAGATCCTCTCCCAAAATATGTGCCACTCTCTCTCCTTCTTCTTCAACTACAGTTCCGAAACTTGTTTTTCAATGAGCAAGTGAGGTGTGTATCTAAGTGAGGCGCTAGCCTCCTTATTTATACAAAACTGGCACATGTGAAGTGTCTCTTCACTGGCATGGACGACTTCTCCAAATGGGTGGTTATAACCACCTTTATTACATTTTGGTGCCTCTTGATATATTCTGGGGCTGACTTCTTCTTTTTCCTTTTACAATTACATTATGACCAATCCACAAAAGGGTATTTTGTCCTTATACAATAGTCAACATGATCAATCCACAATGGGGATTGATCCAATGAATAATATATCAAATAATAATAAGAATACACTTTGCAATTACATTATTTTAACAGTGGGATCAACTAAAGAAGGTTGAGCAAATCAATGAGAGGAGGATTTCTTGGAAGCAATTCAAGAAATATTTCCAATAGTAGTACCTTTATGTGCACTACTACGATAAGAATATGTAGGATTTATTTGAACTGAAGTTGGGAAATATGACCATGGAAGAATATGAGAATAATTTTTTTGAATTGTTGAGGTATGTTGTCTATATTAAAGAGGAAAATGTTAAAATACAACATTTCTTAAGTGGACTACCAACATTTTACAACGACAAGATCCAATTTGATGAACCTAATACTCTTGAAGAGACCATCGGAAAATCCAAATACCTATATGACCAGAACAAAGGAAAATAAAATTTCTAGAGGTCTTGGAAAGATAAGAAAAAGGAAAAACTGGATCATAGGAAGAAGGGATTGAAACCTTAGTTCTTTAGGAACAATCCTAATAGATATCGACAAATTCAACTAACTCAAAGTGGATCTAATATGGTAGAACCATTGGGGAAAAGGATAAGGACTTCAATAAAATGTTGGGGATGTGAAGGAGACCATTCATACAGATATTGTCCTCATAAGGGATACATAATAAGGAATGTGCACAACATACATAAGGTAAAATGTAATGTTCCTCAGCTTGACTAAGGTTCATTATATGTGGAGTACACATAAAAAACAAATCTACTACCATATCCTATAGCTTACCAGCTACAAGAAAACACACAAATTTAACCATTAAGGTACACAAAAACACACCGATTTAACCATTATTTAAATGTAGCTACAACATGCTAACTAACATCAATGCAGCTAATAAATTCATCACAACAACCTATAATTCATTCTCACACATAGAGTAAAACACACAATAATTGAAATGATAAAATAACTCATAAAACAAATAAACACTTATCTTTTTAAAAAGGTTGTGCAATCGACTGCTTGGGATAGAAATTCCACCCAAAAACATAATTATTGTTCTATATATCAACAACAAGTCACCCCCAAGCTGGGTTTAGGAATCCAAAAAAGAGGGTGTTTCTCACTGTCTACTCACAACTCAGATAATCCCACAACCCACTTGCATTCTCCTACAACTATCCTTAATTTACCTCCAACTCTCTTCCTCTTGACCTGCCCAACCCAAGGAATGTATCCCTTCATTTATCTTAGTCTATCAAGCATCCTATTCATTTATCATGGTCTCTGTGGTGTAGGTAACTAGGAATTTCACTACTGGGAACTCAAGAGAACTCACTACTAGGAAAACAACAACAACAAACTTGTCGCTCCTATACAACTCACACAGGAGTTCAATCTTCAGGCATGACAACCTAGTTCTCATGCAATCCTCCCAACTTGCTTCTTTAGTCTTCAGCTCCAAAAATGCTCCAAAATTCTCCCTCCATTGTTGCTCCATCTCATGTTCTTATTTTATGTTCTCTTGTTCCCATTCACGCAAAAAAGTGATAGTCTAAAACTACCCCCCTTGGCCATACACATTTCCTCTCCTTTCTATTTTTCTCTTGACTTACACTCTTCCCCAAACTGATTGTACTTAGTCCCATGTTCCCAATAACTATGGGATGTGACTCCTCACACTCACCCTCTTACATGAATTTAATGATTGTGTTAGCACGTAGCATGTATAGGGGAATTTTTTTTTAAGTTTATAGGTTTGAGTCATAGGGTGTTTTTTATTTTATCTTTTGAGTCATGTCTTATGTCAATAAATTATATTTGATTCTTTCATGAGAAAATAAATTTGACCTTACTCCATGTAAGAGTCTTCGTGTCATGATAGTGTTCATCATAATGAGAGAAATAGGGCTAAGTATTGGTCACACCCTTGGTCTTAGAACTTATCATTATTATGTGTCTTGTCTCAAAGGGGTGTACAAAGGTTCCTTATGTTGTTTTCAACAGTTTGAGGGTTAAATCAAGTGTCAAGTCGACTTGCTGCAAATTCACCTGAAAGTTCGCAACGAATCAAGAAAGTACCTCATGCACTAATCACACATCATTATGCCTTGGAAACATGTCAAGGGATAAATTATTATTTTCAGTGCCTTTAATTCATCATGTTCTTCAAGTCGATTTTAAAAAACAAGTTTATCAATTTGAATATAACACGCTGCCAATTGGTTTGAATTATGTCATTGCAGAATTCCCTGTAGCAGATGAAGATGGATTAAGTGCTTCCAAGAAACTGCCAGTTTAACTCATGAGACAACAGTTGAAGCTTCATATATAGCAGGTACCATATTTAATGATTGTACGTTGTTTGAAGGTTTATTATATTGGATTCTAGTTACTGTGATTTTTCTGCGCACTGCAAACTGTTGCATAGTATCTGCGCTGCAAAATCCTTGCACTGATAAAAAACCTACATTATTGGTATCTTAAACCTTTATAAATTCAATTTTCCTGCTTTATACCAACAAGATCAATTTGCAGCCATTTCTTGCAGCAGTGACCTTATCCACTACATTTTCTTGATAGTGTTACAAAATGTATGTGTTTAAGGTGTTGTGAACCCTCTGTTTTCTCACTTGAAAAAACCCTCCTTCAATGTGCTTTTACTCATGTCTGAGGTTTTATCTTTTTCAAAGTCATTTTCATTTTTAGACTTGGGAAATTTTCAAACCTTTTTCATTAAAACCTAGTCTAAATTGTGCACTACAAACTCGACTGTGCACTGCAAAATAAATGATCACGCTATGAATCCTCTATTTTACGTAGAATTGCCACGATTTTTGCATGACTACAGCCTCATCCAGTTTGGGATTTTGTTATTTCCTCTCATATCCTACTTGCAGTCCTTTAATTCTCACACTGTTGTTGTACATGAATATTTCATTCAAGTAAACCCTAAATTCTGCAAAATTCAAATAAAAAACCCTAATTTTCTTGTTTTCATCATACATTTGATAACAACTGTTATAAGAGGGTAAATTTTTTTCAAAACAACTATCATGGATAGTCAGCAAGGTAAGAAGGTTCACAAAGGGGGAGAAATTGTCAGGGCCAAGCCCCATGACCTATAACTTATAAATTCTGAACCATTTTTCAAGGAAGCATTTCAGAGTGTGGGTCGCCTGATTTTTTGTGAGAAAATGCAAAGAGGACATCTTGAGGTTGCTAAACAATTTGCACTCAATTTCAGTGGGACAAAGACTAAGGTAGTTGTACTAGAGTTTGAAGTCTCAAAGCAATCTTTTTCTATAGCCGCAAAGATACGTGCTTATGGTGAAAAATGGTTTAAAGCCATGTCTTTGAATTCTACATTTTCCAAGGAATTCCTAAAACCTAAATATCAAGGAGATAACCTATCCAAGGGAGTTCCAAGAAGTCATGTGAAGGAGTATTTTGACAAAATTCTCAAAGTTATTCAAAGGTACTTCACTTGTGAAGGAAGGTTCAATATGGTTTATCAATACCATATCATATTGCTACTACACTTTACTGGGAAACAACCCATGAACCTCTCCTTTTATCTATTCAGGAGTATTAGAAAGATGTCAGATAGGGTCCAAGCTAAATCCAAGCAAGTGGATACCAGTGTTTTTCACTCTGGTTTAATCAATATCCTAGTATTGGAAGAGTTGAAAAAGACCAATACTGATTGGGAGGTTTTCCTAGCTGCATCAGGTTTTTCAGCCAGATGTTGCTCACACACCACAGTAAAAAATACAAACACCTACTCTTGATGAGAAGACTGTGCACTCATATTCAATTAAAAAGAGGAAGATGAACATAAAGGATAAATCTATTCAGTTTACTGATAAAATAGTTGAAGGTGGTCCCTCACAACCTCCTGATAGATAAGTTTCTCCTATGGTAGAACCTACACCTATGGATATATCATCAAGTAAAGTAAGGAGTATGAAGGGTAAGAAGCTTGTCTTCTCCCCACCTGTTGTTACAGAAACAATGAAACCTAGTAGACCTTTCACCAGATCAACAACTAAACAACGTATTCATGTGGAAGAGGGTACATCAAAAGCCTCAACTCAAAAAAAGGATAAACCTCAATCGTCCTAGTAGCCAATATAGATTATTGATATCAACTCCCCTTTTTGTGAAAGTAATCCTACTTTCAAAAGAATCAGGAGGCAACTTAAGGATACAAGAGATGAAAATGAAAAATTTAAGGAGGAAAACCTGGAGGTCCCAATCAAGCTGAAGAATATGCTAGATTTATATGAAAAAACTATTGATAAAGAAATATATTTGGCTAAGAGATATTTACCTCTGCATAGGTAGCTGAAGAATGTGTATAGGTAGAAAGATCTTTCCAAGCTGAAATTAGGAGGTTGAAAGCAGAATCACAACCATTCAACGAGAAGGTAGAAAAACGAAATTTGGATATGTTAGCTCGTGTAGCTACTAGAAGAAGCACCAGGAAAAGATGAAGACATGATATTATTTCTACATCAACATCAATTTTTGTCATGGTTTGTTTTTATACACATACTTATAACCTGAGCAATGATTTTTGTCTTAAGCTGCAGTTACCATATGCATATGACTTCTGCAAAGGTTACTTCATGTTTCAGAAGATTGTAGCACGTTCTAGAAGGGTTTCCCATCTTTTTGTGCAAGTTTTAAATAATTGAAATCATTTTGAATATAAAAACGCACCTACAGGAAAGTTCACATCGTGTGTTGTCAAAGACACTATGAACTAGTTGTTTTGGGACAATTTGTAGTGCATGTTTTGCAAACTAGGTGTCACAAGGATTTTGAGTTGATGAAGACTGCAAGATGTCAGGTTGAGTTCAGGTAATCTTATTAAAGATCAGTTGCACATCAAGGGCCACATGCCTCAAGGATCTACCTTCAGTTAAGCCACATGTATCAAGTTGTTAGCAATTGCCTTCAATGATGCCAACATTTTCCTAGAATATGGCATTCTTGTTAGATTTTTGTTGTGCACCTAGTTCCACGCCTCTCTTAGGCATATGATCCTATGTAGAATCTAGGTGGTGGATTGTAAAGATATTTTTGGATGTTTTGTTATTTAATATGCATTGTAACTCTATGAGAAGGTTCAAATGGTTAGACAATGAGACTCTTATCTTTATTTTTCAACTATAACAGAGTTTCCAGACTGTATGTATCATATTCAAGAATCTTTAATAGTGAATGATTTGTTTCCTCTCCTACTGCCACATCTATGTTTCTATCTCACTTTGATGTTAGTTGCTGATAAAGGATTCATCATTATGCTTGTTCCTTACTACAGTAAATGATTTATTGTTTGTAATTGATGCAAGTATTATCAAAGTGTTCTCTTGTTGATTAGGAGGTTCTTATTCAATGAGATTTCTACTATATGTGTTTTAGAACTACTTGATGTAACTTGATGCATGTATCTCATATTCACTGCTAAGTCTTCCATCTTCCCATTTGATATCTTTAAAAACTGATTTGCAGCTATTCAAAGCCTTGTTTTCTAGTGTGTATTTCATGGAGGTTTTGTGTTGATATTATAAACTGAGTATCTCACCCATTTTATACACATTGAAAACATTTTTATATTTAACAAAACTACAAAAGTTTCTGATGGGTATTAGGCTCACACCTAAAGAAGTCTAGGTGAGACTTCTAGTGCTAACATTTTTGGCGTCATTGTTGGGGAGGCGAATTGAAGATATTTCCCTAGGTTGTAGGACAAGGAAACTACTAATTTTGTTGGTGTACATAAATCCGTAAAAAGAACCACTGCATAGTGCACCCAGTAACTCTAAATTTCAGTTGTGGCTCCCAAGAGAAGGCATACAAGGGCTAACCCATAGTCACCTCTGGCTACACTTGAACCTGATCCAGAAAAAATTATTAGGAAGGGAAAAGATTTGCAAGGAGCCTCCTCTTCTAAATCTTCAGGTATTTATGGAGACCTACTTGACTCTGTTTTCCATACAATAGTTGTTGTTTATGATATTCCTCATGTACCTGTAGCTCAAACTCTTGTAAAATCAGAATTAGAAGATTTTCTTGTTGAATACACACCTTTTTCTCCTGACTTGAAAGAAGAAAGTTTATAAAGCTTTGATTTCTTGCATCTCCTGAAATTGTAAAGTGGTTTAGAATTGAAAGTTTGAAAGATTCCCCTTTCTTAGGTTCCCCAACTCCTTATTCATTTAAATTTTATGTAACTAAAGAAGAAAGAACCTCAATTTCTGTTGAAATATTCTCAGCTATACCAAAGTCCAAGACATCTTCTGTTAAGTCTGAATCTTCTCCACCTCATACTCCTCCTTTTTCAAAACCTCCTATTATATAGATTGCATTTTCACCTACAAAATCACCTCTTACTTCTCCCAAGAGTTAGATTCCTCCTTTTCCAAATCAAATGGCAGTAGTTAATCCTCCTCAGAAAAGAATGGATACCATTGTGGTTTCTAGGTATGCATCATTAGTGCTTCCTCAACCCATGAATTATCTCCCAGTAGGAGATTACCTTAAGTACATGGTTAAATATAATGGAGAAGAAGATATTACTGCAGAAGAACATCTTGCTGCATTTTATAGTTATGCAGATAATTTGAATATTGAAAATGAATATGTATGGATGAGAGTCTTTGTGCAAAGCCTAGATGGAGAATCCAAGAAGTGGTTTATAAGTTTATCCCCTGGATTAGTAGATGGAATTGAGGACCTAGATGATGCCTTTATGAGGCATTGGGGTGACAAGAAATATTTCTTGTATTACATTACAAAATTTGGGGCTCTCAAAAGGAAAGAGGGTGAATCTGTGTCAGATTTCTCAAAATGATTTAACAAGATGTATAAAAAAATTCCTACTGAGATTAAACCCATTGAGACCTATGCTAAAATAACCTATGCAAGTGCTTTTGACCAAGACTTTTGTCTTTTTTTTAGAGAAATAAGGTCTGCAACCTTGTCCCATAAGCAAGATGTTGCACTGAAGGTTGAATCAAATATACTAGCAACAAATAAGTTGAAGGGAAGATCTGACGGAGATAGAAGAAAACAAAAAACATAAGCCTCATCTTCAGATGCTTCAGGTATTGATCCCAAGGTTGATGAATTGACAAAGTTGGTTAAGTCATTATCTGCAGAGATTGAATGGTTAGATCTTGAAGGGAGACAAGCTAATAGAAATACTCAAGACTTTGGAAACATAAATCAATTTAGAAGGCCGAACAATGCACCTGAGATTCTGCAGAGAGATCAAAGAAATAGAGAGCAGTAGAAACTTCAAACTCCTCTACAAAATAATTTGGTTGATGATGAAAAGGGAAATAATGAGGAGGAAGACCAAAAAATTCATTGTTTAGGGGATACAATTTCCTCTCCTCGTTTAAACCAGACTGCTTATGAAGAGTATTTAATTTGCAATCACTTGAATGAGTTAAGTAAAGGAAAAAAAGTCAATGAAACTCAAAACACGTATAATATGAGATCAAAACAGAAGGATGGAAAACCAAGTGCATCTGCTCAACCTAAAAATTCAGATACTCCTTCAAAGGTCGTGGTTTCACCAAATAAAGAAACAAGAGAACATAAAAATCAATCCATTATCAAGGCTCCTATTCAAGTGGTAAAAGAAATCCAAAAACCCCACTCCTATTTTAATTTGGAGAACGGGAATGGGAACGGGGTTGGATACCCATTCAATCAAGGGAACTGGGTAGATGAAACCAACATTAAGTAGCTTCTCTACCTATGCATTAATAGTAGGGTCCTTCCTAGGATTAACAACTCTAAGACATTATCGAACAGGTCTATCATTTGGATAAGTCTTGATCTTATGTTCGACAATGCGAGGATCGATTCTTGTCATCTCTTCATACAATCAAGCGAATAAATCACAAAATTATTTGAAGAGATCGGTGTAGATGTAAATTTCTTCATGCGAACAATCCACACCGATATATACATATTCAATTTTGCCAGGAATTCGAGAGATGTTGATCATGATGTTAGGAGAAATATTCGCCATGTTTCCTTTGGCATAAATTCCATGTGTACCTAGTGGAACCATGACGTGAATGACTATCTCACTCAAGGTAGATCTAAAATCATCTTGTTCGATCCTAACAAGCTCTGGGAGGAAGTAAGAGTGATGATGCATATCATCCCATGGCCTATCAGGACCATTCATGGCTTCTAATATGGCTTCATCCAAAGGTAACGTATCGTCGAGGCAATCACATGAAAAAGATGATGAGGTGGCACAAATGGGCTGTAGAATGAGATCTTCCTCATCTGTTTGTGAGGAGACAAGATCTGGGTCAGTAGTAGAGTCAAGAAGAACCTGATACACAATGTTTGTTGCTGACAGTGACATTGCCATTTCAATATGTGATTGATCTTCACAGGACATGATCGGGGAAGGTAGGGTCCAAGGATCATTGAAATACAAAGTACAGAACGGAAGAAAAATCATTGACGAAGAAGACCTACTGGACATGGCATAAATTTGATGAATTGGTGTCATGAAATCAAAGGTACCCATGAGGGAGGAATACATCTTGACACCAATATCCTCAATTTATGTCTGAGAATTTTCAATCACTAGGATCAAAGGTCCAACTGATGCATTAGGACTAGCATGCGCAAAGGATAACTGATCAATCATCACTATTTTCCCTTCGTGAGGAAAACATAAAGTGAGAAAAACAGACGACATGACCATAGTCATGGCATAAGTCCAATTACTCCCTAGTAATAAATTATAGTCAAGGGGCACATCAACCACCTCGACATCCACTTCCATTGTCTTTCCACCTAAATGATCTAGAAAGACGGGAAGAATTCCATGGGGATGGAAAGAACAACCATCAAATGTAGTCAACATAGTCGTAGATTGAGAGAGGGTTGGAGAGCCAATGGTTTTCCAACAGGTTAGGGATGTCACGCATGTTGCAACACCTTCATCAATAACAATGTGTTTGATGGTATATTTCAAGTAATCCACATGGATTTGAAAGGCCACATTGTAAGGAAATCAAATCTTAACATCTTTGATGTCAAACTTGATAACCTTTGAGCCACATAGGTCTAGAGCTCCTAATGTAGATACCAATGCATTTCTCTACGAAGGACATGTTTGGAGTACCTCCAAAGCTGACATCACACAAAGGGTTTGACCCAGATCTTTGACAATCGAATAGTTCTGGGAAACTATGGCATTGGGATTATGGATAGAGTGTTTTAGTACTCCTTTCAGAATATGAGGTGGAGGCTCTGGTTTTTTGATCTACAAAGGTGTTTCTGGAGGAGGGGGAGACTCTGTACCCGAAAATGTCTATGAAGAACCATAATCACAAGATCGGGTGGATACATCAATATGAGACTTGACCATATTAACGAAGAGACAGTCACCTTCATGAGCCGAAGGGTTTTGATTCCCGCTCGACAAATTTTCGGTGTTGGAGGACCCTAATGCCATGTTTTGATTATGTGGAAACAAATTATTCAACATAGCGAGCGATTGAGATAAGAGCCTTGGGGCTTCCTCAAGTTTGGGGCATAGGTGGGTAAGGTGATCATATTTACAAATTTTACAGGGAATCTTCACCTTCCACTTTTCTTTCTTTCACTCACCAACATTATTATTCAATCCATTGTTGTTAGCGTTGTTCTTCGTTTTATTTTTATTTCTCCCACCCTTACGATTATTACCTTGTCCTTTCTTTCTATTCCCTCCTGGTTGTTGGTTACCATTCAGGTTGGTCGATGACTGTACAGAATGCACATCCACTGACTGAGTGGGAGTGGAGGATGAAGATGAAGCGTGTCCTTCTACATATTGTGTTAGAGACAAATCCTTCAACTAGTTCTTCACCAATTCTAAAGACTTAGCATTTGCAAAGCCTATGATGCCATCGGCATGATGCCCAAGATTTTGTCTAGGGTCGTAATTCAATCATGACACGTCATGAATAATTTCATATAACATTCCAGATTGAGCATATATGAGGTCCAATTGTTGGGCTTTGAAAATAACTTCCTCCTCCGAAGTTACTCTGGATGTAGAGACATCCCTTGAAATATTAAGCGATAAGGACTTAAGGAAACATTCCAACAGGATCTTTGGAGGAATGTAGGCTTTAATCAACCTCTTTCGTCTATGCCACTCTTGGATATGGTCCGATATATGTGTGGATTTATCTTGGCGAAGGGTCGAAATAAGTTCTATGACGATGTCGTAATGAACCGACAAATGGAAGTGGTTGAGAAGGACTAGAACCATCTCATTAAATTTTATGTATGTTCCCAATGGTAACTCAATGTACAATTTCACTACCACCCTTGTGAGGGTACATTGAAATAGTCTCAAAAGAATAGAATCTTCATTAATAGAATTGGATGATCACCAAAGATGAAAAGTAGTAACATGATCACCCAGATCCTCACAAGTCTTTCCTTTGAATTTTGGAATATCCGAAGGAAGCTTAGTGGGGACAGGGGACCATGACGAATCATGATGCACTGGGTCATTAATTAATCTCGATAAATCTGGAAAATCAAGCATGACCAAAAAAGGGAGCTGGGGTTGCGACATCTGAGCCCATGCTCCCAGGAAAGATTGATGTTGAGGGACTAGAACCCATCCATGGTTCTGGTATACACCATGGACATGTTAGGTATGGTAATATCCTCCTCCAAATTGATTTATAAGAGGTTGTGTGGGCACTATACCTGTAGGAATGTTATAATGAGGATTATAAACATTTCCCCCATCTGGAGTGTCTTTAGGATGGGGGTTTCCCATAGCATGAAACTGACCCCCCCCAGGTGGAAATCTGAAGGATAGAGGTGGATTCATCATAACAAATGTGTTAGTCAAAATCGGTGTGGAGGAGGAAGGGGGAAAAGATGGAACATAGGAAGTAGCTTGTTCGCCCGGTTGAGTACTCCATCCAGGAGCATTAAGACTAGGATTAGATCCAAGAGGGAAAGGAGGTTGGCTTCCAACCATAGAAGTTGTTTGGGGATATGACCTCCACCAAACGAAAGAGTGGTATGCGAAGGAGCCATGCCCCTAGGTCCAAGACTAGGATTTGTATTATTTGTTGGAATGGAGGATGAAAGTTTTGATGTCATCTTGGGCATACCAAAAGAGAAAGGGTTAGAGACTGAAGGTATGGACTGAGAATTATATCCAGGCGTACCAAAAAGAGACCCGAAAGGGTTTGTTACTATGGGTTGAGTATCAACCACAGGCTAGTATGAGTGATGACAGGAACCTTCGACACTAGAACCGTAGCGATTGAAGGATTCGAAGGAGTTCCATTAACCACAAGGTATGGGAGTTGAATGACTCCCAGTATCTTTTGTACTCAACTCAATACTCATAGTTGTATAATCACAAGTTTGGTAGGTGGAGGTATGTGTACCATGTTTGATAACTTTACGCCTTTTAGAAGGAAAAGAATCAAGATGCAATGGTAACTTCAACAAATGATGAGACCTACGAGGAAGTTGGTTTGTCTCCACGATGACTCAATACTCGAGATATGAAACCAAATCCTAGGGCCAACTAACAATAAAAGAGCACACAAAAATAATTGAAAAGGCCAAATGCACACAAACATGATATAGTAGCTGAAAAGGGACCTCCCTTACTACAGTAGGTATGCCTCACCCAAGAGGGGCCTGAGACTCCCTTCAAAATATCAGAGGTATCATAATTAGTTATAAAGGCCCTCGTGGGATTAACAACACAATTGGTGAGATCCCCCCGAAGAGGTAATCCTCCATAAAGACTATGTGTTGTTCGACCCTTATATGACTTAGGGTACCTGCAAAATAACCCCTACAAGTAACCTATGTGGCTACCTATGTCAAGAAACTAGAGTCACCACGATATAATCAATGCGCAGGAAAACAATCATAAGTCAGGTCCACCATATGGGCAGGGTAACTAAGCCTGAAATCTTGAAAGAACCACCTCTCATGGAGGTAAAGGTACTAGCAAGACCCCCAAATACAAATATATCCCCAGAAATATCTCTGATGTTAAGAAGGTATTAGAGGTCTATCTCTGCAACCAACTTCGTGTGACCTCATGCTTAACTTCGGTGTGAGCGGAGCGTCCTGACGTCACTATTTACACAATGGATTTCACCACTCCCTAGTCAAACACATATGTTTAGTTTAATAGCCTTGGAGAAGTTTACTCACAAAATCCTATTCCAAGGCCCTATATCATATGCTTGTTTGTGTACTCTAAAAATAAAATTGTTTCTAATCAATTTTAATTAATCAGTGTTACTTTTAATGGATTTTGTTTACTCAAGAGATGTGGTCATGAAACTGGTGATGTTATGACTCAGGGTATCAAATAAATGAATATGAACATAAAGCTAAGTCCTAATCTTCAATTCTCAAAATATGGTAAGCTTTTCAAATGCAACTTTCAATGCAACTCTACAATTCCAATAAGATGCAATCTTTCCACATGTGTCAAGATCAATACTAAACAACCAAAAGAGAAAATGCCAAAATGCAAAATGAACAAAAATGTATTTTTTGTATTTTCGATATAAAGAAACGAAAAAATGCAAGAACTGAATAGCAACTTGATATATAGACCCTATTGCAAGAAAAAAGAGACAAGCCAAGCAGGATACCAAGAAGCAAACACTCAGACCAAGATGCAGGGACAACCAATGAAAAAGATGACGAGAAAGAAAATCATCCTAAAATTCAACAATAAAAAGGTTTCATATCACTCTACAAGCACTCAATAGTTAGGACAAAGACCCAAGAAGACTCAACAACCATCCAAATTCACCCAACAAACACCAAAATCAATTAGTAATCCTAAAAAGTTGATGTACGCGGTTGTTTGAGAAAAACTCACGTATGTATGCGCCCTATATAATGACAGCTCGCGTATGTATGCGTCTGTCAAGGGAAAACCCATGTATATGTAGTAAAACATTGTCAGGAGAAGGACTAGGCCAAGAAACTCAAATGCAAAGTAAAAATAGGTTGTCAATCAATAAGGCGACAAGGAAACTCAGGCTAACAAAGAGAAAGTCAAGGAGAAAAAAACTCCAAACCCCAAAAAAGAAAATCAATCCCCAGTATGCTCGCCAATTCGGTTATGAGGAAAATCACTCTATGGCATGGGGTAAACCAAAACAAATAGAATGAATGCAGAAATCAACTCTAATCCCAAGTATGCTATATAAATGAAAATTCTAACAAGACAAGATAAAGATCATACCTCGTTTGGACGTTCGATGAAGACCATCATTGAGCACTCAACTCAAATCTTTATACCTGCAACTTGTCCTCAACAACCAAGATACACAAGCATATGGTGATAATATATAATGTTATCACATACAATAACACAATCCATTAACATTCATAACAAATATGCCCATGGAACAATAATTCAAATATTTGCAAGATAGCAATTGGATGCGAAAAGAGTATTTCTATTAAAAAATGATCAACATAAGTGTATAAGTGACAAAATTTCGTGTTGACATGTCTCGGAACCGAGAAACTAAGTCCCTTCTAGTTGGGCCTCCACCACTTCAATCCTCCACCAAAGGCAAGCTCCTATAAGAGATACAATGGGTTTCTTCATCAAAGAGGGAAGAGCTTGGGGGCTGAACAATGTCTTCAAACTTTCAAGGATAAAGGGATGCAGACTCAATGTGAAGTGAAAATTTCTGCAGAGTATCTTTGTTCTGAAAAGTTCAATTCTCCTCTTCTCCACGGCTTGGATATGGCTCAATTTATAGCCTTCAAATGGAACTGAAGGATCGAGTTAGAACGTTTCCAGTATATGGAAGGTCAAAGATCATGGATCTCATGACGTGACATGGAAACCCGACACAATTTTTAATTTTGAGCACCAAACTCGATGTACATAGGCTGTAATGGTGCAACCTGCATATACACATGTTGTATAATTGTGATGGTGTGTATATGTGGAAAAATCTGTTTTTTTGGCTCTGGGAAGTACAAAAGGGGACTTCAAGTTTGCATAGGGAAATGGAAAGGCCCTCTAAGCAAGTTGCATGGTGTGAGGCAAAACTTGCTATAACGATATATTAATTGTAGTAGGAATCCTATGGTTGGTAGGAAATGTCGACAAAACTAATTATGGCTACTATGGATACTTTGGAAAACCTTCATTCTAACACTTTGCACCACATAAAACTTAAAATTGAGGAACACCCTTCTTTTGAATACAATTAGCGTAATATTCTATAAGATAAGTGGTTATCAATTTGTTAATGAATATGTTGATTTATTTTGGTTAATGCCATGGATTAATTTAGTTTCTAGTTTGTTTGGTTTTGATTACCTATATTAGACCGCATTTATAAATTATGGTCTCATGGTTAATTTCATTTGTTAATGAGTTAATATCATATAAAAAATAAGTGTGAATTTAGCGTGGTTACAAAGTACCCTGTAGCCTCAATAGAGGATGTATGTTGCTAGGTACATTATAGATCACTTCCCATTATTAATATATAGGATTTCATTAATTTTGTTTGAGTGCCTCTTCCCAAAAGGGAAACCTGCTCAAAGTTTGGTGGATAAAGGTGTTGAGGAGCCTGTCCACACTAAGAGAAGGTGTCTCTGAGCCATGTCTAGTTGCAACTTTGGTATTGACAATGAGTACCAATACACAAAGTCTATGTATATACTTTCTGTAATTTTCTCCCGAGTATAATAAAAACAAAACCTCCATTAAATGTTAAAATATGTGTGTAATCGCTTCAATTTTGTGGCTTTAGATTAATACGCAGTTCTGGTTTGAGTTGGATTGATTGAGGGAATCGATTTACTTAATCATAATGGGACATTCCATTCAATGGTTTTTGTTAGCACCAAAAGTCACCTCTGGATTGTTGTAGAGGTAATCCTGATACCGATTAGTATTTTATGTCACAGGTTGGTTATAAAAAGGGTCAAATGGGCGCAATCTCAAGAAAATATCGTCTTAACTCAGAAGACTGGACTGATATGCACAAGAAGGTGAGGTCTGGTTTAATTTTAGTCAGTAATTTGTAGTAAGGGTGAGTAGGAGGAAGACTTCAACGAATAATGTAGAGTTCTGTTGTGAACATCAGGCTTTCCAACAGCCTAAGGAAGAAATACTTAAATATAATGTCTTCTTGAATTCAAATTTCAAAGGAATTGAAAGAAATAATAACAACAATATAATCAAACTTTCATCATAGTGTAGACACGATAATTCAAGTGAATCAGTCAACCATGAACTCTTTCAGTATCAGAGGGAAACAAGAGGGAGCAAGAAACATGACTTTCATTAAACAAGAAATCTCAGATTACAAAGCATAACCAGAGAACCAGAGTGTTCATTAAAAATTTACAAAATCGAGAGATTTTCTCTACCATCGACCATTACAAAATATCAAAACTAAGTATATATACTCAAAGAAACTTTCTCCCTACATAAACACACTTTGGTCATGCATTCAAGGCTTGGCGTCTGCGTCTTCTTCTGTCAAGTTGCACTTGTATTCTTCTATTAGATGCAAGCTCAGATCGGTATGGGCTTCACAGGAAAATTCATGACAAGGGAACTTTCGGCTGACAGTCTTCCCTCCACGGCCATATTTTCATGTTTTCCATTTATGTGGTGAAACGAGGTTTCAACCACCTTCCCCATTTCATTAACTTCTTTCATAGGGATCAGGGCAAGGCACGACACCCATGGATGTTCTAGGAAAGCTCATGATTCCTTTGAGTCAATTCTGGGGCCTCGAGGCCATGCATATCTTTCTTGGTGACCGACTCGGGCACTTTGTTTCTTGGCGCAACTCTTTTCCTTGCCCTGCATGACCTCGAGCCATGACCTCGTGCTTATATCAGGCGCGTCGCGATTTTGTGTTTCGTGAACTCATACTGCGTTCTATACTCAAACTTCTGAGTCACGAAATCATGACGCTCGGATAAGGTGGCACGCATCCCCTTTGATTAGACGATTCAAACGACATTGGTACTTCGACACATCATGCTTTGTGAATCTTCAAAACTCTTCCCTCTTACTTTCCCGACTCGGGAAATTGCAAAAAGCTGATCCAACGGTCCAACTCTCTTCTTTGATCAATGACTACAATCTCATCACAATTTCACATTTCACGAGTTCTGATGACTTGCTCCTTGACCTCTCCATCTTGCGAAACCATGAAACACTAATTGCATGCCACGTTTCCTTCGCAACACCCGCGGCTAGGATGGACCTCACGATTTTGGACCTCTGGCGCTATATTTCGTGCAACTGCAGGATCCAGATCACCTGATCATCGTCGATTTGATCTCGCTCGCTCGCTTTATTTGAATCCACATCAAACCGCTTCAAGTGATGTGCTTGGTGGTCATGACGGTGTCCTGTGAACCATTACTCAGATGACTAGCTGAGGTCTCAAGAAAACAAAAGAATCACTAGCAGAGTGAAAAAGAGGGGTGATCGGCCTTAGGGAAAACATGAAGGATAAGGGATGATATTTCTCAGGCAAGCTGCTAAGGAAAAGCAAGTATATCAAATGGATGAAGATGAACAACTGAAAACCATGAGCCGAAAGGAAAACTTACGATCGAGTCTGCAAAAACGAGAGAAACAGGCAAAATTACAGACCTAGGTAGAAAACACAGACTCACGAAACCCTGACAAGTTTATGTGCTAACAATTTGTTTTTTGGAACTTTTATCCAATGGATCCACTTAGTGTGAATATTGTATGTAGTTGGGTGGCGTTGAATCCACTATCATTGTTTGGTTTCTAGAATGGGGTGACTTCTGTGTATATACCACAAGTTGTAGCATAATGGGAATGCATTTCTCATTAATGGGAACCTTGGCCCATACATATGGTGTTGATTTCTATTCTTTTGACTACTTGGATTTATGTTTATCATTTCCCTAAAAATTGTAATGTGTTTGGATTTCCGTCTTAGCAAAGACGAAGTGTGTATCAGTCTAGAGTATTAGGGAGAGCATAACCATTAATTGAGGATGTTCCATACAAATCACTTCTCCTTCCCACCTTATATCGATTTCCCACCATACCTCCAAGGGGAGTGACTGGACTCACTACCACAATTGACCACATAAAATAGAGATATTTGTGCCAGTTAGCTGGTGAATTCCACAAATTTCTATAAATTGTGTTCGAATTCAAGCCTTATAGTGTATGAACTCCCATATTCACATGATCAAATTTATATTTTCTCATCTCTTTCGGGTTTGATTTGGCCAATTTCAAAGACCATTACAATAAGGCATTCAACCAACAATTTGGAGCATTTTTAAACCTTTTTTTTAAATCAACAAAATAAATATAATCAAGGAATTGATAGAGTATAGAAGGAATTCATTTTGTCAAATACTAGGCAAGGGAATCAACTTGTTTTTTAACAAGGCTTGGATTTGAGCCGTACACAAAGAATTAGATTTGATTCCACAAAATATCAATGTTGACGAAACGAACATGCCATAGCCCCACCATCTGTGGATCAAGTAACCCCCTTAATCTCCCCATATATTCCACTGCTAAAAAAACATTTTCCCTCGAGGTTTTAGACATGTCAAAAATCACCTTTTCTTCTCTCCTCCATGGTATTTTGTATCAATAAAATATATGACAAGTATGTAACTCAACTTTCCTACCTAGGGATAATATTTTAGAGGGTTTTCCCATCCCTTGTATGTTAAATGACATTATTATCATTGGGTCATATCATTATCTAAGGGCCTCTTTTAGGATCTTCTTCTTTACACCCTTCACCTCCCTAATGGTCTTACACTAATCCATTGAGAGATGATATCACTCCCCCTAGATACTTGAGCCCCACCTCGTCCTAGATGCTTACTTATCCCTCCCTTAGCACCCCGTTCCTCCTCTATCAATGGGTATTTCCTAGGTCTAAGAGTATATCTATTGGGGTTTGACATATCCAATTCCCCTTTCTCCATAGGTGATTTTAGGAGCTAAATTTCGCTATTGGGCTTATTTTCCATGTTTTTCCCCAAAAAAAGATTCTCCAATTTCCATTATTTTTAAAAAATGATTCGCCCAAATTCCATAAAATAAAATTATGTTACCTTAAAAATCACCAAAATTTTATAGAAACTATACAAAATCCTTAGAAATTTGAATATTTTTACAAAACTATTGCCAAACATTTTACATTTTGCATATTAAGGACTAGTAAGATAAGCCCATGTTTCTACATTTTAATATAAATTTCCATCCTTAAAATTATCCCCGCCTTTCCCCTCCCCATTAGCATAATCCTATTCGCCATATATTCCTCCCCTAAAACCTCTCTATGTTTAGGGCTCAAAAGTGACACCTGATCTTTTTCTTCCATAGAAACACCCAAAGACATACCTAAACTCCCTTTAGACTTCTTCCCTTAGATTTTATAGCAGAGGAATATTTATACACATGTAAATTGGGACATGATTCAAAAGATAACATCAGAATGTATTTTTCCATAATAACATAGGGTAGAAATATATATGAGTTCTTACTAGTTGAGAATCATTTTGTTCCAACATGAAATCCTTCTAAATCAAAGCCACAACTGACTCTATCTGGATTTCTTGCAAAGACTCCTCTCCTATTTTCCTTTGATTTCTTGACAACAATTCTTCCCCACCCCATTTGTGATATGATTAGGCCTCTTGAATTCCCAATGTTTCCACCAATGAATCCTTATCCTCTTTCCTATTCCTTTCCTTTGTCTCCTTTCCAACAATAACCTCCTCCTTACCTTGTTTTATCTCCATGGGTCTCAGAACCTTTCTTTGCCACTATTTAACTTTAAATATTTGGATGCACTTAGCTACCAATTGAAGATATGAGTGGCAATGGTAACAATGAAAAATTATACCCACATAGTCTAACGATTGCATATTTTCTATTACACACCTATATTTCTATCCCCTTAACAAGCCCCCCACTAGATCCATTTCAATTAACTCCCTATCTATTTTTGATGACACATTAGATAAACATTTCTCATCAACTTCTAGGAAAGGTCCTAGGCTATTCTCTATGGCTTTAAAAATCTCTATTGACCTTGAAGGTTCCAACACCAAAATCAACATATTTACCATATAGGGTGCTTAGAAATCCTTTCTTCCTTGGGGTTAAAGTTTGGATTCCATATTTTAAACATTAGAGTTGTTGAGCCCCAATGGCACATCAATTTCAAAACTTTGGACATGTCTTCTTCATATTTTAAGTGAAATGATAACCAACAATGCTCCAAAATATGATAACTCGGTGAATATTCCAATGGATACTTCCAAAAACTCTCTAGCGACACCCCCACATCTCTCTCTAATATTTTCTACCAAAATTTTTTCTTATTATCATCTTGTTGGTCATATCTACAACTTATTCCATAGTGATATTCTTTCCCAAAATTAATCTTGTCCTTTATTTAGTTTTCTTAAATTTACACTTTTCTACTCTGCACCAACTCTTAATCCCCAAAACACTACTTCACTTTGCCCCTAGGTTCCTGGACCATTTTTCGAATTGAAAAATGACTGTCCATCAATCAATAATACATCAGTGCTCCCTCCCAACCTGGGATTCATCTCTTCCTTTTTCAATAAGGAAGTCGTCTCAACGAGCTCCAACTTGAGTACGCAAACTCTTTCATCTTGAACAGAAGCTTTATCAAAATGTCTGCTTATCTTCTCATCTGTGGAGATATGTACTGGATAACCACTTTCTCCTTTCTGGACTTCATCACGGATAATGTAATGCTTGATTTCAAATGTACTTCAGTCTGGGACACTGGTCTTCTTTGAAGGCTTCATGTAGCTCTGATAAAGTATATCATTGTTGGAAAAATGGAACATATCCATGTGGCACTTCTTCTGCCGTCATGAGATCTGATCTTCTGAGTAATCATCTTGATACAATATCTTTGTAATAGAAAATCTTCACCACTGTTGTGCACTGTAGGTTCTACACCAAGTTATCTTCTTCTATCTGCATACAAGGGTCTCTTTCTGGTATGGCTCAAAGTCTTGATGTTTCTCTTCATATGCTCTTTGTTCAATTTCTCTGGAGAACATTCTTTTCATTCATCTAATGTAGAACTCCAACCCATGGATATTGCGGATGATATAAAGACTCATGTAGTGGTATGCTTGGTTTACTGGAACAAGTAATCGTCATAGTATTCTCCCTCCATATGGGAGAAACTCTAGTTCTGGATATTGCAATGCTTGCATATATACACTGTTCTTCATCACAACTTTCAGTTCCTCTGCTTGATTTCTTTTAGTGAGTTCATATCAGGCTGGTAATCTTGTGATTCTTAATGACTGGTTGTTCTAGCTTCTCTTTCTTTCTTGGAATCTTCATGTTCTTCCTAATGTTTTTCTTTAGCTCTTGGGTCCATGGAGTTTCTTATAGATCCCATGCCCTAAAGATTCCATTTCTTTCTTTCATCATAGGATCACGGATGTGGATGGACAACCAGGGATACTTTAAGGATTTTCTTCGAAGAAGTCTTCTTCTGCGGTTGAACTGAACACGTACTGTCTTTCATGGCTGCTACCATGTATATATACTTCATCATATTCAATGGATCATAGGATGAGCTCCCTCCTAATCCTTGCTTCATGTATGAGTGCATATAATCAGCTCCCTCCATCTAACAGAGTCCACGCTTCCATCTGCATCCTTATTGTCTTCTGTAATATATAATCGTCTCCCTCCGTCTAACAGAGTTCACGCTTCCATCTTATTGTCTTTTGCAAAACGTCATAAGTCTTTCTCCAATTTTTCTCGTGATTGCTAACTGCTTTATGTCTTTGCTTCTTCTAAGTCTCTTCATGATTGATTCTGAATTCAGCTTATCTTGTAATAGCTTCCACATGATTTGTTTGATGTATTTCATCCTTTCATGTGTATTATCTGACTTGTATAATGATAGAAATCCTTATCTTGTTGTTCTTACATAAGTATAGTTCTTCTTGGAACAAGATATGTACAAATACTATGCAAACAAGATATGTACAATAAATAAGAAGAGTATTGTTACCTTCAGAAGAAGAAGTCTCTTTCAACCTTCTTAGTCTGCTTTGTAGGTTCCTTTTCTTTGGAAACTGATGCTTTGTGTTTCTCCTTCCTTTTCTTTAGCTCGGGACAATGATTCTTGTAGTGACCATACTTTTGATAGTTGAAGCATTGTATTTCTAAAATATCTTTCTCTTGATTTGTCTTCCTCTTTGAGCCAAACTTCCTTTTGTTCCTGAAGTTCTTGAATCTTGCTGTGAATGCTTGATCATCGTACTTCTTTTGGGGTTTCTCTTTTGCACTGATTCTGGATTCTTCTTGAGCACAAGAAGTCCAAAGTTCTTCAAATGTAGGATACTCCTTCCTTGTGTTCATGCTTGCGGCAAATGCATCCCACGTCTTGGGAAGACCATTGAGTACTATGTTTTACCAATTCCTTCTCTGAAATGATTTCTTCAATAGCTTGTAGTTGATCTCTTAACTGAGAGATTCTCACAAAGTATGATGTTATGCTATCATCATCATTCATCTTCATGTCACAGATCTCATTCCTCAGACTCATTATTTGTCCAATGTTTCAGACTGAGAAGAGGTTTGTTAGGGCATCGTACGTATTCTTCGATGAGTCAAGCTGGGAGATGTAGGGTATCAAGTGTTCTTTTATATATTCCACTATGATACTCATAAAATTGATGTCATCGTCTTTCAACTTCTCCATAACTGCAATGTTCTGCGGTTCCTTCTCTTTTCCTTCTTCAAACTATGGTTTCATGATCTTTCCTTCCACGATATCCAACACTTTATTCTTGGCAAGGATGAGGTCAATCCTTATCTTCCATGCTCTGAAGTTAGAAGCCCCATCTAACTTGTTTTCTGACTTCATAGAGTAAGTCATGGCTGCTTTGACTTGTTCAATCCTAGATCTGACCAAAATCTCAAACTTGACGTCTTGGATTGTTGAGAGTACTAGGAGACGCGCTAGTCTAGGGCACACTGATCTATCTAGAAATTAGGTCAATCCCTTCACTTAAGGTGCCTCAACGAGAGGATTAGGGTTTCTGCAACTGCACCTGCTAGTAACCCTAGCGACAGTGCTTTGGTGACTACTCCTGCTAGAAACCCTAGTGACAGTTCTTCAACGATCTTAATATCCTTCTAGCTATGTTTCCTTCCAGCGGTTAGACTAAATGAGGAGGTGTGGGCCCATAACCTGTTAGAATATAATGGATGTGCTCGTTTTACCATTAACAATATCACTATTGTCACCCAACCATAGGCCAAAGCCACCCTCCGAGCACCTTAACCTTGACAGAGAATCACTCAGGAATAAAACCCTAGGCTAGATAGACAAACAAAGGATAGTCCGCCTTTCCCCATGGATAACGCACCAACAAGAGCTGATCAGATAGTCCAAACCCTAACTAAGAGATAGTCCAAGCCAAACGTGATCTTCTAGCTGCAGCAGCTGCAATGGCAGCTCTCCTCCAAACCTGTGCACAAAACTGGGCACTGCAGTGCGCACAAGTGCTTCTCTGCAATTCTAAGACTGCCTGCTAGAATGAAGACTGGCCTCATGTATTTATAGTAATTCTGGCTAATTGCCTGGGCCAACTTCTCATTCTGGGTATCTATTTGTTCAATATATATTATTTCTTCTGGCTGTCTTCTTCTCTTGGAGGCTAATAACCTAATACAAGTTATCTTCTTGAGCCGACAAGTATTCTAGGGTTATTATCCAACTCATTAGGGTTTCTTCTTGCTTCCCAGAATATCCTATTCTCGTCAGGTTTAGATGTGGAGGTAAATACCTCTCGCAACTACCATAATATCAACACTTAGCTACTAATTGAAGATATGAGTGACAATGGTAACAATGAAAATTTATTCCCACATAGTCTAATGATTGCATATTTTCTATTACACACCTATATTTCTATCCCCTCACCAAGCCCCCCACCAGATTCATTTCAATTAAATCCCTATCTATTGTTGATGACACATTATATAAACATTTCTCATCAACTTCTAGGAAATATCCTAGGCTATTCTCTATGGCTTTAAAAATCTCTATTGACCTTGAAGGTTCCAATGCCAAAATCGACATTTTACCATATAGGGTGCTTAGAAATCCTTTCTTTCTTGTGGTTAAAGTTTGGAGTCCATATTTTGAACATTAGAGTTGTTGAGCCCCAATGGCACATCAATTTCAAAACTTTGGACATGTCTTCTTCATATTTTAAGTGAAATGATAACCAACAATGCTCCAGAATATGATAACTCAGTGAATATTCCAATGGATACTTCCAAAACTCTCTAGTGACACCCCCACATTTCTCTCTAATATATTTTCTACCGGAAAATTTTCTTATTATCATCTTGTTGGTCATATCTACAACTTATTCCTTAGTGATATCCTTTCCCAAAATTAACCTTGCCCTTTATTTAGTTTGCTTAAATTTACACTTTTCTACTCTGCACCAACTCTTAATCCCCAAAACACTACTTCACTTTGCCCCTAGGTTGGCCTTTGATGCAGGAGCATCCTACCTCCAAAACCAAACACCTTTGACTAGACCTAGGGGTCTTGAGTTTATTTGGATTTAATTGTGTAATTGATGAAAATTCCTATGTTTGGAGGAATTCATGAAGGCTTGTATTAGTTGAGGATATATGAATGTAATCAGATATGTCAACGCAGATCTCAATAGCTTGAGTGAGTTAGAGAGACCCTAGGAGTAAGTTAGAGATCCTAGAGAGGATTTTGTGGATTTGAACCAATTCTTGTTTAGGATCCTTTTGTACAATTAAATTGTAAGCCTATGGGCATTAGAGAGGAGAGAGCGAGGATAGAGAGGTCGAGTGCAGCCAAAGGCTAAGAGGAAGGCCAAATTAATGTAAATTAGGCCAGAGAGGCAATAAGGCCTTGCACAATTAATATACAGGCTCATTAATAGGATCATCTCTGTGTAAATGTGAAATCAAGCGTCTTTCGTTGAATCGATGTTTGTGAGTGCAGTCTAGATTGGACTCGATTAAGTTGTGTATGTGCAAGTGCTACGAGTGTGAATGCAGTGGAGAAGGAATCAGATAGAATTCCTTAAGAATCAGTGCAAAAAAACCTCTTTACCAGTCAGAAGAGTTGAGGATTGTTGATCAAGAGTAGAGATCAATGATCCTGATTAATCGTTGAACGATCGGGGGAAGCGATCGTATGGAGAATGCATAGCTAGATTTGAGCCGTCAGATCTTAATGGGGGTCCATAGTGACCGTAGATCCTTACCAGATCAAAAGCTGGTGTGGTGAAGTAAAGTTCAAGAGTTCTGATAGTCCAGTGTCTGACAAACCAGACCAACGTTGTCACGTTAGTGTATTGCGAGATGGAACTCTAGTGGTCCAACATCCGACATGCGCCAGGTGACATGTACAAATCCTCTTAGGAGAATATATGTGGTGTACTCTAGAAGGAGATCCAACCGTTATTTAAACGGCGAGATCAACGATCTACGTTGATCACGGGGATTAGAGATGCCCATGAGTTAATCCATCAGATCACGATGCGAAGGGAGTAAGTTCACGTCGTTTTGGGAAAGTATGGTATTCGACATCCACTCCCATGGTTCCAACACATGATCATATGGGAGATAGGAGTCAAGGAGTCAGCATTTAAGTGGATAAGCGCCAAGTCATAGCTGTGGTCACAAGTGAATAAGTGCGTAAGGTTTAAGCACTTAGAACATAAGCGCATAGTTTCAAGCCACTAATCACATGGAACAAAGAAGATTTAGTGCCTGGAAAATAGGTGCTAACGATTGGTGTGAAAAAAGATTTGCAGGCTCTGTCAGTGAAGAAGGCTTGGGCCCAGGAAAAATCGAGAGCAACTCAATATTGGAGCTGCACAGATTTTTAATCATAACTATGCACCTATGGGAATTTAAAGGCTGGGAGGTCATCGACCTTCTCCTTTGGTAATTCCTCCTCGACCTTCTGGATTCCTTTTGGTACAAATGGTCCACCTTTCTAAGGTTCTAATTTGGGTTGCATAACATTAGGGTTACAATTCTCCTTTGAAGAAGACTATTTTATTACTCTATAGGCCTTTTTCCTTCCATTATCGCCAAATCCATCAATGATTGTTCCTGTCACACATCCAAAGAATTTTGTAGACAAAGTACTAAGGTGTCATCTTGACCTTTTCCTAAAATTCACTCACACTCCATGCCGTAACTCACTTTTAATGGATGGTCAATAACACTACTAGTACTTACTCCTTTGCTAACATAACCTAGGTGCTTACATAACTTTGTCTTTGGGATGTGTTTTGAAGGGTGTTGGATGGGACCTCCTTTTAGAGTATTAGGTTTCACCCCCTCTCCATCATTTTTGTGATGGACATCCCTGTGGAGAAAATAATGACGTTCTCTATTGGATATATCAAATAGTCCACCTCCTCCTCATCTATTCCCAAGTGTTGAAGGATCCAACACTCCGTGAAACCTACTCATCTTTCATCTTCCCTAAAACCTTAGCCCTCTATCCACTCATGAAGACCAATATTATAATAAAGTTTAATTAAAATATTTTTTAATTTAAAAATTGCATTGAAAAAAATGAGGTGCATTCTAAATCCCACTATTAAAGGAATTGAAATTGCATTGAAAAAAGTGAAATGCATTCTAAATCCCTGTAACTTATGCTCCATGTAATATCCACCTTGTCCATTTGTATACATCATTTTATTTCATCCCAATATAAAATATTATACAAAATTCTAATTCTCTTTGTTTATTCTCTTTTTATTTGGATCCTATAGATTACACTAAATTAGTTTAAAGAAAGTGAAAAGACATATCATTATCA
>ML778776.1:0-11608 GCA_009831015.1 Picea engelmannii | reverse complement strand
CAATAAAATATCATTGTATATTTCAATAGCTCTCATGTTGAGTTTAGATGGAGAGAAGCAAATTAGCATTCATTTGATTTGTGTACGATGATAAAAATAGACATGGACTAGAAAATAATATACTATATTATATATTACCATGTTAATATTTCTTGCTTAGAAAGGAAGGCTATCCAAGCAATTGTTTTCCTTGAAATCAGCAACTATGTGTTAATGAATCCAAGATACCATTAATTTTGTTGTTTTTTTTATGAATGGAAATTCATAAATATTTTATTTTCTTTATCATAGTCATATTAACTATTATTCTTAAAGGATCTATATTTGTTGTTTAAATCGTATTTTGAATGTATAAATGGATTCAACTTTGTCAAAAATCTTAGGCACTCAGATTATACAATGAACCACTCAAATATGTAGCTCCAACAATAGTCAAATTTCTGACAATATTGATCCAAAAATATGCCAAAAAAAACCACAACCTAAGAAGTTATTGACAAATAATTTTAATAGTCCAAGTTGCTCACATCCAAGCATATCAAAAAAAATTCCTACAAGGATATAGAATAATACATGGAAATCAATGCCCAGATGAGTGAGAAATTGGTAAAACTCCAATCATGACATACATGAACTTTTAGGAAAACTTATGTGGAAAAAAAATGTAATCTATGCAATTTAAAAGGAGATTAAAGTCCTTCTAAAATGTTCTTTATACAATAATCTTAAATATACTTATAATGAGATTTAAACTCACAATTTAGTTTATAAAATCTTAAATCAAAACAATTAAACTAAAATAAAAATCTTTATTATAAATCTAACTTAGCAATAAATATAAAAACAAATAACTTTCAAAATTTTAATGTTTTAGTTTTATTTTTCCATGTTTTTTCTTCAAAATGTTTATCATTGCCAAATTCTCAAATCTCAATATATAAAAAGAAATTTACCATGCGTGGATAAACAATGATTTAAATAAAAAAATATAGGTAACTATAAATTCTGCAACTTAATCGTTAGAAAAATCACAATTTCAAATTGTTTGTAATTTTAATTACTAAAACAATTTTTTAAATTTTTCACAATTTTAAATTGTTTATAGTTTTAATTACTAAAACAATTTTCTATATTTGGAATCAGATTTTAAGCAAAACTCACTTTAAAAAATACTAAAAAGATAAAACTAAAACCAAAAAAAATTAAAAAAAAAGAACATTTAATTTAAATACTTAGATATCCCATGCTTGGAAGGAAATATTGACCTTAAAATGAAAATACTTAAAAATGCCCATGATTGGAAGGAAATATTGACCTTAAATTTGTCTAAGCCACCCTCACCCTCTCTGGGAGGAAAGGACAAACCTGAAAGTAATGTTAAACATAACGCAATTATAGCCACAAAATAAAAATGTGTGCGGCGTATGACAGATGGAATCACAAGATAGCGATATGTGCAGCGTATATAGACAAAATCTCATAATGAATGTGTGCGGCCTACGCAATTATAGCCACAAAATAGTAACGCGTGTCGCGTGACAGATGGAATCCAAGACTAAAGACGAATTCTGAAAATGAAATGCGTGTAACCTACGATGCGTATAGACAAAATTTGATCTCCGAACTTTGAAGCATTGACTTCCTAGACCGTGGCATGATACGGCTTGAGGCGTCATGGCATGGCATGGCATGGAATGTGCATCATATTAGATATGACATTGAATGTGATACACAATGAAAAGTAGAAGTAGTAAATAGTATTTAAGGGGATACATTTTCATGATTTTGAGTTGAGTTTGAAATGGGGTAAGGGGAAAGAGAGTTATGGGATATTCTCAAAATATTTGTAAAGTATTGTCATAGTAATTTCAATGTTGTTAGAAATAAGAAGAAGATAATAAAGAAAATGAGATTATGATAAGAAAACAAATGACATTATGATGAGTGTGGGATTCAAAAACATGAAGTATGTAAACTAAATGCGATGAGAATTTCTATATGGACAACAATCAACAATGCTCATTACACATGAATTCAAGTGGGGATTCACAAAAACAAGGTGTTTAATCTTCTTTGGTAAGCTTTCATTAAGTGAGTGACATATAAAATAGTGCATACACCAATATAGTGATAGGATATTTATCTAGGTGTGAGCTATGTGATGGATTTAATGTTTTGGAAGAGTACACCATATCAAGGAATAGATAAGAGCCAACTAGAATAAAGATGATTTTATTTTTTACATGTCAAAGATAAGTGATGCAGGAGCATCACTCCACCTCAGCAAACGTGCCAGCACACAAACTCGCAATGGAGAAAGGGAGAGGCATTAAACCTCCCATTTTTTTAAAATTTGAAATAATCCTATATGGATTTTTGTGCTGTAAGTTTGTAAATGTCGGGCCATGCCTTTGTACAGGTAGTGGTTGGATTTCATTTAAAAGGTTTCTTGTAGTAGGACCAGATCATGGTAAGGTCTGAGTAAACATTTATGAAAACTTCAATGTAATAGATGAGGTTAGGTGAAAGAGGACGAGCTCGTAGAGCCCCTCTTTTGTAAGGAGCTCTTGTATCAGATTTCATAAGGCAGATAGGCAAACAATGACAGAGAGGTCTGGGTAGAGAGGCCTGAGAAGGTAGAATAGTTCCGAGAGAGAGAGAGAGCTTGAGAGCACTAGGACTTTGTTACAGTCCAGTTTTGTAAACAACTGTATAGACACATAGAGATAATAAAAAACCAATTTTTCCTACATATCGGGTTTTTATGTGTTTCATGAATGAATGTTGTAGATATATGACAAGCTTTATTTACAATAGGAAGATAGATTTCATTTATCTTCATTGAGTCTCATAATATCGTTCTGGATTCTTTAGGTTGTGCAAGGAGTGCACAACAGAACATCGGAGGTTTTGTAGCCAGTGCAAGGAGTGTGCATATGAACTTTGCGGAGTCATAAAAGAACGTGTCAGGTGGGCGCACTAGAGCGATCACAAGCTCAAGAGGAACCTCAAGGTTACTGAATACCTTACAGGGGGGACTGTGTGAAAGAAGCACAAAGAAACATAGTTATTGAGAACTTTGTCGAAGCTCTGCCAAGTGGGCAATGAGTCGATGCAAGTGTGCATAGAATAACTCTGTGTCGAGTTCGGGAGAAATAAAGTTATTGAATACTCTGTGAGGAGAGGCTCTGCAAGGAGTGCATTGAGCAAAAGGACGCCAAGAGGGCGAGAAGTATTTCTTGTTCAAGAAATCCTTCGGATTTGATTTTGATGAAATCTCGAGAATACAAGGTGTGTGTGGGGGATCGAAACCTTCGAGGAGGTCAAGCTCAGAAGGAATAATGCAGAGGTTGCGAAAGAGTCGGACTTATTCTAAGTTTGAAAGCTCAAATGAGGGATAACGCTACAAGAGCGAAGCGAGAGCAAGAGTTGGGTCCGCGGGAAGAAGTTCAAAGGCCGACACTTTTCGAACATTGACAAAATCTTCTAAGTCGGGAGAAGGTGGAAGCTCAGGAGGAGGAGCGACACTAACCATCTGATCGGTTGTGGAGAAGAACCTGGACCGTTAGATCTACGTCCAAGTAGAGGAGAAACGAGCATAGGGGAAACAGATCTCAGCCATCATATCTAAGCGCGTGGATCAACAACCATTGGATTCAGAGTAATATCCACGAGTTTTAACTCTTTGGAGTGCATAGGAGAGAGGGCTTTGCAAAATCACAAAATCTCGACATCATTAGAACCGTCCATCGAAAGGGACATGTGGTGAGCGATCAGCATTTCGTTGACTCGTGATTCAAAGAAGTCAAAGGGAAAATTCGTGAAACTCGTGAAACGCGAAATCACGAAAAGATCTGAGTTGTTGATTGAGGAGAGATCTGGACCGTTGATTGTCCAAGGAGAATTTCGACATTTCGAGGATCGGGAGAATGGAGGTGAAAATTCTATTGACTTCGCGATACGTGAAATCCTGACGAGATCTGGACCGTTAGATCTAGAGGAGCGCGAACCGTCAAATTTGGACACCCCGAAATATCAAAATTTCGGAAGTCGGGGATGTGAAGAAAGTTGTGACTTGGAAGTCGCAAGTCGTGAAATCTAGATTCGCGAAAGGAGAATCTGGATCATTGGATCTAGAAGGGATACATGTCAATGAGCCAGGAGATCCAGAAGGAGGCATAGGTTGAAGAGTTGAAACAGCCAAAGCCCGAAGAGTCGAAGAGTCGAAAGACATCGATCTACGAGGGGACACTTGTCACCATATCGTGAGCTCCGAGGAAAGCTACACTGGAGTTTCAGTTTTGAGAACTGAAATAGCCAAAACCCGAAGCGCCGAATAGTCGAAGCTTCAGGGAGCCGAAGAGTCGAAGCGTCGGGGAGCCGAAGAGCCGAAATGCTAAAGGCCGGAGAGATTATGAGTCGTCAGATAACCCGAAGTGAATCTAAACCGTGGGACCAGGAGAGGAGATGTGGCGGAAATCTGTGAACTCCGGGTAAAGTTCTGGAGCGATTCATAGCCGTTGGATTTAAGAGGACATGTGGCAGGATTCCGCGTATTTGGGGAGAAGGAAAAAGGTTGATATTTGAGACCTCAGAAGCCCATAATCCGAAGAGGATATCGACCATTGATCAAGAGGAGGATTCCAGGACCGTTGATCTAGTCGAGGAGGTCAAGGAACCGAAGCGAGAGCACAACCGTTGATTGGGGATATACGTGTCAGCAAATCTTCCACTCTGGGAGATGCCCAGCCAGTAGAGGCAAGAACTTGAGAATTGAGATTCCTGAAGGCCGGACTCACAGAGGATACCCTGATCGTAGATTCAAGGGGACAAGTGGCAACATATCTTCCACTCCGGAAGATTGTCACGCAGAGGAGAATGGAGTTTGAGAATTGAAACTCCCGAAGGTTGGAAAGCCGAAGTCAACAACAGTCTTTGATTCGAATAGAACTACGTGTCAGCAGATCATAGAGATCAGTGGAGACGCGTGGAAGGAGGAAAGAAGAGTAGAACAGAGATCGATAATAGTCGTCGATCACAGGAAGCGCCAAAGGATCGTGAGATCGATGATCGAGAAGGATTGCGAGGCCAAGACATGCTCAGACAATAATAACCCTTGAGCAGGCCGCAATTTCAACCATGGTTTTGGAAGGGAGATACGTGGTAGCTAGAGGAGGATTGCGGGGCGAAAAGCGGGTTGGTCTAAAACCACTCTTCCCCATGCCCACAATCATGCATTAGCACAAGGGAACAACCCAAGGTCGTATGAAGAAAGAGGCTAGTAAAGAGGAGTTAGCGCCTATGAACTGAAGAGCACTAGAACGCCCAGACAGAAGGTGTGAGGATCACAGGACTTGCACCAAAGGAACAAAAGGGGCCTGTGTATAATTTTTGGGTTCATTCAGGAGCCCACAGAGTGAATCTGACTCGACACTTGGAATGATCCAGAGACCGAGAGGTCGCAGAACCCCGAAGGGGAGAGGGGCTGCATTAGGTGGTATCATAACACATAATTGATTTATATAGGCAACAGAGGTAATCAGAAGACCGACCCTTTCTTACAGATAGTAGACAAAGGAGAGACGGTGAAAGGAGATGACCTGATAACATCAGGTGGAATCATAAACAGGAGTTTTTCTGTAGACAACGGGTGAAAGGAGGGCAGAGTATTGATGCTTTATGATAATTTTGTTGCATGTATGCAGCAGCAAAAATTTAAACAACGAGAGTTCTGTGGGAGAAGATGGAGATGCTCACAGATGTAGAGTAATCGATAGACTTGTCAGGAAGGCAGGTAAAAGGTGGAAATGGCTACTGAAGGCTATGAGCGTGGTCGAAGAGGACACCAACAGAAGAAGAACAATCCAGATATGGATCTGGAATTCAATGAGATAAGAGCCAGAATGGAGAAGCTCGTGTTTAAAATGCAGAAGGATGCAAGAGAACATTGGGTGTATGAATGGCCCATGAAGAAGAGAGTGAAATGGACAGTAAAGGAATTGTTGGCCAGAGGACAACGAAGGCTGATGAGAAGGTGGATGAGGCATACTAAAAACCTCAGTGACACAGAGGAGGAATCGATTCACATCTATGAACAAGAAACTGGGAGAAATCTCAGCGATGAGGAGGAGAAGAGATCAGATGAAGATCTCATAAACTGACAGGTGGGCGGAAATGGACTTTCAAGTTTCCAGGTGGGCAATGGAAAGAGACCACGTGGAGGTCTCGAGTACTGCCAGGGGAGCAGTGTCAAAGGTTCAGATTGCCAAGTGGGAAACGAAATGGAATCAGTTGATCCCATAGACTGTCAGGAGGGCAGGAAGAAAGAAATGAGACGGTCTGAAAGTCTCAGGAGCTCAGGAGTGATTTCATGTCATCAAGGAGCGTTGATAGATGGAGATTCATGTGGATTTGCATACCACATGAATGAAGATGCTGACAAGTTAAAAAATTTCACCATCCAAGAGGAGGATCAGAGGAGCATTCTGATTATTTCAAGGATCAAGATATTCCTACCAAATAGCCAAGCAGAGGCTAGCGCACATGATGAAAGTGTCGCAGAAGAAGAAGGATAGTCAGCGGTGACTATCATGATGAAGGAGCAAATATCAGAAGCTGTCCAAGGAGACGAAAAAGGAATGGAGCAGACACTGATGTCTACCCTAGCAGGAGGGGAGGAGCATTCAGAAGAATGACTCAAAATTTTCAACCAAGAAGTTGAAACAAAGATGACTACAACATTGGAGCTTACAGTAGAGGAAGAAGCAGAAAACATGGAATTTGTTGATTTGTATGAGGAATTGGAAGCCCTAGAGAGAAGGGTAATGGTGCAAAGCTTTCACATCCAACAGGTCAAGTTGGAGACAGATAGAGGAGCATACCAGCCAGAGAAACGGTTGGAAGGAGTTGGAAACATGCCAACACAAGAAGAAGTCGAGCAACAACTTAGTGATGAGACTGCAGGACTAGAATCCACAGCGAAGTGACCACTCAATGCCATAAGGGAAGATAAATACAACATGGGATATCGAGTAGATCTTCCCACTAATAAGAAGAAAGAGTTGCAGCAGAGAAGACTACATAAGAAGAGCCAGCCACTAAAGTAGCTGGACAGAGTAATAGAAGAGATCAGGAAGTTGATGTTGAGGTCAACATAAGCATTCAACAAAGCAGAGTTGAATAGAAGAGAGCTTGCCATAGAAGTAAGGAAGAATCAGAAGAAGAAAAAGAAGTAGCAGTAGCAGCATAGCTGGAGAGGAGAAAGAGGATAACTCCAGAAGAGAATTTGGGATCCAGGTGGATTTCAACACTAGAGAAGAGGAGCTCATGAGTAGGATCTCATGTTTTTCCTAGCAGGGGAGTATGATGCAGGAGCATCGCTCCACCTCAACAAACGCATCAGCACACCAACACACAAATGCGTAATGGAAAAAGGGAGAGACATTAAACCTCCCATTTTTTTTAAATTTGAAAAAATCCTATATGGATTTTTGTGTTGTAAGGTTGTAAATGTCGGGCCATGCCTTTGTATAGGTAGTGGTTGGATTTCATTTAAAAGGTTTCTTGTAGTAGGCACAGATCATGGTCAGGTCTGGGTAAACACTTATGAAAACTTCAATGTAATAGATGAGGTTAGGTGAGAGAAGAAGAGCTCGCAGAGCCCCTCTTTTGTAAGGAGATCTTGTATCAGATTTCATAAGGCAGCTAGGCAGAGAATGATAGAGAGGTTTGGGTAGAGAGGCCTAAGGAGGTAGAATAGTTCTGAGAGAGAGAGAGCTTGAGAGAAGTGGGACTTTGTTACAATCCAACTTTGTAAACATCTGTATAGACACACAGAGATAATAGAAAATTAGTTTTTCCTACATATCGAGTGTTTATGTGTTTCATGAATGAATGTTGTAGATATATGATAAGATTTATTTACAGTAGGAAGATAGATTTCATTTATCTTCATTGAGTTTCGTAATATCATTATGGATTCTTTAGGCTGTGCAAGGACTGCACAATAGAACATCGAAGGTTATGTAGCCAGTGCAAGGAGTGCGCATCTGAACTCTGCGGAGTCATAAAAGAACATGTTGGGAGGGCGCACCAGAGAGATCACAAGCTCAAGAGGAACCTCAAGGTTACTGAATACCTTAGATGCGGGGTTGTGCGAAAGAATCATAGAGAAACAAAGTTATTGAGAACTCTGTCGATGTTCTGCCAAGTGGGAATTGAGCAGGTGCAAGTGTGCACAGAAGAACTCTGTGTCGAATTCGAGAGAAACAAAGTTACTAAATACTCTGTGAGGAGAGGCTCTACAAGGACTGCATTGAGAAAAAGGATGCTAAGAGGGCTAGAAGTATTTCTTGTTCAAGAAATCCTTTAGATCTAAGTTTGACAAATCCCGAGAATGCAAGGTGTGCGTGGGGGATCGAAACCTTCGAGGAGGTCAATCTCAGAAGGGATAATGCAGAGGTTGCAAAAGAGTCGAACTTATTCTAAGTATGAAAGCTCAAAGGAGGGATACCGCTACAAGAGTGAAGCGAGACCAAGCGTTGGGTATGTGGGAAGAAGTTCAAAGGTCGAGACCTTTCGAACATTGATAAAATCTTCTAAGTCAGGAGAAGGTGGAAGCTCAGGAGGAGGAGTGACAACAACCATCTGATCGGTTATGGAGAAGAACCCGGACCGTTAGATCTACGTCCAAGAAGAGGAGAAATGAGGGCAAGGGAAACAGATCCCAGCCATTAGATCTGAGCGCGTGGATCAACAGCCATTTGATCCAGAGTAACGTGCACGGGTTTTAACTCTTTGGAGTGCACATGAGAGAGGGTTTTGAAAAATCGCAAAATCCCGACATCATCAGAACTGTCCATCGAAAGGGATGTGTGGCGAGCGATCAACATTTCGCTGACTCATGATTCAAAGAAGTCAAAGGGAAAATTCGTGAAACTCGCGAAATACAAAATCACGAAAAGACCCGAGCCGTTGATTGAGGAGAGATCTGGACCATTGATTGTCCAGGGAGAATTTTGGCATTTTCAGGATCGGGAGAATGGAGGTGAAAAGTCTTTCGACTTCACGATACGCAAAATCCCGACGAGATCTGGACCATTAGAACTAGAGGAGCGCGAACCGTCAGATTTGGATGCCCCGAAATATCAGAATTTTGGAAGTCGGGGATGTGAAGGAAGTTGTGACTTGGAAGTCGCAAGTCGCAAAAGGAGAATCTGGACTGTTGGATCTAGAAGGGATACGTTTCAATGGGTCAAGAGATCCAGAAGGAGGCGGAGGTTGAAGAGTTGAAAAAGCCGAATCCCGAAGCGTCGAGAGTCATCGATCTGCGAGGGGACACTTGTCGCCATATCGCGAGCTCCGGGGAAAGTTACACTAGAGTTTCAGTTTTGAGAACTGAAATAGCCGAAGCCCAAAGTTTTGAAGAGCCGAGGAGCTGAAGAGCCAAAGTGCCGGGAAGCAGAAGAGCCAAAGTGTCAAAGGCCAGAGAGATTCTGAGCCGTCAGATCACCTGAAGTGAATCTGAGCCATCGGACCAGGAGAGGAGACGTGGCGGAAATATGTGAACTCCAAGTAAAGTTCTGAAGCAATTCATAGCCGTCAGATTTAAGAGGACACGTGGCAGGATTCTGCATATTTGGGGAGAAGGAAAAGGGTTGAGATTTGAGACCTCAGAAGCCCGGAATCTGAAGAGGATCTCGACCGTTGATCGAGAAGAGGATTCGAGGACCGTTGATCTGGTCGAGGAGGTCAAGGACCTAAAGCGAGAGCACAGCCGTTGATTGGGGATATACGTGTCAACAGATCTTCCACTCCGGGAGATGCCCAATCAGCAGAGGTGAGAACTTGAGAATTGAGATTTCCGAAGGCCGGACTCACGAAGGAGATCCTAACCATAGATTCAAGGGGACATGTGGGAATAGATCTTCCACTCCGGAATATTGTCATGCAGGGGAGAGTGGATTTTGAGAATTGAAACTCCCAGAGGCCGGAAATACAGAGTCAACAACAGTCGTTGATTCGAACAGGACTACGAGTTAGCAGATCGTAGAGATTTGTGGAGACGTGTGGAAGGAGGAAAGAAGAGCATAATAGAGATCGATAATAGTCGTCGATCGTAGGCAACGCCAAAGGATCATGAGATCGACGATCGATAAGGATTGTGGGGCCAGGACATGCTCGAGCAATAATAATCCTTGAGCGTGACACAATTTCAACCACAGTTTTGGAAGGGAGACGTGTGGCAGTTGGAGGAGGATTGCGGGGCGAAAAATAGGTTGGTCTAAAACCACTCTTGTCTGCACCCGCAATCGTGCATTAGCACAAGAGCACAACCCAGGGTCATATGAAGAAAGGGCCTAGTAAAGAGGAGCTAGCACCCGTGAACTGAAGAGCACTGGAATGCGCAGACATAATGTGCGAGTATCACAGGACCTGTGCCAAAGGAAGAAAAGGGGCCTGTGTATAATTTTTGTGTTCATTCAGAAGCCCACAGAGTCAATCTGTCTCGACACTTGGAACGATCTAGAGACCAGGAGGTCGCAGAACCCTGAAGGGGAGAGGGGTTGCATCAACAATCATTGTGTGATGAACCAATGTTCATTGACCAACCAAGCATTGGAAGTGAGAACATTGATGAGTTGTTGAAAATCCGACCCTTCTTTTGAAATTTATGATATTTATTTTCCTTCATAAATGACCAGCAATTTCAAAATTTTATATTTTTTTAAGGGTGTTTTTCGAATTACCCTTCTAGGACAAGTTTGAACCCCTTGGAAAGGCTAGGAAGGTCTCAATTTTGCTAACTGGTTGGGATGATAATATTATTTTACTCAATTATTTAGAAATTATTCAATTAATAAGATAATTAAAACATTTCATGCAATTGTTTTTTAATGTGCAAAAAGCACAACGTTATAATGGGAACAAGTTGAATTTGTTTTTTGTTTTAAATGCAAATATGATATTTAGCTATGTGAAAATGTTTGTTTTATTAGTAGGAAATTCTAAATTAGCATTCCATGTCAAAGCCAACATTCATGGCAAGGTGAGACTTTCCTTCCAATTTGTTGCTTTATTATTTTGTTTGTGGTCATATAAGGTTATGAGACTTTCTCATAGTTTCTTTTGTACAAAAAACAAGTAGGGACATGTCGTTGAAGTTGGGAGGTTTTAGCTAACATGAATTCTTACTCTTAACAAATTTTGAGAATTGGGTGGAAAAGGTTAGGTTTTATGCTGACAATGGAACCAGATGTTAAAGACTGCATATGGCTCAACATTTGTTCATATAAGAGGGTGTACGATTTTGAAGGGTTCCTAATCTTGAATATTATTATCATTTGCAACAACGAGTTGTTGCTTATTTTAAGATGTTATTTATTTTATAGATGTCACTCAACAAATTCTTAAACCATAAGCTAGACATAGATAACGCTACAAACTGCACTGAACATGGCAACAAAGAACAAAACTCAACTTTAAAAGCAATAGATATCTAAGAAGTTAATGAATAAGGCTAGACCCAAAACCAATCATTAATAATTATAGAAACTAAAACTATCAAATTTGAAGAGCTTCTAAAGTCTTTTTTGATACCCAAGCTTTT
>ML778775.1:467733-479956 GCA_009831015.1 Picea engelmannii | reverse complement strand
CAAATGCATCTGAAACAAGTTCAATAATAGGTTCAGGTATAATTGATGAAGTTTTATCAATTGGTATTGGTTCACAACATGATCAACAATGGTTATTAGATTCTCGTGCTTCAAATCACAAGTGTCTTCATAGGCACTATTTTATTACTTATCAGTCTATAGATAATGGAATAGTTTACATGGGAAATGATATCTCGTGTAAAGTTGTGGGAATTGGTAGCATTTGTATTAAGATGTTTGATGGAACTGTTCAAATATTAACTCATGTAAGACATGTACCTGAGCTTAGGAAGAACCTAATCTCTTTGGGAGTCTTATACATAGGAGGTTACAAGAGTATTGTTCAAGGTGGAGTTATGAAGGTCTACAAAGGAATCCTACTGGTTATGAAAGAAAAGAAGGTTGGTAACCTATTTCTGTTAGAAGGAAGAACTAAGTCAGATCATGCGACAACAGTATCTGAGAAAGACAGTGATTATGTTTCACTATGGCATGAACGGTTGGGCCATATGAGAAAACAAGGATTGAAGGTATTATCTGATTGAAAATTTCTTCATAATCTAAAGTCTTTAAAGTTAGATTTGTGCAAGCATTGTATTTATTGAAAACATAATAGGAAGAGATTTAAAACCAGAAGAAATGTGATCCAGGTGGATATTGGTGGCCACCCACCTATTCCACTTGGACCCCCACCATTGCTTCTTTCAGTTTTTCAGTTTTCGCACAGTTTACTATTTTTAGCAGTTTTTTGGGTCCTGAACTTTCAGAGCTATTTTGAGGCCTTAAATGACGTGTTTTGGGAAAATGGGGAGCAACATGGTTTATAAATCAATACTTCTCACCCAAAAGTTGTAGTGCTCGGATACATCTTTCTAACAAGGTATAGAACACGTCAAACGAAGATCGTATGCCAAAGTTACGTCCTCGAGAAGTTGATGTACCAACCTACCCAAACGGGGCCCATAGTCTTGGCGTTTCATCTCCTAGGGTTAGGTCTTTGGATGTTTAGGGTTTTCCATTGTTTATCAATAATAATAGGCCTTCGAGCCTCATTGTAACACAATTCAGAGGACAGTAGTCGCCACATCTCTTCTCAGAGATAAGCTACCGGCACCCTAGCTAGTTTATTTCCATTCTGTCTATAAACATATTTCAGTCATTTGTTATTAATGAAATGAAGTCTTATTTCCACTGCATCTCTGTGTTTATGTGTATTTTTGTATTTCATTGTGTTCCTACATAAATCTGGATCAGTGGTATCAGAGTAGTTTGCTCATTCTCGATCCTTCTTTGCATGTCCCCAACAAGATCAGGGTATAAGGAGTTAGGGTTCGATCTGGTTGAACCTTTGCAAGATCAGCCTCACAAACCCCGACGATCGCCCATGAGAGAAGAAAAGAAAGACGAGGGAGCAATATATCGTATCAAAATGTTGCTCAAGGAGGCCCTCAAGAAACAAAGGAACGCAATGATGGACAACTTTGCCCAGATTCTTCAACGGATTCCGACTAGCGGTGCATCGACATCCAGAAGCCACTCTGGAGGCGCCACTCTTTTTAAGGTACAAGTAAACTTTGACATTCCCATATTTGATGGAAAAATAGATGCTGATGTCGTAGATAGATGGTTAAATCTGTTAGAAAGATATTTCTGATAGAAAGATTATTTTCGCACTCCTCAAAGCTGCCCCCCATGTCAAGGACTGGTGGGAAACCTACTTAGAGCAAGAGGGTGAGGTAGAACCCTCTTTGTTCTTGGACACACCCACTTGGAATTCTTTTCGAGACGCCATCAAGGAACAATATTATCCCGTGGGGAGCTATGAGGATAAATACATACAATGGACTACATTGCGGCAACAAAGGGACCAAGATGTGCATGAGATGACGAGTGTGTTTCATACGCTACGCACAAAGTTGGGTATCAAAGATTCAGAGAAACATTTGGTTTTAAAGTACCGCAGTTGTCTGCACAGATACATTCAGGAGGAAATAGAGTTCCTTGACATCTCCTCCTTTGGTGTGGCATACCGATATGCTGCCAAGATTGAGCAGAAGTTCAAACAGAAGAAGAGAGAATTTGGATCTGCAAATTAGAAGCAGGGGAAAGGTACTCCCAAACCACAGAACAAAGGACCAAGCCAAGGCGGGGCAGCCCAGGACAACCCGCCAAAGCCACAAGAAAAGAACAACACCACGAAGCCAAAAAAGGACACGGGAAGTGGTGTGAGTTCCATAGGAGCTCCACTCACAACAAAAGTGAGTGTTGGGCCAAGTAGTCACTGGTAGCCAAGTTGAAGGCTTCTGAATCGGATGCATGCTCCGACTCTAAATTAGAACCTGAAAAGGGGAATGACAGGGGGAAGCAGATTATCTATGCGGAGACCAATGCCACCGTTGCCACCACGAAGATCCAGAAAGAGGAACCAGAAGATCCAGAGGAGGCAGAGCGTCTCTTCCATTCCAAGATGTGGGTAAAGGGTTCCCCGTTGCAGTTCATTATCGACAATGGGATCCAGAAGAACCTCATCTCGGTAGAGGTCGTGAAGCGGCTGGGCTTACCGACCACAACACACCCACAACCATACACCATTGGGTGGTTGCACCAAGGATGGGACCTCAACGTCAGTCAACAATGTTGTCTTCCCTACAGCATCAAGCCCTTCATAGATGAGGTATTATGTGACATTGCTCCTCTTGATGTTTCTGATGTATTATTAGTCCAACCGTACTTGTGGAAGCGACATGTTGTGTATGAGTCTAGGCCTCATGCTGTTATTATCACTTTGGGCAATAAGTTGTACAAGATACCGGAGATAGCACCGCCTACCACCATTTCTTTGGTTACTACAAAACAATACAGTAAGCTCATTTCCAAAACCAGGAAATTTGTTTTCCTGATGATCCGCCCTGAGGGAAAGAGGAAGACGGTCGCCATGACCTCCAAACAAGGCACCGCTACACGAAAAAAAAGATGGATAAGGTCGTGGAGGAGTACGAGGACATCTTCACCTCCCCCGCAGGGGTGCCTCTACACTGCCAGGTCAAGCACCCCATCGATCTGACCCCAGGTGCATTGTTTCCCAATGGACCCATCTACTAACGCTCTATCCTGGAGAATGATGAAATCAAGAGGCAGATTCAGGAGCTGTTGCAGAAAGGTCACATCCAGGTGAGTTCATCGCCCTGTGGGAGCCTGATCGTATTGGTGTAGAAGAAGGATGGGACTTGGAGACTCTGCTTTGACTATTGGTCACCGAACAGGATCACTCTCTGGAATAGGTACCCGATCCCACGGATTGATGACCTTCTGGACCAACTAAAGGGGGAAAAATATTTCAGCAAGATCGACATGAAGTCTGGGTATCACCAGGTAGCAATCGAACCCTCTGATGTGTGGAAGACTACATTCAAATCCAAGGAGGGCCTTTTTTAATGGTTGGTCATGCCTTTTGGGTTAACAAATGCCCCTGCAACCTTCATGAGGCTAATGGACGACATCTTGTGGCCATTCACCAACTCATTTGTAGTGGTGTACTTGGATGACATTTTGATCTTCATCCAGACTTGGGAAGAGCACCTCCACCACATCCGACAGGTCCTCCAAACACTGCAACAACACAAGTTGTGTGCCAATTTGGAGAAATGCACTTTTGGCATAACCTAGGTTCAGTATCTGGGATACATTATTGATGAGCAGGGGGTGCATGTGGATCCAACAAAGATCCAAGTCATTCGGGATTGGCCAGCCCCAACCACCCTAATAGAGCTCCGCAACTTTTTAGGTCTTGCCAATTTCTATCACAGGTTTGTGTTGGGATTCTCTCATATCACTTGGCCCTTGAGTCAAGTCACCAAGGGAGGAGCTAAAGCAAAATTCTTTTGGTTTGAATCTCAACAAAAGGCGTTTGGGGAGTTGAAGCATTGCCTCTGCTCTGTACCAGTGCTCACATTACCAGACTTGCAACAACCATTTGAGATCGAGACAGATTCCTCTGATTATGCTATTGGGGCAGTCCTTACTCAACATGGGCATCCAGTGGCATATCACAGTGAGACACTTTCTGACACAATTTGGAAGTATCCCACTTATGAAAAAGAAATGTATTCCATTGTGTAGGCTTGTCGACAATGGAAGCATTACATTTTGGGAAAGGAAACGGTCATCCACATAGACCACCGACCCCTGCAGTTCATACAGATACAAGGGAAGTTGCAGAATGATTGCCATCAGAAGTGGTCCACATACCTGCAACAGTTTCATTTGAACATTAAGTACAAAAAAGGCAGCACCAATAATGTTACAGACTACCTCAGTCGACCACCCATCGTAGCACTAACCACTATGCTCAACTCTTGTGGGCACGAGACTTCTCATTGGCCTCTTCTCTACACAAGTGATCCATAATTCGACCACACATACAATACACTCTTGGAGGGTAAGCAAGTTCCCAATTTTTACGTCCAGGATGCCCTGCTTTGTCACCTGGGACACCATTGTGTTCCTTCAAGCGAGCATGGCAAGATGATTTGGGAGGCGCACTACAGTCAGGTCGCTGGGCATTTTGGGTTCGAGAAAACCATGGCAATACTGCAAAAGTATTTCTATTGGACGAACCTTCGACAAGATGTCGGGAAGTACATAAATTCCTGCACTGCTTGCGCCATTGCCAAACCGACCATCAAGAAGCAAGGCCTCTATACTCCGCTTCCTACCCCCAGTCGACCTTAGGAATCCATCTCTATGGATTATATGTTGGGCCTTCCTTCTACTAAGCATGGTAATGACTGTGTTTTTGTGGTTATCGACCGATTCTCAAAGATGTCCATTATGATGGACTACAAGAAGAATATCACAATAGAAGCCACTACTAAACTCTTCTTTGAATGAGTGTGGGTATACTTTGGGATGCCATAGCCTATTATATCAGATCGGGATAGTAGGTTCCTCAGTACATTTTGGTCCAGCCTTTGGTCGATGTTGGACACCAAGCTCACCAAGTCCACAACTTTCCATCCGCAAACTGATGGCTAGACAGAGGTTGTCAACCAGATGATCGTACACATACTTCGCATGTACAATTCAAAGAATCCACACACATAGGATGATAGCCTCCCCTATGTACGACACAGCTACAACCGGGCTCTTCATAGCTCAACCAGCCATAGCCCCTTTCAAGTGGGCTTCAGAGTCTAGCCACTATGTCCCATTGACATAGCCATGCCATTTGTGGATACTCAGGAAGATTCAACTCATGTCCAGTCTGAGGTGGATAAGGAAAACAACTTCATTGAGCACATTCAACACATCCGCCAACAGGTTCATGACATATTGGACAGAGCCAATGCTAAGTACAAGTAGGGACATGATCAACATCGGGTGCCACACAACTTCCAAGTGGGCGACAAAGTGTGGCTGCATTTGCAAAAGGAGTGCCTCGATGGACCCCATCGCAAGCTTTGTTCGCTCTGATATGGGTCGTACACCCTCACCAAGGCTGTAGGGGAAAATGCCTTTGAGCTCAACATTCCACCATTCCTTGGTCTGCACCTAGTGTTCAATGTGGACAGCCTTCGGCCCTACTTTCCACCTCTACTAGACAGATCTGACATGGCAGAACAACTCACACCAACAGAGTTAAATCCAGACTGCACGGAACAAGACAGAACTGATCTGATCATGGATACACAGATCAAGCACACACGAAAACAAAGGATACCACTATTTCGAGTTGTCAAAGCAGGCCAACTCCTTCACCAAGGCAAATGGCTCACCAGGGACCAAGTTTAGCAGAAGTTTCCTCATCTCATGGAGGAACTCAACGCAATGGGGACCATTCCTTCCTAAGGGGGGAGGAATGATCCAGGTGGATATTGGTGGCCACCCACCTATTCCACTTGGACCCCCACCATTGCTTCTTTCAGTTTTTTAGTTTCATCACAGTTGACTATTTTTAGCAGTTTTTCAGGTCCTGAACTTCCAGAGTCGTTTTGAGGCCTTAAATGACGTTTTTTTTGGGAAAACGAGGAGTAATGTGGATTGTAGATCGATGCTTCTCACCCAAAATTTGTAGTCCTCAGATAGATCTTTCTAACGAGGTATATAATGCGTCAAATGGAGATCATATGCCAAAGTTACGTCCCCGGGAAGTTGATGTACCAACTTACTCAAACGGGGCCCATAGTCTTGGTGTTTCATCTCCTAGGGTTAGGTCTTTGGATGTTTAGGGTTTTCCATTGTTTCTCAATAATAATAGGCCTTCGAGCCTCATTGTAACACAGTTCAGAGGCTAGTAGTCACCACATCTCTTCTCAAAGATAAGCTATCGGCGCCCTAGCTAGTTTATTTCCATTCTGTCTATAAGCATATTTCAGTCATTTGTTATTAATGAAATGAAGTCTTATTTCCGTTGCATCTCTGTGTTTATGTGTATTTCTGTATTTCATTGTGTTCCTACATAAATCCGGATCAACACGCCAGTGAAGGAATCCTTGATTATATCCATTCTGATGTTTGGGGACCATCCCCTACTATTTCATACGGAGGATCATCATATTTTCTAACTTTTATAGATGACTTCTCTAGGAAGGTGTGGATCTATATGTTGAAAAGTAAGGCTGACGTATTTATAGTTTTCAAGTAGTTTAGAGATTTAGTGGAAAAGAGCACTGGTAGATCCATTAGACGTTTAAGAACTGATAATGATGGTGAATTTACGTCAATGGAATTTGAGAACTATTGCAAGGAGTTTGGGATTGATAAGCATAAAACCACTGCTTATACTCCTCAACAAAATGGAGTTGTTGAATGCATGAACAAGACTCTTCTAGAGAGAGCAATGAGTATGCTTAGTAATGCCAATTTGCAGTAGAAACTATGGGAAGGAGCCGTAACTACAACTTGTTATCTGGTGAATCGATCAACATCAACAACAATAGAGTGCAATATTCTTGAAGAGGTTTGGAAAGGTCACCCTTGTAATTATTCTAATCTTAAAGTTTTTGGTTGTCAAGCCTATGCTCTAATTCCGAAACATCAACATTCTAAATTAGATCCAAAATAAAAAAGTCTTATATTTGTTGAATATGGTGATGGTATTAAGGGGTACAAGTTGTGGGATCCTACTGCCCACAAGATCACCATTAATAGAGATGTAATATTTGATGAATCATCTCTCATCAAATTAGATGTAGATGTTCAAATGAAATGGGAAGAAGCACCTAAGTATCAACAGATTCAGTTTGAAACTCGTTCAACTATAGATGAAAGTGAACATGAACAAGTTTCTGAAGATGTTCATGAAGAGGTTCCTGCAAAGGAAAACATGGATCATGATGACATTCAATAGATTGTGGATGAACCACAAACTTCCCTAAGGAGGTCTACATGGGTAAGAGTTCCTCCAAGAAGGTATGATGATTTTGTTTCGTCAGTTTCTTTAAGTACTAATGATGATGAACCTTCATGCTATCATGAAGCTGCGAAGGGTTCTAACAATCATAAATGGAAAGAAGCAATGAAGAATGAAAGGAAGGCATTAGAGAGGAACGCCACATGGGACCTAGTAGAACTTCCAAGAGACAGAAAAACTGTAGGTTGCAAGTGGGTCTACAAGCTGAAGAAGGGTGTTGATGATAAGATGGAAAGGTACAAGGAAAGGTTGGTTGTGAAAGAATATTCTCAGAAAAAAGGTAATGACTTTCATGAGATTTTTTCACCAGCTGTAAAGACTATTTCAGTTTGAATTGTGTTAGCATTAGTTGCAATGCTTGATTTGGAGTTGGAGCAGTTAGATGTTAAGACTTCTTTCTTACATGGATATTTGGATGAGGAAATTTACATGGAACAACCAGAATGGTTTGTTTAGAATCGCAACAAGAAATTCTTTTGTAGGCTTAAGAAATCATTGTGTGGTCTGAGGCAGTCTTCTAGACAATGGTACAAGAAATTTGACTCTTTCATGGTGAGACAGAATTATACAAGGAGTGTGTATGATCATTGTGTCTACTTAGTATTGTATGTTGATGGTATGTTTTTAGCAAGCAAAAGCATAACTGAGATCAACAAGTTAAAGGCTCAGATGGATAGGACGTTCGATATGAAAGATCTAGGAGTAGCAAGGCAGATTTTGGGCATGGAGATATTCAAGGATAGGAGGAATGGTAAGCTTTGGTTGTCACAATAGAAGTATGTTGAGAAGATACTTTTGAGGTTTGGTATGAACGATGTGAAACCAGTTTTAGTCCCTTTGGCTTCCCATTTTAAGCTTTCTTCAATTTTATGTCCTAGTACAAAAGAAGAAAAGGAATATATGTCTCAAATACCATATGATAATGTAGTAGGAAGTTTAATGTATGTGATGATTAGTACAAGGCCAAACATTTCACATGCATTTGGGGTAGTCAATAAGTATATGGAAAATCCAGGTAAAGAGCACCGGGCAATAGTGAAATGGGTGCTTAGGTATTTGACAGGCACAACTGATTACTGTATCGCCTATAACAATGGTTCTGAATTAGTTTGTGGATATGTTGATTCCGATTTTGCAGGTGATCTGGACAAGAGAAGGTCGAATTTAGGGTATGTCTTAACTCTTCCAGATGGAACTATTAGTTGGATGTCAAAGTTAAAAAACATTGTTTCTTTATCCACTACAGAAGCAAAATATGTAGTTGCTTCACATGCTTGCAAAGAGGTAGTGGTTGAAAGGCTTGTTTGGTGAGTATGGAAGGATGCAGGACAAAGTAAAGTTACTTTGTGAAATTCAAAGTGCTATTCACTTGGCTAAGAATCTAGCCTACCACAGTAAAACTAAACATATACCTATCAAGTACCATTTTGTAAGACAGGTCATCGATACGTGGAGTCTCTCTTGAGAAAGTGCATACAAAAAAGAATTGTGCAGACATGTTCACAAAACCAACACTATTAGAGAAGCTGCAATGGTTCTTAGCTTCTCTTGGCTTGCAGAAAAAGTAATGAACAAAGAAAGAGCAAGGTATCAGGTTAATTGTTGTTAAGGTGGAGATTGTTGGAAACTGGTGACAACGAATTCTTCCATGATTAGGATTTCAGATCTTATAATCCAGCATTGGTTGTAATCAATACACCCAAGTTAGAATATGGATGAGATTGCATTTAATAATCAATTTTCTTGTTTAAATGTATATAAAATCATGTAAACCCATAGAGGCAGACAAGGAGTGTGAGTAAGTTGTTGTAATCTCCATGATTTGAATAGTAAGACAACCAATACCTCTGCTTGGTGGACTTAGCCCAACATCTACTTAAATCTTTTTGTTTCTTGTCTACGTATTTATAGATTGTCTTATATGATATTTTTGTTTCCGCATTTACAAATATAATAGATAATAGAGAGTCTGTGCCATTTTGGAGACCCTCAACAGTTTGAGGGAAGGAGTGATTCTTTTGTATTATAAAGGGGATTGCATAATATATTACTTTCTAAAGAGGGGAGGGAAGCAATTTAAAAAAGCATGCCTAATCCGGGTTTCGTTTCTTCATTTATTGGTGTGGCTATCGATAGGGAAATTCAACAGATTGTTGATAGCATCAATATTGTTGTACGCTACACGAAAGAGTTGGCGTCCCTGAAAGATCTGGTAATGAGAATATATCCTATCATCAAGGAGATCCAACAACATCGGCAAGAATTGAACAAGAATAAAGATAATAATGCTTAGTTGTTAATGAATGGCTTAAAGATCTAGATGAGCTTCTACAACAAGCATCAACAATGGTGCAACAGTGCACAATACCAAACTGGAACGTTTGTTCTCGCTATCAAATGAGCACGCGAATCACTTGTTTGATATCAAATATCAACAAACATCTAACAGTGTTAACTTTGATTCAGATGGCCCAAATTCAAGAACTAGAAGCTGGGAAGATGAAAAAAAGTGTAGAAGCTCATATGGATTCAGCAAGCACTTCCTAAGCTTCTCATGCTCCAACTGACACCACAAAGATGAAATTGATCGACGAACCCCTTATCATTGGACAGGATAAAGCCATTACAAATATTGACAAATTGATCATAGAGGATTGAGAGGCCAAGAGCATTGGCGTGCTTGGCAAGGGTGGCTCTGGAAAAAATATTCCATAACTTTGGATAACTATTTCGCAAATTCCATCTGTTACATGTCTCAGGAACGAGTTGTATACATAAATAACCTTACAAAAAAATGTAGATTTGAGTAAAATTATGAAGGAAGAAGATGTGAAAATATTGTTGAACGAGACACTGCAACAAAGTAGGAGGTTTTCATTTTTCTTAGATGATGTATAGGAAATCGATGCTGCGGAATTGTTGGAGTGACTCGGTATACTAAGACCTGTAACTGTGCACCGCCACTCCAAACTTGTTGTCAGTTCAAGGTATCGCAGTGCATTGTTAAAAATGGGGGTTGGAGATAAGTACACATTAACAATGGGGGACTTGATCCAATATGAAAGTTGGAAGTTGTTTTCTTTCCATGCTTTTCCCTATAACAAAAGGAATCGGCCTGCAAACATCGACGAGATAAAGGCCAAGCTCATCTGTAATAAGTGTGGCGGGATTCCGCTTGCAATTAAAGTGGTCGGGAGGGCAACGGTGGGTACTACTGATCCACACCAACGGGAATGGGTTTCCCAATGTTTTCCCAACACTGACAACGTCTATGATCTCTTAAGGTTGAGTTACGACGCACTGGGCAAGGACGACATTCATTTGTAGTTATGCTTTTTGTACGTAGCTACAACCTTCTTAGAAGACACGATTATTGCCATCTACGAGATCATTCAAAGATGGGTAGGAGAAGCACTGCTCCCAAACAAGATGCCACAAGGTCGCCTTCATCTCGGCTATGACCCATTCGAGATGGGAAAGAGTTATCTCAATCTTCTGGCAGATCGTGGCTTGATTGAACTGATCATGAGAGGTGTTGATGGGAAGGTATAATACTTCAGGGTGCACGACATCCTCCGTGATTCGGGAATCTGAATTGTAGAAATGGAAGAAAAAATCTACTGCCGCGTAGATTGCAATTTGACTACTTTTAAAAAAAATGAATGTTCTGGATGCACTTGGATTTTTCTGAGCGAAAACCAATTGACTTCTCTTCTGAAGTCCTGGAGAGCTCCACATGTATCTTCATTGTTACTACCTGGGAACATATATTTAACGAAAGTTCCAAATACGATCATGAGAAGTATGACCTCTCTTATGTTTTTGGATTTGAGTGGCACATCAATGCAGACATTTCCAAAGAGTGTGGGTGATTTGAAACAACTAGTATGTCTTGCTTTAATAGCCATGCCCCTCAAGAAATTGCCTCGATCTGTTACAAAGCTTTTAAGGTTGGAGATCCTGGATGCCATCTTTTCTTCTATCACAACATTACTATGTAGCCTTCCTAAGTTGACATCGCTAAGGTATTTAGACATCACCTGTTGTAAAGATATATAATATCTACCCAACAACATCTCCAGGCTCACCTCTTTGTAGCATTTGTTGTTGTATGGATGCACCACTCTATGGAAAACAGATAAACACATGAGGTACAGAAGAGCTTCATGCATTAATAGTATAGCTACTATGAATCAACTCAAAATGTTATCCCTTACAAATAATGGGGATATTATCAATGAGGGCACATTAAGGAGCATGACCCAAATGGACACTATGCAGATCACACTCACAAACATGGAATGTCTACCACATGACATAACCAACATGTCAAAGCTGAGAAGATTAGTACTAGAATGCTCTTGCTTGGTTAAATTGGATAATATTTTTTGTAATTTTTAAAATATAAGTAATATTGAATTAAGTGATTGTGGCATGTTGGAAGAGCTTCCACATTTACACAAGATGAAAAGTCTTAAACAATTAAGGATAATTAGGTGTCCTAAGTTAAGCAAGTTATATGAAGAATTTGGGGAGAAGGAGGCATTTCCTTTGTTGGAAATATTTTCACTTGTTGGATTAGATAATTGTCAAAGATAGAAGAAGCAATGGCTTCACTTCAAATATTCACAATAATGAAATGCCAAGCATTGAGAATGTTGCCACTTAGTTATTTGGAATTGAAAACACTTCAAAAATTAAGAATTTATGATTGTCCAATGGCAACAGAATATTTAAAGAGATTTGAAAGAGTAAAGACTATGGTGGAAGTGGTGACAATGTCTAGAGAAGATAGTGAAGAAGCTAAAAAAA
>ML778775.1:428727-465226 GCA_009831015.1 Picea engelmannii | reverse complement strand
CAGAAACCAAGTTTCCATAAGTGACTTGGCTTGGGTTCATTCCCAACACCATGATATAGGAGCATGGAAGTTGGAACCTATATGACATGTCCTTTTCACGGTGAGGCACATGTTGCCAATAAGGACCTATGAGTTCGATTACAAAAGGAATCCTTGGCTTAGCCTTAGAAGGCGATTTGTTTGAAGAATTACTGTGCATAAGTCACATGGAAGCCAAAAGGATAATGCTTCGTAAACATGTGTATTTTTAATTTTTTTTTGTTTTCAATGTTTTGTATTATAGAATTTGAATTTTTATTAGAGGTTTATATTGGATCTATTAATTTTTGTAATAGTGTTGTTGATCATGTAAATAGAACTTTGGAGACATATTTTTAGTTTTTTTTATAAGGAAAATTTCATTTAAATGTGAGGTATGTATTTAAATCTACATATAGATATAGAGATGTTTCAATGTTTTGTATTATAAAATTTGAATTTTTATTAGAGGTTTCTATTGGATTTATTAATTTTTGTACTAGTAATGTTAATCACTCAAATAAAACTTTAAAGACATATTCTTTAAAACTTTAAAAACATATATATATATATATATATATATATATATATATATATATATATATATATATATATATATATATATATATATATATATTTTATAAAAAAATCTTCATTAAACTATGAAGTATGTGTTTAAATCTACATATAAAATTTATATATAATCAATAACATAAATTAATAAATCCAATATAAATTTTAATAAAAAAAATCATATTTTATAATATAAAATTTTGAAAATAAATATTTTAAAAATACAAACCTTGTGACTTATACATAATAGTTCATGAAATAAAGCCCCTTTTTAATCTTAGGCTAAAGATTCCATTTTTAATTAATGTCTAATCTTAAGCTAAAGATTCCATTTTTAATTTATGAACGACCAAAGATTCCTTTTATAATTGATGAACTCATAGGTTCATATGGGCAACATGTGGCTCAACATCAAAGAGATATGCCTTAAACGTTCAAGCTTCCGTGTTGGTAATGAATCATGATGTCTAGAATTGAGAATGAACCCAAAGCAAGTCGCTTGATGGAGACCTAGTTTCAATGAAGAATAAGTGTAAATTGAAAATCTTGTTATTGTTCTTCTGTTTCCATTTTCTTTAAGTGTCTCTCTCGACATCATTAGTTGCATTTCTATTTTTCCTTGAGTTTTGTATAAATAATACTTGAAACTTTATATGATTATTAAAATTGAATGTTGTTTTTAACACTGAGATGTTTAATATATTTTTTATGTTTAATAAAAAATATTAAATTAAAAAAAAAAAAAAAAATTGAAAAGTATTTTTTTTAATATAATAAATGTTTTGATATTCAATAATTATGCATATTACATATTTGTTATTTTCTATGTCATTAAATTTTTTTTTTTTTTGTTAAAATATATAATTAATAAAATAAATTCATGAATCAATGCAAATTTAATGAAATTTTAGTTAAACCTAAATTTTGCACTTTGAAATACCAATTTTAAGCTATTTACAAAGGGGCTTAGCATGAAATATGTCTCATGTTGTATCATCTAAATGGATTAGTGGTTGGAGATGAACCAAGAAAATTGCTACTCACATATAAATGTCAATTAAATAGTATTATGTTACATTTTTTTACTCAACAATGTTATTGTTTTATTTCAAGATTTTAGGATTTATAGACTTCTTCTTCTAAAGAGAAGGGAATAGGGATAACCATTTCATACTTTGTGCATTATAACCATGAATCCTAAGCCATGAATTGAAATAATCATTCCATACTTGATACATTATAACCACAACACTCATCCACTTGAGCTAAGCCATGAATTGAAATAATCATTCCATACTTGATACATTATAACCACAACACTCATCACTTGAGCTAAGCCATCAAACTAAAGATAATCATTCTATATACAAATCCATGTAAAATTTATATATAATCTAAAATATTGAACTATTTTGATTAGATTTTGGTTGGAGTGTTATGCCAACTTCCTATATAATCTAGGAATCCTTGACTATTTTAGTTGGACTGTTATTTCAACTTCAAACAGTCACGTGATAGTCCAAATTGTACGCGCAATTTAAGTTCAGTAGTGTAAGTTTTTTCGAACAAAAGGAAACTCTTCCACTGGCTGATAAGCTTTCGGCTAAATCTTTTCACTGTTTTTTGCGAAATCAAATATATAAATATGAATGGCGTTGACACATAACAACATTAGGTAGGTTTTTTTTTTTTTTTGGGTCAAAAGAAGATTTATTAAGGAAATGAGTGTTGTGGTTATAATGTACTAGGTAAAGAAGAGGAAGAGGATTCATAGAAACATAAGAGACAAATGTCAGGAAAGAAACCTCAAAAATAAATGGTTTGTTATGCAGAAAGGTATACATTTATTGACAATGGGCACAATTAATGATCTTTTAATCTTATTTAACCTTAAATCCTAATTTGATGGCTATGCATTGAAGATGCTGGCATATTCTTAGTAGTCCTCCAAAATCAATGGATCATATTTATTGTTCATAACTTTCTTTCATTTATCAAGGCATCCATTAACATGTTTACTTTTTAACATTTACCTAATCACATTAAAAAATTACTGTAAGGATATGTAATTGTCATGTTCCATTTTTCAACCTAATGCAGCCAAAAGTTTCATATTACCACAGACTAATTACCACAAACATTTTATATTGGAGTCACACATTCTCAATATATTGCAGACACGCGTTCTCAACTGCTACCCCCACTACCTTTCAATGTTCTCAGCCCCTAGTTAGCAGCTGTGCTAGTTTGTGAAATGAGCAAGTCTTCATGTGTGAAAAGAGGTATAGCTTGAATGACAAAATCGTGACATGCTTGATTTCTCCGTCAATCAGTGGAATCTGTAACGCTTCAATCCGAGGATAATTTTATTTCTTCAAAGATAATAAATAATTTGATGTGATGTTTATTATCAATTAAGATAATAACAGGTACTGAGTCATAACAGTGTTATGCAAAAGATTTATATCTGGTTAGATTCTTAAAAGTCGTTTGACTTTTTCATGGGTTTAAAAAGTTTATTTTGAAAGTTTTATTTCATTGTAAATGTCTTTAAATAAATTTTTAATTTAATCAATTTTAAATATTAGTTTTAAATAAACTTTTAATTTAATAAATATTAAATATAGAAATAAAAAATAAAAAAAATTGACTAGATAAATAATTTTTAAAATAAAATAAATAAACTTGTCTAAAATAAGATAATGATAAAGTTGAAACTCAAACATATTTTATTTTGAAGTAATAAAATTTTAAATATTAAATTTCAAAATTCCAAAAAAAAAGTGGTTATATAAATAAATTGATCTAAAATAAGATAATGATGATGTTGAAAGCCAAACGTAAGTTAATGTAAACATTTTCTGACCCCAATGGTTAGCTTACTCAATTCAATCATCCACCTAGCCTATGTTGTTGATGGGAAAACTATCAATCACAAGACCAAATTCAATTGAATCCTTCAACATTATAAGCTATTATTGTAGTTAGTGGTTGAGTCACTCTCCATCCAAATAATTTAGGGAGAAAGGGGGATCATGGACAGTTTTTATTGGAATAAATAACTCTTACACAATCATATTCTATGAATTGACAAGAGAAAGGGAAACACTCTTACAAGCACTTGCAACTCTCGATAGTTATATCTAGGAAACCCACTACTCTATATGCTATGTCAAAAAGAACATAACAACCCAAAACATCAAGATATATAATTAAACAAGAATCAAATAGGAGGTTTACCATCCTATAGATAAGAACATGATTCCTTTTCCATATTTCATGTTGGAAAATAGACCATTATCGTGGCATCCTACACCCTAGAGTTCAACATAATTAAAACTCTAATACAATAGACATTATCCTTTCCCATCATTTCTATATTTAGTTGAAATAGGGAAAAACATACAATAAGTGATCATCCAATCTCAAGCCATCTTACTTAGTTGGAAATCACATCTCTGCGTACTAATGAACAAGTTTTTTCCTTATCTAATGATAACACTAGATATCCAAAATAGCTTCATTTAGGGCTTATGCCTCTTGTTTCCTCCCAGACCAGGTTTAGAAATTGAACACCATTTATAGTGCACAAAAACTACTTGTGGTACTGGTATCCCACTCATATGCTAAAGAAACCTAACCATGTCCAAATAAAGTATTCATGTTGTGGGCCTGCTAAATATTCTCATCCACAACATGTATTGTGGTTAACCATGATACATGTATCCTCTAGTAGCATAGAGATAACATGTAAGGGTTTTGTGTGGTTACTATAGGTTATGTCAACACTATAACCATAGAAGGTTTGTGGGTAGTAGGTGTTGTTCATGGGATTGAGCCTGAAAAGAATAATTTGGGGGACAAAGCATATTAATCTCCTCTTGTGACATGGATAAACCTGTAGACACATTATTTGTGCACAAGTAACCTATTCATGGTTCCCATACAAACCTTGGAGATGTTTGTTAACCAGCAGAGGTCATATTATGTAGAGGTTAGAGGATTAGTACATATCTCTTGAGTCTGAAAATATAGGTTTAGGTATAGAGGCTCTTGTTTCTCTCCATATGCTAATGTTAAGGACCTGAGGATGTTGTTTCCCTACCATGAATATGGTCAAGGAATCAAGGCCCATCCATGATGCATGAAACATTTTAATGACACCCATCTCCAAATTTTAGGGAAAAAACACTCTATGGAGGGCTTGTTGTAGTATACTTAGGGAGGTAATATGGGGTACCTAGGGAGGCAACCAATGGGAATGTGGTTATGTATTATTAGTGGAAGAGATTTAATATATGATAATGTGGTCATTCAATGTAATGTGGACTAGGTTCACTATGGTAGTTAGATGTAATAAATGTGAGAATGTTTTTTAGAAGGTTCGTAGGAGATAGAGAGAGCTATATAAAGAAGTGTAAGCAATGTAATGAAGCATAGTGAAGAATATTGTTAATGTATCAAGCATTGTTTGAGGAGTGCATTCATTTCTTAAGGAACAATATATGGTGTTACCCTACCTCAAGGGTTTTGACTATTTCTTGTGTTCATTGTTTTAGTGAATGATTTGGTTTATTCTTGTTAATATTGTGGGTTTATTTTGATATTCATATTCAGATATATTTAGGAACTTAACAAGTGGTATCAGAGAAATTTCCTTGGCCAAAGAAGGGAAGAATTTTTCACTCTTTTTCCAGATTTTATTTTCTAGGGAGAAAAGAGGGAGACACACTTCAAGTTCATATATGAAAGTTTGTGTATAATTTGGCCAAAAAAATTAGATATTTGAATTCCTCCCAGGAAAATACTCAATTTCAAAAAACAAATCGACCAAAACAGAGTCCGGGAAGTAAAGTTATGAGCATTTTAAATTCAACAGTTTTCAGGGTTTTTCCAGCAAAAGCCGTGATTTTCTGTAGTGATTTATTTTTAAAACCCTTGTTCTATTTTTGGGATATTTCATAGAAAGATGTATTTTACAGGGAAATGTGATGGACCTAGTATTGAAACATTCATTAAAGAAAGAAATTCAGCATGCGAAGATAATTTGCCCCATTGGGTAGCTCACAATTTACAAGGTCATGCTTCCATTTGGTGGAAATCATTTGTTTATAAGGATATGATGACATTCTCCAATGGATAATTTGAACAAATATCGTTAGATAGGTGGTCTCATGGAAAAAATAAGGATACAAAGAGCACCAAGGGTTTATTTTTATGTGGAAAATCTATATTACAAGTTCATGGTTGTATTCATAAAGAAAATGTCATTGTTTCTATTAACCCTAGCTACAAACAAAATTTTATCAATATTTAGTTGGTTAAATATTGCAAATTCCAGCAAAGAATATTCAAAGCACACAGGTTGTAGGTGAAAATGTTAAACTTTTTAAAGATTTGAATCTCAGTATGAATAAATATGTGTTGCATTCATATTTTGAGGCTCTAGATATGGGTGATGAAGACATTGTTTTGGGATATCCTTGGATAGAATCAGTGGGTACCGTTAATATTAATGTCCAAAAGAAGTTTCTAAATCTTTGGTACAAGAAAAAAACAATTACATTGCAGCATCTGTCTCTTAGAAGAAAGATGGGCCCATGAAAGTTAGAAAAAAATTATTGATGAGTCTGAAGTTGAATGAGAAACAGAGTCTATAGAAGGACATGATGCCAAACTACAAGAAGGACATAATCAGGAAGCTAAGGAGGTCATTGAATCAAAGTCACAAAGTGTTGCATATTTAAAGAAAAAAGAACAGATTCCTACAATTGTTGTATATCGTCATCCACATCATATAGAGAAACAAGAGTCATCAAGGCAAGGGCGTGTGCATCAACAAATTTATGCATCAGCATGGCACCAGACAAGAAACCAATCAAGAGGTACATGGAGGACTACTGACACTATGGGAAGAGCTGAGGATAAAGAAACAATCCCATGGAAACCCCGAAATGATGCAGAGAAAGATTAGGGTGGAAAGGTAGCAGATGGACATCATGTTCAACTTCCATTGGGATGGATGGATGGTCATACTTGGTACAAGTTGGCTACATTGCTTAGCCAGTCAGATTGTATGATTTCTTCTCTTGTTTCGAGGACAAAACATGTGAACAGAGATGGGATGTAGTATACCTAGGGAGGTAATATGGGCTACCTAGGGAGGTACCCAATGGGAATGTGGTTATGTATTATTAGTGGAAGTGATTTAATATATGAAAATGTGGTCATTCAATATAAGGTGGACTAGGTCCACTATATTAATAAAGGCCCACTGTGGTAGTTAGATGTAATAAATGTGAGAAGGCTCTCTAGAAGGTTCCTAGGAGATAGAGAGAGTTATATAAAGAAGTGTAAGAAATGTAATGAAGCATAGTGAAGAATATTGTCAATGTATCAACCATTTATTGAGGAGTTCATTCCTTCCTTAAGGAATAATATATGGTGTTACCCTACCTCAAGGATTTTGATTATTTCTTTTGTTCAGTGTTTTGGTGAATGATTTCGTTTATTCTTGTTGATATTGTGGATCTATTTTGAGATTTATATTTAGATCTATTCATACACTATTTTGATATTTATATTCAGATCTATTCCGACACTTAACACTTGTGTTGTTGTTTCTAGGGCTTTTTCATGGTTTTTCAAGTCAAGAAGGTTAAATTAGGGATTAAGGCCCTTGGTTAACCCCTTCACCATTCTTAGGAATCTGGACACTTGTCTATTCAATGCCCTTTATTACCTCAATGACCATGTTTAGGCTTGATTTGGAAGTCTCTCTATTGACACAGATAGCTAAGTAATGGTATTGTCATCCATTGTAACAAGAACATACGTGAACCATTAACACACATGTGTTATTAATGCATGCACGAGAATAACATGCACACATTCCTACCTTTGTAAGGAAACAAAACACAAGGCCATTAAACTTATTTTCTCTGAAAATAAATGTCCATCTGCAAGAATACAAATTTTCCCCTTGAAATACTACTAGTGCCATACATTTTTAGTATTTTGTTTGAAAAGCAAGACAAATTTTGTCAAGTCCATGTTTTGGTCAATTCTTGCGAAGATGGAATAGACAAAATCAAGAAAAAAAGTCATATAGTAAGGATAATTCCCTTGAAAAATATAATTAACTAAGAGAAAAGGAAAGAATGTGTATCGAAGAACATAGGCATCCATAACTGGAAACCTCAATTCCTTACATAATAATTTCAATAATGATTTCTAGGTCATTGTCACAAGTGAATCATATGTGTCTAGTGAAGGACATTATAATTCCATTATTAACTCAACCTCCAATTAATGTTTCATCAACAAATTATATTTTAGTTGAAAAATATATGAAAATTTTGCAAGATGTTGAGTATGTAGAAGGAGAAATTGGACAACCAATTTTTGAGGAATATTTTGGTGAAGAGGATCACGTGGTTCACGTTCACGATGAACAATTATATGTTCATCATATTGACCATGGAGATGTCTAGCGCACTCCTAATAATAACCATTACATGAATGAAGTGCTATGATATCCTGTGAATTTATGCAATATCATGGTGTTAGGTTCCAAATTCAGGGTCCACCTTCCTTACCTCATGCATATAATGAAAAAAAATAACTCTTAAACATTTTCATGTGGATGAAAGTTCTCTATCAACCCTTAAAGGTAATTTACCTAAATGAAATATTTGTGGGCAGTGCAAAGACATTTATTAACGACTATTTTGAAATGAAAAAGGATGCATCTAAATGTTAGTTATTTTTGGGCTTCTCAAAATCACATAATTTAGCTATTGTTAGGAAAATTCTTGGCCTAAGGATAGTTAAAATTTTAGATACCACTAATCATATTGTTATACATTTCTAGGCTACTTTTAATACAATTCGAAGGAATGTTTTTTCAAAATATCATAATGTAACCCATAATGTATTGTTAGAATTGATTGCAAACAAGCGTACAAGGCAATGTTATTTACTCACATACACATCTAATCCTTTTAAGGTAGGTCATATAACCTATCAAAATTATTGTATCAGAAGAGAAAGTATTGAAAACCTAGGTCAAATAGATTATTGGGCTTCATTTGTAGCATTCCTCATTCTAACATGAAGTTAATTAAATTCATTATAGGACTAGTCTAGAATTTTTGGTGTGAAAATAGCACACCTTCATCTAGTCATAAGTATTTTATAAATTTGAGAAGAAGTTATGGTGACCATGAACCCCACATTAAATATGTTCCTGACATTTGACATACACAACTCTATGAGAGAATCAAGAATGAGCATAAGGAACTAAACCTAGGAAAAAATTGTTTTGACAAATGCAAGTGTTGATATGTTAGAACATGAAAATTTTGTAAGACATGCTAGTTAAAATAGTGCATACAATTTGGGTACTATTATGATAGTTGTATGTACACATATGTTTTAGTGTAGGGGAAAGTAGTGAGAGTTACCAACAGTCCTTACATAATAAACATAGAAGATACACACATATAGATATAGACAAAGACATACGTTAGTGAGAGCCCAAATCTCTATATTTATTAAAGGATATAGAAATGTAGAACAATGTATACATCTCTCACATAGAGATATCAAAATATCTATGTGTTTTTCTATCTATATTCCTATATGTCTAGTTACCAAGAAGTTCTAACTACTTAACTTCATAGGTCATTTGGTTAGCAGATACTTCAATCGACTTGCATTTCCAACTACCACAATCGACTGACTATTTTAGAATTCGACTGGAGGGTCTATTCGATAGAGTCGACTAGACCCTACAAAATTTCCCTCCACCTCAGTTCCTTTCTCATCCCTAGCAAGAGGGAAGTATCAACTTTACAAACTTTATTACAATATTGAGAAATGGAAGATGAAAAGAAGAAGAAAAGTAGAAGGAGACAAAATTTCCATGTGTAGGACCTGTTGGATCATGTTGTCATTAATGCCAAAGGATTGATGTCAAAGGAACAATGTCTTGTCATAGTATATTTATTGTAACATCCCTGGCCTTCCAAAGGTTGGGAAATGCTACCAACACAACCTTAACTTAGCCTTTAAAGATCTGATAACAATTTGTAACATCTCCGACCACCCACAGGACAAGCAATGCCACTACTGCAGAAAATACACTTATATATATAATATGCATTAAATCAAATTAACACATTTAACATAGAGTTACTGCCATCATACAAACTTAAATAGAATTAACAACAATTCATACATGCAGCGGAATACATGAAAACATAAAAGCATCACATACATGCATTTTAATTTAAATTGAACACATGATGATACTTATCTTTAAAATTGGAATAACTCCACCAACTATGTGCAAACCTTCCACAAACCTCTGAGCCATAGACCATCCTGCTCATCATCCTCAGCAATGGGTCACCCCCAAGCTGAGACCAAGCTCCACCTAGGGTAAGGGAATATTAGACTAGGATGAGGTTATAGGAAACCACATAAAGAATTCAGAAGGATTCTCTCCATGAGCCTTCTTACGCCCACTACTCATGGCCTCTCATTCCCCACATGCATGTTCTACTTGGGAGTATACACCTTCACAAGAACAATCCATCGGTGCTTCACCTCCTCTCTTGGTCTCGGAAATAGGAAAAATCAGGAATTCTCATAGCTCCATAGATGGTGTTGGAATCTCTCTGGGAGAAAACCACTTCCCAACAAACTCTCTCACCTGGAGAGAGTTGCTCACAGGCCTGACAACCTGCCTCTTCTACCACAGGCCTGACAACCGGGTTCTTCAACACACTCCTTGACTCAGCTCCATCCAGGTGAGGACAACAACAATGGTTTAGCACTCATTCACATACAGATGACAGTAGCAACCACAAATTGGGTATGGATGTCCAAAAACGACAACCATCCACACTAAAACACAAAACGACTCAGTAAGTAACAACCGATGACAACAAGCCACCCTCACTTGAGGAACTATGTGACCACAATATCCAACCATTATGACACACACATGACACAGACATATACAAAATGCTCGAGCTTCACGGAAGACATGGCTTAGTCTGTCGATTTTTTGTAGTGATTTATTTTTAAAACCCTTGTTCTATTTTTGTGATATTTCATAGAAAGATGTATTTTACAGGGAAATGTGATGGACCTAGTATTGAAACATTCATTAAAGAAAGAAATTCATCATGGGAAGATAATTTTCCCCATTGGGTAGCTCACAAATTACAAGGTGATGCTTCCATTTGGTGGAAATCRCCTGATTATAAGGAGATGATGACATTCTCCAATGAAGAATTTGAACAAATATTGTTAGATAGGTGCTCTCATGGAAAAAATAAGGATACAAAGAGCACCRAGGGTTTATTTTCATGTGGAAAATCTATATTACATGTTCATGGTTGTATTTATAAAGAAAATGTCATTGTTTCTATTAACCCTAGCTGCAAACAAAATTTTATCAATATTCAGTTGGTTAATAGAATGCAAATTMTGGMAAAGAATATTCAAAGAATATAGGTTGCAGGTGAAAATGTTAAACTTTTTAAATATTTGAAGCTCAATATGGATAAATATGTGTTGCATTGATATTTTGAGGCTCTAGATATGGGTGATGAAGACATTGTTTTTGGATATCCTTGGATAGAATCAGTGGGTACCATTAATATTAATGTGCAAAAGAAGGTTCTAAAGATTTGGTACAAGAAAAAAAAAATTACATTGCATGATGTGTCTCTTAGAAGAAAGATGGGCCCATGAAAGTTAGAAAAGAAGTTATTGACGAGTCTGAACTTGAATGAGAGACAGAGTCTATAGAAGGACATGATGAAAAACTACAAGAAGGACATAATCAGGAAGCTAAGGAGGTCATTGACTCAAAGGCACAAAGTGTTGCATATTTGAAGAAAAAAGAATAGATTCCTACAATTGTTGTATATTGTCATCCACATCATATACAAAAACAAGAGTCATCAAGGCAAGGGCGTGTGCATCAACAAATTTATGCACCAGCATGGCACCAGATAGGAAACTGATCAAGAGGTGCATGGAGGGCTACCGACACTATGGGAAGATCTTAGGATACATAAACAATCCCATGGAAACCCCAAAATAACTCAGAGAAAGATTAGGGTGGAAAGGCAGCAGATGGACATCATGTTCAACTTCCATTGGGATGGATGCATGGTCGTACTTGGTACCAGTTGGCTACATTGCTTATCTAGTCATATTGTATAGTTTCTTCTCTTGTTTCGAGGATGAAACATGTGAAGGGGGATCGAATGTAGTATACCTAGGGAGGCAATATGGGGTACCAAGGGAGGTACCCAATGGGAATGTGGTTATGTATTATTAGTGGATGTGATTTAATATATGAAAATGTGGTCATTCAATGTAAGGTGGACTAGGTCCACTACATTAATAAAGGCCCACTATGGTAGTTAGATTTAATAAATGTGAGAAGGCTCTCTAAAAGGTTCCTAGGAGATAGAGAGAGTTATATAAAGAAGTGTAAGAAATGTAATGAAACATAGTAAAGAATATTATTAATGTATCAACCATTTATCGAGGAGTGCATTCCTTCCTTAAGGAATAATATATGGTGTTACCCTACCTCAAGGATTTTGATTATTTCTTGTGTTCAGTGTTTTGGTGAATGATTTGACTTATTCATGTTGATATTGTGGATCTATTTTGAGATTTATATTTAGATCCATTCATACAATCCGTTCATACACCATTTTGATATTTATATTCAGATATATTCAGACACTTAACACTTGTGTTGTTGTTTCTAGGGCTTTTTAATGGTTCTTCAAGTCAAGAAGGTTAAATTAGGGATTAAGGCCCTTGGTTAACCCCTTCACCATTTTTAGGAATCTAGACACATGTCTAGTCATTTCCCTTTATTACCTCAATGACCATGTTTAGGCTTGATTTGGAAGTCTCTCTATTGACGCAGATAGCTAAGTAATGGTATAGTCATCAAATTTTCATCCATTGTAACAAGAACATACGTGAACCATTAACACACATGTGTTATTAATGCATGCACAAGAATAACATGCAGACATTCCTATCTTTGTAAGGAAACAAAACACAAGGCCCTTGAACTTATTTTCTCTGAAAAGAAATGTTCATCTGGAAGAATACAAATATTTCCCTTGAAATACTACAAGTGCCATACATTTTTAGTGTTTTGTTTGATAAGGAAGACAAATTTTGTCAAGTACCTCTTTTGGTCAATTCTTGCAAAGATGGAATAGACAAAATCAAGAAAAAATGTCATATAGTAAAAAGAATTCTCTTGAAAAATATAATTAACTAAGGGAAAAGGAAAGCATGTGTATCGAAGAAGATAGGCATCCACAACTGGAAACCTCAATTCCTTACATAATAATTTCAACAATGATTTCTAGGTCATTGTCACAAATGAATCATATGTGTCTAGTGAAGGACATTATAATTTCATTATTAATTCAACCTCCAATTAATGTTTCATCAAAAAATTATATTTTAGATGAAAAATATATGAAAATTTTGCAAGATGTTGAGTATGTAGAAGGAGAAATTGAACAACCAAATTTTGAGGAATATTTTGGTGAAGAGGATCATGTGGTGCACGTTCATCATGAACAATGATATGTTCATCAAGTTTACCATGAAAATGTCTAGAGCCCTCCTAATATTAACCACTACATGAATGAAGTGCTATGATCTCCTGTGAATTTATGAAATATCACGGTGTTGGGTTCCAAACTCAAGGTCCACCTTCCTTACCTCATGCATATAATGCAAAAAAATAACTCTTAAACATTTTCATGTGGATGAAAGTTCTCTATCAACCCTTAAAGGCAATTTACCTAAATGAAATATTTGTGGATAGTGCAATTTTTTTTATTAAAGACTATTTTGAAATGAAAAATGATGCATCTAAATATTAGTTATTTTTGGGCTTCTCAAAATCACACAATTTAGCTAATGTTAGGAAAATTCTTGGCCTAAAGATATTTAAAATTTTAGATGCCACTGGTCATATTGTTATAAATGTATAGGCTACTTTTAATACAATTAGAAGGAATGTTTTTTCAAAATATCATAATGCAACCCATAATGTATTGTTAGAATTGATTGTAAACAAGCGTACAAGGAAATGTTATTTAGTCACATACACATCTAATCTTTTTAAGGTAGGTCATATAACCTATCAAAATTATTGTATCATAAGAGAAAGTATTGAAAACCTAGGTCAAATAGATTATTGGGCTTCATTTTTAACATTCCTCATTCTAACATGAAGTTAATTAAATTCATTATAGGACTAGTCTAGAATTTTTGGCATGAAAATAGCACACCTTCATCTAGTCATAAGTATTTTATAAATTTGAGAAGAAGTTATAGTCACCATGAACCCCACATTAAATATGTTCTTGACATGTCATATACACAACTCTATGAGAGAATCAAGAATGAGCATAAGGATCTAAACCTAGGATAAAATTATTTTGACAAATGCAAGTGTTGATATGTTAGCACACGAAAATTTTGTAAGACATGCTAGTTAAAATAGTGCATGCAATTTGGTTACTATTATGATAGTTGTATGTACACATATGTTGTAGTGTAGGGGAAAGTAGGGAGAGTTACCAGTAGTCCTTACATAAGAAATATAGAATATACACACATATAGATATAGACAAAGACATACATGAAATATCCTTGATCCCGCCGATCGAGATATTTTCTACTGATCTACTATTTTGTCTTGCAGATCTGATACATTGGGGGTTTTTGGATGCATTTCAGTTGTATGTTTGAGATCTTGATGGTTATTGCATGTGCATGTGGGTTATTGCATGTGCATGTGGGTTATTGCATGTGCATGTTGGTTATTACATGTGCATGTTGCATATTTAAGGTTTAAACAACATATAAAGGATGCATGAAAAAGTATAGATCATCAACTGCCCAATATCATGTATAATAACGGTTCGATCAAGGAAATACAATAGCCTACTAGAAATATAGAATATAAATGTCAGTCATATATCATGGATCAGTACTGGAATATAATAAAATAACATAAAAACACCTATGATCAAAAGATGATAGAAGATCTAACACATGCACAGATACATCAACAAAAATACGAGATTTCGGAGAAATACGGTAACCGCTACCAGCTAGAAAACTTGTCCGAAAGAATGGACCATCGGAATTCACCGGAAACTTCTCCAATAGAAGTGCCCTGGCCTCTAGACTAAAATGGATGAGTATCGGATCTCGGATCCGGTCTCTAAGGCACTGGATCTGGACCCCTGGGGGGTTTGCGCACCTCTTGGAGCACTGGATGCGCCCAAAAGGATTCCACCAATGGAATCTGCTACTATATGGCTCAAAACGATCATCTCGCCAAATAAGGAAATGGGTCGGAAGGATCTGTCCATATCTGCTTTGAAACTCTGCATGCAACACCAAATGTATGTTCGGAAGAGCTGCGCCCTAAATGGATGAATGAGTCGATCTACAAGATTACACCATCAAAATATGATGATAGATGGCTCAATAGAACTCCCCTGTCTGGATCTCAAATGGGTTGGAAGGAAACTGCAATCTGGATACGGATCTCATGCAACTCTCCAAACCCTCAAACTGACTTGCGCCCTCACTGGCTGAGTTGCGCACTCCGCAATGGATACTCCTAAAAAGTACGGTGAAATACCTAGATGGTATCTCTGATGGGCTAGGGTGTGTCTCTCAACACCGAAACCGATCAATGGTGGTGGTTTCCTCCAGAAATCCACAAAACACTAAGGTCGACTCTCTTCCTCCTCTTGGAACTCTCAACATCAAATCATAACAATGCATAATGAATTGGGTTTCTTTACCCTTCCTTTATAGCTTCCCGAAACGCTAATTTGTTGTTGATCTTTTCCCTCCAAGTGAATTTTACTTTATTTTATTATTCCTTGATTATATCACTTAATTAATTAATTAATTAACCATTTTGCCTCTAAAAAGTGATTTATCCATCATGATGGCTTCTTCGACCATTGAAAGTCACTTCTCATCATCTTATCTTGTAATACTCTTCCTCCCGATTCTGATGAGCTATTACACTAAGAGGTTTCTCCAAGTTATATGCCCATTATGACCTTCTTAGTGAATTTAATTAAGATATAACCCATAATAACTCAAAATTACGAAAATCGTTGGAATGCAACAAAACCAAAGCCCAGTTGTGCGGAATGGATCCTGATGATGATTGATGCAAGTTGGGACCAAATAAACCCCTCAATATCTCCCAAACTCTCTGTCACCCCTATCTGGCTACTCCGGTAGGCATAACACCCTGAAATGTTGTAATGTTATAATGTCCCAAAATGGGGACATTATAGTCCTCCCTGCCGAAATATTGCTTGTCCTCAAGCAATAACTAAATCCAACAATGTATGATACCGGGGTCGCATATCCACCTGTGTAACACAAGGTAGACTCCCCTAAAGATGTGGTCTCTCCAAGTGCTCACCACTCATGACACCCACATGCTCTTGATGAGTAGAATGATCAATGGCCAAAGAATCTCAGTCAACTCCCCAAGCAACCACTCTACTCGAAACTCAACTCGATCAAACGTTGAACTACCAAGCACTCCAATCCCTGGGTCCCATATCAGAATGTGAACTGCAATGCCCTGTGGAGAATACTTCTGTAACATATCAACACCATGAGTCTCCGACAAATAACACATGGCCTCAACTCGAAATGGATCTATCCTATCAGACCATACCAAACTCAACACGGCCCCCACCAACTGAACATGCTGCTGCCATAGTGAGGTACTACAATACCTCAATGAATCACCAGCCAGTGACATGCTCTCCCCAATACTAAAACTCAATGGGAAAGCAAAGTGACTTCCCCCTGCAAACATCTGCTCATCTCCATCAGTCAATGAAATGCTCAGCCCTGTAATCCCAGGGTCCCATGCTAGTCTCTGACAAGGTCCATCATGCTGATGTTGCTCTACTTTGATCATGACTATCTACTCAAAGTATCCATACTGGACCCTCCATGCATGGATCCTCATAAGATGAAACAAAATATCAACCCAATGGACTCCAGGATCCCATGTCAAATTTGGAAGCTCATCACTTCCAATCCCCACTAAATTTTGATGTGTCCTACTGGTAACTGTCAAAATCTATCCACCCTTATCCCAATGAGAGTCTGAACATGTAGCAACCTCTGAGTTATCCTCTGTCCCATGGCCTAGGATACTCTCCATCATGCCTAGGACCTCAACTGTTTGCCCCTGATGATCCACCCCTATCTTGCTGTATGCAATCAAGACACTCCTATCAAGTGGTCTCAACCTACCAACTCTCCATGTCCCTTTCCACTGTCTAGCACCCCCTATGCGGTTGTCAATGATAAAAGTGTTGAGAAAGGCTATCATAAATATCTGCACCCAATCATATGCTTTGGTCAATCCCCAAGATTGGACCAAAATCTCATCCACTAGCACCCATGGTGAATAATCGCCTAAACTCCAACTATTGGGTACAATAGTAGATAACTCCACAAACTGTTGGTCAATCACTCTCCCTCCATCATCAGTCATATAATTGTTGTTATTGTGAAGGTGATCTCCCAGAACTATGTGTTGCTACAAGGGAGAGGAATCTCCATGCTCCACTAAGTTTGTCTCCTCCCTACCATCCAATGCATCCTCCTGAATCCCATTATACATCTCTCTCATCATCATATGTGTAAGGTGTACTGTCGGATCAACCTCTGTGTGGATATCAACCAATCCTGGAACAAAAATGAAAGCATCCTCGTAACTGCCCTAGCCCTGGAATCCTCATGTGTATGTGTATGACTGATTGTCTCAAAACTACCCATGAATGGTGGCCTCTGCGACACCCAGATATCCTCCAGCAATGTAACTGAGGAACATATTTGACTCTCTACCGAGATAGATATAGTGTATCTCTGACCAGTCTCCTCAAGGAGAACATCTAATCTAGACTCTGATTCTTGAAGGGTTGTCTGTGTGCCTTCCAAGAATCCTCATGTGCTCACCAACTCACGAGTGAGTTGGTCCACCTCAATCTCCTGCTCCCTTAGTGCCCTGTGATACATCTTGCCAATCTCCAATAGGTAATATCTATCCATCAATAACTGCTGGGTGTTATCCCTCATCACAGTCACTCTCTCCATGAGTGTATGGAAGTCATCAATGGCAAGTCCCCTATCTGAACTCTCATGTGCCATCGAGGCCCTCCAACAATAACCTGCCACCAATGTGTGTGTATCATCAATGCATCGAGTGGCTTCCATGATCATGTCTTCATTGACTCTCAATTGTCCCCTCCAATGTCGTGACTCCTGATCATAGTCCCGTTGAGGTTCTACCTCATGCCCCTCACTGCTAGTGTCAACAATGGAATCCCCAACAACACACTCCTCAATAGATAAGGCACTGAACTGCCCACTGTCCACCATGCTATTAAGTCCTCCTGTAGGCCACTGCACACCATCACCAACTACTACCCCCATTTGAATTGCACTGTATCCTATATGGGCAGCTGTATCCTCCTGTGCGCTCACCCTACTAATATCATCTACACCTGGATCCCATACAGATGTGTCCAGACACATGCTATGGTCATCCCGACCAATAAGGAGTGTATCATCATCATTGTAGATCGATCCTGGGAGTAAGTGTCCCAACAAGTTGTCGGTCTCCACAACCTGGTCCATCGATGGAATCTCCAAGAGTGGTGACTCACTCTCCTCATACTGATAGGTATGTGTAAGGTCAACTATCTCCAAGCCATAGTTCTCCTCCTGGGTGTGCAGATCCATATGTCCCTTGTGTACAATCCCCACACAAGGCTCCTCTACCATATCGGGAGTGCCATAGATATCCTCATGTGTCATGGCTAGCATATATGACTGAGAAGATGAAAAATGCGGCTCGCTCATCATAGGAATCTCATCATCCTCCTTACATGACTTCCCGGAAGCCATGTCTACACCCATAGGTAGGTCATCCAACCTCCCAATATCATCATGTCTAAGTGCCAACACATATGAATCCTCACAAGTGTCACCAGTATGTTGAAGTGTTGAATCCTCAACATTGCCTGACGGGGAAGATGAAGGACATGCACTATCATCCTGTCCATCCAATTGTCCCTCAAATGTGCAAGAGTCACTAGCCTCCGTCTCAATCATCTGGTTGAGCTTGTAGTACATGTCTAACTTTTGTACCCCAACTTTGGCAATCCATTTGGATGATCCATCAAAAGAAGGTATGATGAGTTTACCAACTTTCTGGATGAAATCTATGCTATTCCCCTGTTGTTGTTGTTGTCCTCCTCTCTGAGGTTCTCTGGGATGGTCCATGCCCCTAAGTCCACAGTACTCGATCAGTTTCATGTCATGATGAAAGTCAGGACCCAACGCTGCATACTCCCTCTTGTACTCTGCGAAGTCTTCCGCCTGAGTGGGCAACCTCTGTGCTAATGGTTGTGGTGTTGTTGCTAGTGGTGCCCTCGGAAAACTAGGGAACCATGGTCTGGGAATCCTACTCAAAGATGTGTATGTGCAAGTAGGTGTCTGGGGTCTATTGCCTGCCCCCGAGTTCCCCTGTGCTGCATGTGGGGCTTGTGTGCCCGCAATGTCCACCATAGCCAATCTCTCAACCACCTGAGCCAAGGACTGATACATAGTCCGCTGACTAGCTAACATATCACTGATAACCTGCATGAAGGCTGCCTCTGCTTCCATGGGGGCTTTACCAGTGCCCTCTGGCCTCTCATATCTATCTCCTCACATCCTCTCTGCCTTCTAGGTCACTCGCTGAACTCATCAACTTTAGTCACAGGCTGACAGGACTAAAACTCTGATACCACTGAAATATCCCTGATCTTGCCGATCAATATATTTGCTATTGATCTACTATTTTGTCTTGCAGATCTGATACACTGGGGGTTTCTGGATGCGTTTCAGTTGTATGTTTGATATATTTATGGTTATTGCATGTTTATGTGGGTTATTGCATGTGCATGTTGGTTATTACATGTGCATGTTGCATATTTAAGGTTTAAACAACATATAAAGGATGCATGCAAAAGTAGAGATCATCAACTACCCAATATCATGTATAATAACGGTTTGATCATGGAAATACAATAGCCTACTGAAAATATAGAATATAAACGTCAGTCAGATCTCATGGATCAGTACTGGAATACAATCAAATAACATAAAAATACCCGTGATCAAAAGATGATAGTAGATCTGACACATGCACAGATAGATCGGCAAAAATACACGATTCAAGAGAAATACMGTAACTGCTACCAGCTGGAAAACTTGTCTGGAAGAATGGACCGTCAAAATGCACTGGAAACTGCTCTGATAGAAGTGCCCTGGCCTCTAGACTAAAATGGATGAGTATCGGATCTCGGATCTGGTCTCTAAGGCACTAGATCTRGACCCCTGGGGGGTTTGCACACCTCCTRGAGCACTGGATGTGCCCAAAAGGATTCCACCAATGGAATATGCTACTATATTTCTCAAAACGATCATCTCACCAAATAAGGAAATGGGTCAGAAGGATCTGTCTGGATCTGCTCTGAAACTCTGCATGCAACACCAAATGTTTGTTCGGAAGAGCTACACCCTAAATGGCTGAATGAGTTGATATACAAGATTCCACCATCAGAATATGATGATAGATGGATCTATAGAAGCGCCCTGGCTGGATCTCAAATGGGATGGAAGGAAACTGCAGTCTGCATACAGATCTCGTGCAGCTCTCCAAACACTCAAACTGACTTGCACCCTCATTGGATGAGCTATGCACTCTGCAATGTATACTCCTGAAAAGTACGGTGAAATACCTAGACGGTATCTCCGATGGGCTAGGGTGTGTCTCTCAACACCGAAACCAATCAATGGTGGTGGTTTCCTCTAGAAATTCACAAAACAGTAAGGTCGACTCTCTTCCTCCTCTGGGAACTCTCAACATCAAATCATGACAATGCATAATGAATTAGGTTGCTTTACCCTTCCTTTATAGCTTCCCGAAACCCTAATTCGTTGTTTACCTTTTCCCTCCAAGTGACTTTTACTTTATTTTATTATTCCTTGATTATATCACTTAATTAATTAATTAATTAATCATTTTGCCTCTAAAAAGTGATTTATCCATCCTGATGGCTTCTCCGGCCACTGAAAGTCACTTCTCATCATCTTATCCTGTAAGAATCTTCTTCCTGATTCTAATGAGCTATTACACTAAGAGGTTTCTCCAATTAATATGCCCATTATGACCTTCTTAGTGAATTTAATTAAGATATAACCCATAATAACTCAAAATTACGAAAATCGTCGGAATACAACGAAACCAAAGCCCAGTTGTGCGGAATGGATCTTGATGATGATCGATGCAATTCGAGCCCAAAATAACCCCTCAATATCTCCCAAACTCTCTTTGACCCCTATCTGGCTACTCAGGTAGGCATAACACTCTGAAATGTTGTAATGTTATAATATCCCAAAATGGGGACATTACAATACATAAGTAGTGAGAGATATAGAAATGTAGAACATTGTATATAATCTCTCACATAGAGCTATCAAAGTCTCTATGTGTTTGTCTATCTATATTCCTATATGTCTAGTTACTAGGAAGTTGTAACTACTTAACTTCCTAGGTCGGTCAGTTAGTAGATACTTCGATCGACTTACATTTCAAACTACCACAATCGAATGACAATTTTATAAGTTGACTGGAGGGTCTATTCGACAGAGATGACTAGACCCTACAACATCATCCCCCACCTCATTTCCTTTCTCATCCCTCGAAAGAGGGGAGTATCAACTTTACAAACTTTATTACAATATTGAGAAATGGAAGATGAAAAGAAGAAGAAAAGTAGAAGGAGACAAAATTTCCATGTGCAGGACCTGTTGGATCTTGTTGTCATTAATGTCAAAGGATTGATGTCAAAGGAACAATGTCTTGTCATAGTATATTGATTGTAACATCCCTGGCCTTACAAAGGCTGGGCAATGCTACCAACACAACCTTAACTTAGCCTTTAAAGATCTGATACCAATTTGTAACATCCCTGACCACCCACAGGTCGAGAAATGAAACTACTTCAGAAAATACACTTATATATATAATATGCATTAAATCAAATTAACACATTTAACATAGAGTTACTGGCATCATATATACTTAAATAGAACTAACAACAATTCATACATGCAATGGAGTACATGAAAACATACAAGCATCGCAGACATGCATTTTAATTGAAATTAAACAGATGATGATACTTATCTTTGAAACTGGAAGAACTCCACCAACTATGTACAAACCTTCCATGAACCTCCCAGCCATAGACCATGTTGCTCATCACACTCAGAAGTGGGTCACCCCCGAGCTGGGACTAAGCTCCATCTAGGGAAAGGGAATCCTAGACAAGGATGAGGTTATAGGAAACTGCACAAAGCATCCAGAAGGATTCTCTCTATGAGCCTTCTTACACCCACTACTCATGGACTCTCATTCCCCACATGCCTGTTCCACCCAGGAGTATACACCTTCACAAGAAAGGTCCATCGGTGCTTCACCTCCCTCTATGGGTCTCAGAAATAGGCCGAATCAGGAATTCTCATAGCTCCATAGATGGTGCTGGACTCTCTCTGGGAGAAAACCACATCCCAACAGACTCTCTCACCTAGAGAGAGTTGCTCACAGGCTAGACAACCTGCCTCTTCTACCACAAGCCTGACAATCAGGTTCTTCAATACACTCCTCGACTCAGCTCCATCAAGGTGAGGACAACAACAATGGTTCAACACTCATTCACAGAGGGATGAGAGTAGCAACTACAAATTGGGTATGGATGTCCAAAAATGGCAACCATCCACACTAAGACACATAACGAATCAATAAGAAACAACCGACGACAATAAGACACCCTCAGTTGAGGAACTGTGTTGCCGCAACAGGAAACCTTTATGGCACACAGACGACACAGACATATACGGGATGCTCAGGCTTCACGGAAAACGCGGCTCAGTCTGTAGATTTTCCCATGGGTTCTCACTGGGTTTGTGACCAGGAAATAATGTAGAGTTCAATTGTAGAGGAAAAACGGGTTTAGGCTATGGATAGCCAAATGACTAGTGAACTCACACGGAGGTTGGAAAAATGGGTAGCGAATCCAACAATGTTGGCTTTCCCAGCTATAACTGCATGCGCCCAGGTTGACACTTGTCTTCTTGGAGTCGCATGAGTTCCACTTAGCACACATTCCCTTTACAGGAACTTAGGACAACATTCACATGTCCACCTTAGCCTTCAAGAAATAATAATAAATTAGTATCCCCTTTAGAGGTAAGCCCCCTAGCTTATCCCCTAGGCCCACACACTTAGCGTCCCGCCTTACCCAACCTTGTGGAATCTTAATCCCCCATCACTCTTTCTTCGTGGTCAGTTTACACGCAACAATGTTTATATTTTATTAATGAACTGCATAATTACATATACAAAATCAGGCTCCTAGCCTTTAACACCTAGGCTCTCCAGCCTAATCACGAAATAATCCTCCTAGCTTAATATAACTCTTCTCACCATCCTACAAAACATGTTTACAAATTATAAATACAAATGGAGCTTGTCCTTGGGGATATTACAATCCCCTCCCCTTATTTTTTCACTGTCCTCAGTGCAACTTTCACACAACATCAATAAGATTTCCAAAATATTCAAAAAGATGTGGGTATTCTACCTGCATAACATCATCATTCTCCCATGTCGTGTCCTTAGGACCATACTAGGTCCACTAGACCTTTACAACCCCTATGGCTCGATTCCATAGTTGCTTTCTTTTCTGGTCCAATATGTGCACTAGATGCACTTGCAAGACACTTTCTTGCTCCACTTGAATCACATTCCAATCGATTACATGATTAACATGAGGTATATATATTTCTTAAGCAATGAAATATGAAACACATTATGTACAGTCATGGATGCATGAAATGCAAGCGCATATATATATATATATATATATATATATACAAACAATTTTAATAACATTATAACATGTATACAACATACACAACATACAATAAATAGAGAATTGGTACTTATATTTTGATTGAGAAGACCTCCATATCACATGGTCTAGATCAAGGTACCAAACCCCAACAACACTCCAACCAATGGTCTCTCCTTCCCCATGTGACTATCCCACCCCAGGAGTGTGCACCTTTAATGTCACACAGTCCATCGGTTGTTACATCTCCCTTTCATTGGGCTTAAACAACAGGCTAGACCGAAAGTCTTAAAGCATCGTGGCTCCTAGAGTTCCAACTACCCTCAGATATTTCCAATCAACATCTTCCCCGATCTACTCTTTGTAGTCAACATTATAAATTTAATCAACATCATCTCATCTGCATCACCCACATCCAGTTATCATGAGAAAACATAAAATAGTTCATTTAGGAACTCCAATTAGTTCGAAAGGGAATTCATTTTTTATCCCAAAACAAGAAATTCTATTTGATAAATCATCTTGGTTGTTGCCAAATTAGGATTGCAACCTTCCTTGTGGTTTTCCACAAGCACCAAACTGCATACTATTTTCTTTCAAGGCTTCATCTTGCATACTGCCAACAATTGTCAGTATTTCTTGTACATCATAATTCAATTGCAATATGTACAGAACCATATGCAATGAATTTAGAATTGCCTACACCTAGCAATTCAATCACCTTTACCAAACAACTTAACCAAATAGAATGACTCATCATTCTATGCATATGCATGTTCATAATTAATAACAGTGAATTTATTATTTCAATTTTCTGAACATAAAATTTTTTGTAGTCTCTATTGCTGTGACTACCTGGCTTGCAACTTTCATGTTGCAATGTTTAATAGTTCATGAAATGTTCTCAACTTCATGAGTTAGCAACATTTCATCCATTAGTATAATTATTTCCATGCCAAAAACATATATACATGCACTCACAAAATGCATTCAACAAAGTGCATTTAAGTATAAAATTCCGTCATGTATGAGTGAAACTCTAACCCTTACTAGACATGAGTACAACTCTCAATGCCTATTTATTCAGTGCACCCTTGTATTTATTTACATAATGCTCATTATCTCAGTCATGTATCTCACCATCCATAAGTTGGAATTCTGGCCAATGTGTTGACACATTCTCCACACACTTCCTCTTGTCTTCCCAATTAATTGGATGCCTTCCTTTTCGACCCGAACAATACACCAAGAATTAATTATGTGGTGTTCATTAGTGTTAGCAAAAAGGTTGCATCCCGAGTTTTATTTAAATGTAGGAAGCTTTTAGTACTTGTGTGGCTCATAACCTTTCCATATTCGTACCTTACCATATCCAACCATGTCCTGGTCTCATACATGATTAGATTACTGACATTCATTCCTATAACGAATTCTTATCTTTAATTCTTTGGTTACTACCCCATAACCAAATTATCGTGACATTATACTATGTCAATGTGTGGATTCCGAAGCTAAAAAGATTTGAATTAATACAGGCCTCCATCCTTTACCACAGCTGGTGGTATGCATTCAATAATATAATCATGTGATTTTATAAAATAACTATGGTTGAGGAAATTCTTACCTAAATTTCCTTTCAACAATTATGCAAAAAGAGTAATAAAAACTCATACTTGCATGACTGCCATTAATAAATTTTATACCACCTAAAATTCTGATAGTAATAGAAGCTTTCATGTTTATTTTATGAAACTTATAACCAGTACTTCAACTCTTTGTTTCTTCACTCCTTATGCAACAACATCACCAACAACACTTGCAAACACGCAAGTATTTTTTCCTCTAGCTAACCCAACCAGTCATAACATACTTGCTGCCACAAAAATTGCAGCAACTTCTTTCCCATGTGCAACTTTTCCTTGTTGATCCCAAAAGTCTACAATTCTTCCCCAATTCCTGAATCTTCTTGTGCTCTCATTGTAGTCATTGTACATGAATATTTCTTCCCTCAGCACTTTCGACACAGTGCCCCTACCTCAGCGGGGTCTGTTGACCTCCCAGTCAAAGAATCTTTCAAACTTTTGAGTCGCATTGACTCTTCAGGCTCATTATTGAACCCAAACAATTATACACATGTCTCCTTTCCTTCTATGTGCAGGTCCTAATAGAGCTGCGAGTTATTCCTTTGCACTTCCAAAACTCCAAGTTTCAAGCGCTAGCCCCTTTTCTCATTAGCCCTTTTCTTCATAAGACTGTGGGCTATGACCTCACATAAGTGTGTGATTGTGGGCACGGGAAATAGTGGTTTTAGAACAACCCTCTTTTCACCCCACAATTCACCTCTAGCTTCCAGGTATCCTTTTTCTAAAAACGTGGTATAAATTGTGGCTCACTCTCATATTTTTAACATACAAGCAAGTTCTAGCCCCGCAATCCAGCTCGTTTGTCGATCTCCAATCCCTTGGTGATGATCCATGATCAACGATTGCTATCTATCCTCCTTCCACACACGATCCCAGATCTACACGACTTATCGACATGTAGCTCCCTTCTAAATCAACGACTACAGTTGATTTTGGCTCTCCGACCCTCAGTAGTTTCAACACTCAACTATCTTCTTTTCCCGTATGGAAATATTCCAAAGTGGAATATCTAATGACACCTTTCCTCAATAATCGAACAGTTCTGATGAACTCCGGCTCTCCAGCCTTTGGGAGTTCTCACGTCTCCACAAACACAAATCTCCAGAGTGAATTTCCCCGGAGAGACAAATCTTCTTCCATGCCTCCTCTCCAAATCAGTGAGCCTCATTATCTTTGGGACTTCGGCTCTTTTCGACCAAGACCAGATCAATGGTCCTTTGAACTCCTCCTCGATCAATGATCGAGATCTCCTTCGAGACTTCTGTGCTTTTACCCTCTGCTTTCCTCCATAGTGATTTGTACCCGAAGTTCCAGATCTGGTGCCATGCGTCCACTTTCAGATCAATGACCAAGAGTTACTTCGGTTGCTTCTCCTCCTCCTTTTCCACAAACTTATGAAATTGTGGATCTTATGCCACCTTTCCTCCTTGACGATGGACGGTCCCAAATAAATTTAGGACTTTAGCAAGTCCACTCTCCCCTTTTTCCATGTCTCCTCCTTAGAGGTTACCTTGTGTGGTGACATCACACAAACATGTGATTGTGAGCACACTCAAAGGTGTTTTGAGACCAAATTACTTTTCTTCCAGCAATTCACCTTGAGCCTACACGCGTCCTTCCTCCAAAATTGTGGTTTGGATTGCGGCCTACCCTCGACTTCATAAAGCTCGAGCACCTTCTATCCCCGCAATGCGAGGTGACTGTCGATCTCATGATATTGACGATGCTTCTAAATGGACAACTGAGATATACCTCCAATAGTTTAGATCTCCCTCTCCCAGATCAACGGCTGGGGTCGTTTCTCCTCCTAGGCTTTTGACTCCTTCCGACTTGGAAGAGTTTCTGGATATTCAAAGGTTTCGGCCTTTGAATATTCTCCTACAAGTCTGCCTTTTGGATCTGTTCTTCGCTCTCATAAGAGTTATCTCTTATGAGCTTTAGGAATTAGAATAAGTATTACTCCTACGCAATCTTGCATTATCTCTTCTTATCTTTTCAATTTCCTCAATCTCCGAAGGGTCTTGACCCTTTTGATTCCTTTCAAAGGAAAAATTTGTGCCCTCCTGGTAACCTTCTGCTCAAAGAACACCTTGTTGAGCATTTTCTATAGAGTGTTCAACAACTCTGTGTTTATCTTCCTCTCATACACTTATCCCTAAACTCGACAAAGAGTTCTTTCTGTGCACAGTTTCACTCACTCGATGCCTGCCTGGCAGAGCCCTACAGAGTTCTCAATGACTCTATCTCTCTCTGAACTCAACACAAAGTTCTTCATGTACCCTCCCTGCACTTCTACTGATGAAGGTTCAATGGTATCTCTCATGAGATTCTCTGAGGTTAACTTACCTTTGTCAATGCACTCCTTGTGGACAATGTGCACTGCATGCACTCGAAAAATCAAAGAAGAGAAACAATTGAAAATTATTCAATACTTCACCAGTTTACACATTCAGACCAATCTGATTTAAGAAAATGTTCAGATTTCATTTTCTTTCCGAGTTATTCTCTGCTCTATAATCATTTTCGGGCACTATCTTCTTTCTATCAGTCCCTAATCCAAGTGATCATGGGCCATGACCAAGCGCTAGATCACTAGCTACTTACTCGGGCCTTCGGCCTTCGGCTTGGGAAGATTTTAAAGCACCACACAACAATCTCTCAGAGTTCCAGATTACTGAACTCACGAAGTAGGGAATATCAACCATCCATGTCTACTCAGGATGCGACGGCTGGCACTTACTATGGAACCTCAGGCATCTAAGTTTCAGAACTTCAAAGCTTCAAGACTTCAGAGGATTTTATATCCACACATCTGAACTGTTAATCTCTGAACATTCCCAATCACCTTTGCTAGGATCATTATGTCACATCACTAAACATTTTTCAATTGCGGGGGCATGCAATGGTGGTTTGGAGTAACTTGCCTTTCATCCCGTAATTCTTCTGATGTTGACATGTAACCCCTCGGTGAAACTGTTGTTTGGATTGCGGGACCGCCTTGGAGAATTAACTCTGGTGCTGCTTGGGTCCCCACAATGCCTCCTAGATGTCGATCTTGATGTATCGTGATAAATTCCAATGTGGGTCCTCTGACCTTTAACTACGTTACGTAACCTCGACCCCACCATCCATGCTCATATGGAGTGCCACGTGGCAGAAAACTAGCGAATGAATTGTGGCCCAATCAAATGGGTGTCACATGTCACGTTCCATATGGAATTTCAAACTTCTACGGGTTCAAAACCCACTGACATGTGGCACACATCCCATGTGTCCATGTCCATCTAAGTGGCATCATCATGACCCACTACTTCGGCTCTTCAGGATCTTTCTCCCTTCACTATTGTGTTTGACCTTTTAACATTGGCTAATCCAACGGTCAAGATCTCCTCTCTAGATCTACGGTGTAGATCCACTTCGGAGCTTCGGGCTTCGACCCTTCTCTTATTTCTAACATCAGACTTCACTGAAGTCGCGAAGTGAGAAGGTCTTCTGGGTTAACTCCTCTACACCATACCAAGATCTGACGGTCGTAAGTGATTTCCCTTCCTTCCAAATAGATCCTATGGTGCAGAACAAACTCTCTTACTCTGCGGATTTCTAAAGGAATTCATGGCTAACTAAGTCACAACACTACCATATCTAATGGTCGTCAAGCATTTTCCTTCTCTCGAATAGATCCTAAGGTTCACATTACTCTGCATCCCAACACCACTTATGTCATGGTTTTACGACACCATTACTCCCCCTGAGCTTCGTAACACGACCAAGGTAACCTCTCAGCACTCAAGAACATTCTGAGGTTCGAAATTGGTCCCCCAGACACAATTTACTCTTGAAACCTTGGGTCCAATGACCACTTATCCAGCCCATTCAGGCTCAGTGTTTGAAAGCATAGGTTTGAACTCGAAATTTGTGTACTTCGAGAACAATTCTTTCTGAAAATTTTGCTTCATTTTCCACTAACATGGCCCTTCCAGGTTCAATGTTGAAACCATGCTATGATACCAATTTGTAACATCCATAAGCTTCCAAAGGTTGGGAAACACTACCAACACAACATTAACTTAGCCTTTAAAGCTTTGATACCAATTTGTAACATCCCCCACCACCCACAGGTCGGGCAATGCCACTACTACAAAATATACACTTATATATATAATATGCATTAAATCAAATTAACATATTTAACATATAGTTACTTCCATCATATAGACATAAATAGAATTAACAACAATTGATACATGCAACAGAATACATGAAAACATACAAGCATCACATACATGCATTTTAGTTGAAATTAAACATACGATGATACTTATATTTGAAAATGGAATAACTCCACCAACTACATGCAGACCTTCCACGAACCTCCCATCCATAGACCATGCTGCTCATCATGCTTAGGAGTGGGTCACCCCCGAGCTGGGACCAAGCTCCACCCAAGGCAAGGGAATCCTAGACTAGGCTGAGGTTACAGGAAAGTGCACAAAGCATCCAAAATGATTCTCTAGAGAAGCCTTCTTATGCCCACTACTCATGGACTCTCATTCCCCACATGCATTTTCCACCTGGGAGTATACACCTTCACAAGAACAGTCCATCGGTGCTTCACCTTCCTCTTTAGGTCTCAACAATAGCATGGATCAAGAATTCTCAGATCTTTGTAGCTAGTGCTAGACTCTCACTAGGAGAGAACCACTTCCCAATAGACTCTCTCACCTGGAGAGAGTTGCTCACATGCCTGACAACCTACCTCTTATACCACGGGCCTGACAACCTGGTTCTTCAGCATGCTCCTCAACTCAGCTCTAGCCAGGTGAGGACAACATCAATGGTTCAACACTCATTCACACGGGGATGAAAATAACAACCGAAAATTGGGTATGGACATCCAAAAATGACAACTGTCCACACTGAGACACAACACGGATCAATAAGAAACAACCAATGAAAGCAAGACACCCTCAATCGAGGAATTGTGTGCTTGCAAAACCCAACCATTATGACACACACACATGACACAGACATATATGGGATACTCGGGCTTCATGGAAGACGCAACTTAATCCGTTAGTTTTTCCATGGGTTCTCACTAGGTTCGTGACTAGGAAACAATGCAGAGGTTGATTAAAAAGGCAAAACAGGTTTAGACTCTGTATGGCCGAATGACTAGTGCACTCACGCAGAGGTTGGAAGAATGGGAAGCGAACCCAACATCATTGTCTTTCCCATCTATAGCTGTATGTGCCCAAGTTGACACATTTCTTCCTAGAGCCGCATAAGTTTCACTTAGCACACATTCCCTTTACAGAAACTTAGGACAATGCTCACATGTTCACCTTAGCCTTCAAGAAATAATAATAAATTATTATCCCCTTTAGAGGTAAGCCCCTTAGCTTATCCCCTAGGCCCACACACGTATCCCCCTCTCTTACCCAACCTCGTGGAAGCTTAGTCCCGCTTCACTTTTTCTTCATGGTCTGTCTGCACGCAACGATGTTTATATTTTATTAATGATTTGCATAATTACATACACAAAATAAGACTCCTGGCTTTTAACACCTAGGCTCTCCGGCCTAATCACCAAATAAGCCTCCTAGATTATTATAACTCAGCTCACTAGCCTACAAAACATGTTTACAATTTATAAATACAATTGGGGCTTGTCCTTGGGGATATTACATTGATGGATCATGTATTGTCCTTGATGTCAATGGATTGATTTCAAGTGGAGTCACAGTCATATGATGTCATGCATAGATGAAGATGTATCAATGAGTTGTCATTGATATATGATGCATAGATGAAGATGAATCAATGAGCTGTGATTGATATATGATTCATAGATGGATCGATGTGGTTTCATTGATAGATGATGCATAGTTGGATTGATCTAAACATGACTCATTATTTTCTTATCATGGTTGATAAGAAGTACAAATGGATGAACTCCCAAGTGGTCCCCTTATGGTGAAAGCCCTCACGGGAAGATACTTTGTGGTTGAGTTATCCCAATAGTATGGTTAGAGAACCCATGCTTAGTTATGGAATAATGAGATCAAGATCAATGAATTTTTCAGTGAATCTATCCTAGATGGATAGTGCTTGTCAAGCCATTTCCAATAGTATGTGGAACGTCACATAAATCCTCATGGTTTAAGAGTTATGACCATACAAAGTTGGAAAACCCTCATATGTTGGCTTGAAGCCCCAAAAGATCAAAGAAGTTGAAGTGCTTGCAAAGAATAAATTATTTAAATAATAAAGTGAAGTGACAAAGTCAAAGGGGATTATTTAAATAATAAAGTGAAGTGACAAAGTCAAAGAGGATTATTTAAATAATAAAATGAAGTGACAAAGTTAAAGAGGATTATTTAAATAATAAAATGAAGTGACAAAGTCAATGATGATTATTTAAATAACAAAGTAAATGGATAATTTTCTAATGATGGAAAGTGGTTATAAGAAGGTTAACCCTAAAATGAGGAAAATGGGTTAAGTGGTCAAGTGGCTATTGGATACATGATCAAGTGGAAATTGGGCAAAGTTGGACATACGTGACTATGTGGACGAAGTGGACTAGAATATGCTTCTAAGGAAGCTACATGGAGAGTATAAATAAGAGGCAAGGGTCTCTTGTGAAAAATATCTCTTTAGCATATCTTGAAGATCTATTCTAAGAGAGAGATTGACTGGAGGATCTGATGGATGCATCAAAGTTTCAGTAAGTCTGAGATCATGATGGAGAAAGTTTCAGAAGTTCGAAAACCCTAGTTTATGAGGGAGTACACGAGCAACAGTGGACCAGAGTGCGTGCATACGCGAGCTACAGTGAGGTAGGATACATACACACACGGGTTGAAGGAAGCCAGAGTGCGTACAGTTGGATAAAGTCATGGAGACTTGAGTGTGAGCTAGTGCCAGATTCTTGAAAGCTAAAGCAAGTTCCATATTTGAATTCTATGGGCTCAGATATGCCATAGAAAATATGGTATGGTTACATAGTTGTCTTGATGGATACTCTTGCTTATTGTATGGTGAATTCTTGAGGCATTCTTGGTATGGTTGTTGTAATATGGTTATGTCGGTTGATTGATAGACTGAGAAACACTCTTATGGTTCAATACTGATATGATTGTCATATTATACTGATTTCTTATACATGATTAAGTAGCATTCATATTGTATGAATGAGGAGGATGAGTACGTAGTTGAAGAGCATAGATGTGTTATGATTGGTTATGGTTCAGATTAGACAGTAAAAAATAAAAGTAGATGTAACTGAAGACTACATAGGATCTAAATTTTTCATGAAGGAAAAACCCTAATTATTGAAAAAACTACAAACTAATGGTAATACTTTTATTAATAGCTAGTTTCTTCACTATCTAATTCAATTAATAATAAAAATTACAAACCAATAATAATATTTTTATTAGTACCATGTCGTTGCACTATCCAATTCAACTAATAATCATAATTATATACTAAATAAATGTAACCAACAAAACCACACCAATTGCATCATATGATTCTTCCCCCACATTATTTTTATAGAGTGAAACTACAAACACATGATTTTGTACACAAAGAGAACTTGCATTCTTATTCCAATAATAAAACTTGTATTTGATTTTCTAGTTTTAATGAAAAGTTTTGATATTTTTAATTCTTATTCTAATAAAAAAAAACCTTTATTTGATTTTTTAATTTTAATTAATTTTTTAAGTAGTTATTTGACTTTTTAGTTTTAATAAAACTTTCTAGTTTTAAAGTTATGATATTTTCACATTTTTTTCTAATAACTTAAGGTTAAAATTATTTTTAATATTAATGAAGAGTTTTGATATATATATTTTTAATTTAATATTAAAAATAAATAACAAAATTTAAATATAAAAAATATTTTTAATTTTAATTAAAAGTTTTGATATTTAAAATTTTTTGCAAATTTTATGTCAAAAATAATAATCAATTTCAAAATTTAAAATTTGATGTTGTTTTATTTCTATCTATAAAATTCTTTGAAATAAAATTAATTTTCAAACCTTTTTAACTATTATATTATTAATAGTTAAAAATATATGCTAAGTTGAAGAAAATGTTTTAGTAGAAAGCATTGTAACCTAGTTACATGTCTCCTATGATTATACTTTAAAAGTTATGTTATTGGTAGCAGGTTTGATTCAAGTTTTTAATTTAAAAATAAAACACCTTTTTAATACCTTCCATAATCTCCATAAGATTGTACAAATGTGTTTTTATACTTCCATAAATTCTATAAGATTGTACAAATGTGTTTTTTTTCTATTTTTCTTGTATATGGGTTTTTCTTCTATTTTTCTTCTATATTACTTTTAGATGAAAATAACTACTTATATAATACACAAAATGACCTTATTTCATATTATTATAATATAATGACATGTAAGTTTTATTAAAAAAAAATATTTTATTATAATATTTATTTGGGATATTAAAGTAATATTTTTGTATAGATAAGTTTAATTTGCATGGGTTTGTTTTGGTATCGCATTTATATAATCGTATTAAATAATTCATACTAGTAAAATTATTGGGCGGACGAAGTCTCATACATCAATTTAATTTGGTGTTTAACTTAGCAATAATCTTAAAAAAAAAAAATATATATTATTATTATTAATTCAATTTTTTATGTTTGAAAAAGAATATATACATTTTAATTTTAATTGACTTTAACATTGAGAAGTACACCAACTCTCCTACACTTATTTAAAAGTTATATCAACAATATTCAATATAATAAATAATTATATTTAATAAACATTATTAAAAAATGGAGAAATGTATGCTATAAATTATTATAACAACAAAATTATAAAATTAAAAATTTTCATATATTTCCAATTCTTAATAAAAATAATTTACTATTTAAATATCTAAAATACCTAAATTTAAAATATCTTATAATAATATGTTTTGAGAATATAATCGATTAACTCTAATATTAAAATTTAATTTATATATAAATAAATTATGATAATAAAACAAAAATAACAAATAACTCTTTACCTATACTCATTTTTTTTAAAAATATATTACTATTTAAAAAAAACAATTTAAATTTAAATAATAACATATTCATTTAAGGTCGTTGATATAAATGTACATTTAACCTAAGTTAGATGAAACAAAGTATTTTAACTTTATTTCGAGTATAAGAAAATATGAAAATAAGTATAAAACTATGAAAAAATTAAGAGGATTTTAAATATCATTAACTAAATAATTTTAAAATTAAATATTGTTATATATGTTAAAATTATTTTTCCTTCCTATATGGGGTGCCACTTCACATAGGGTAGCCACGTAGCTTGCATCGGACCTCATCTATTAATATGGAAGGTCGGCTCCCTTCCCTTCACCATTAAATGGAGGGAAGCTATTACTACCCGTTAAGTAGCAAAGGACAGTTCCCTCGCACGAGCAAAATGATGGTCATGAGATACAATGGACGAGGGAAGTTTGGTGCAACCGTCATGTTGGACCTCTGCATTATCATCCTGCGTAACAGAGAATGGAACCATTCCACCTCGATGTTCCACCAGCCCAGATCCTATGAGCACTAGTACAGCTACTAGTTGGCTCCCATCACTCTTACCTTGCTCATTGGCACCCTCCCTTGCTCCTACATGCCGAGGGAAAGAGGCATGTTGCGTTGCAACCATTCTTGACATAGTTTCGTTGCTAGACAGAGGATGGTGCAACGAATGGAGTGAGCATTGTCCATAGCCCATACTCAGTGAAGGGAGAAGGCCAGAACATCGTCGATGGTGTACGTGGAGGAGGTGATTCCAGAGGAACCTATCCAGTTCCCTCTGGAATCACTCCTCTTCACTGTTCCAGACAATTGGTAGCCCCCCAACCTATTCCCAATAGGCACAAGTGCTCTAGGCACATTCCATTACGAACGGGAGGCCAATGAAGAAACTACATGCATAATTGAGGAGGAATTACCAGAGGAATTTCTGCACCTCGAGCCCAAGGACACCATTCAAATTAAATATTCAGGTGAGGTAGAGGCAACGAAGGAGCATGACACGGAGGAGAAGCTTGGGACAACGCAGGATAGGGAAGTGGCTCATGAGGACTCAGGTGAGGCGGTGATAGTCTGTGGTTTGGTGGTGGAAGGTGGCCCAGTCTTGGCGTCATCACCACTAACGACAATCCCAGATTTAAGCCAAGAACCACCACCCTTCTTCCATCTGGAGCAATTAGCGCTCGTTTTTTAGCTCATAATCCATATGGTTGATCAAATTCACCACGACACCCTCATGCATTAGAGAATTGACATGTTGTGCAATGATTACTCGAATGCACTAGCAACCCAAAGGTGTTCGACTTGTGCCAGGCCATTCGTGCTCCAACCTAGGAACGCCCACCTTAGCGGCGACCCGAGTGACACGACCTTAGCTGGAAATGGGTAATTCACTTGCTTGGCTTTCAAGAGAATTCTAAGCTCGACTCTTTGCACTGCTATAGAGGAGTTTTACTTTCATGTTCATGTCCATGTTTTGCAGTTTGACTGCTAATTTTCAGTTTAATTTTAATGGTTGCTTAGCATAGCGGTGCAGAGACTCGAATCCACTACCTACCCTGGTTTCCATTTGGCAAGGCAGATGGAAGATTGACATTTTTTACAATGACATCATAGTCTGCAGTATGCCATGTGTTTCGGTTTCTGCTAATTTGATAGAACAACTGACATATTGTTGTCATGTGGCTTTTTGTATTGTAAAAGTTTTTAATAGGATTTTCCTCTCTTTTTTATTAAAAATAAAATAAAAAATAGTTAACTTTATAAACTAGTGATTAAATGGTATAAATAACTTTGTATTTGTATTTGTAGTTTAGTGATTAATTTTTTTGAAAGGTGAAAAAAATTAATATAATTTAGTTGTTCTTCTTATTTATTGTTATTTTTAACTTTATTTAAAGAAAAAACAATGCTACCTAAAATGATTGATTTGTAGTTCATAAGTTGGTAGATTTTTATTTTTGGGACAGGAGTTTGGGTTTTGGGTGGTTCACTTAAAATTTCAGTATATAATATTTACAATTTTATGGTTGTTATTAATACAATTTTATATTTATAATTTAAAATTTATTTTTGAATTA
>ML778775.1:402776-417454 GCA_009831015.1 Picea engelmannii | reverse complement strand
AGGGAAAGCCATCAATCACAATATCAAATTCAATTGAGTCCTTCAACATTATTAGCTATTATTACGGTTTGTGGTTGGGCCACTCTCCATCCAAGAAATCTAAGGAGAAAGAGGGGATCATAGACAGTTTTCCTTGGAAGAAAGAAGTCATACACAATCATATTCTATGAATTCACAAGAGAAATGGAAACACTCTTACAAGAACTTGCAACTCTCAATAGTTATATATAGGAAACCCACAACTCTACACGCTACGCCAAAAAGAACATAACAACCCAAAACATAAACATATATAATTAATCAAGAATCAAATAGAAGGCTTACTATCCTATAGATAAGAACATGATTATGTTTCCATCTTTTATGTTGGAAAATAGACCCTTATCTTGCTAGCCTACACCCTAGAGTAAAAACACCAATAAAACTCTAATACAATAAACTTTATCCTTTCCCATCGTTGCTATGTTTAGTTGAAATAGGGAAACACATACAATAAGTGATCATTCAATCTCAAGCCATCTTACTCAGTTGGAAATCACATGTCTACGGACAAATGAACAAGTTTTTTCCTTATCTAACGCTAACACTAGAGCTCCACAATAGCTTCGTTTAGAGATTAAGCCTCTTCTTTCCTCCCTGACCATGTTTAGACCTTAAAAACCATTTATAGCGCATAAAAACTACTCATGGTATTGGTATCCCACTCAGATGCTAAAGAAACCTAACCATGTCCAAATAAATGATTCATGTTGTGGGCATGAGAAATATTCTCATGCAAGGCATGTGTTTTGGTTTAATCATGACACATGTATCCCTCTAATAGCATAGAGATAACATGTAAGGGTTTTGTGTGGTTATTATAGGTTATGTCAACACTATAACCATAGAAGGTTTGTGGGTAGTAGGTGTTGTTCATGGTGATTAACCCCCAAAAGAATAATTTAGGGGACAAGGCATATTACTCTCCTTGTGTGACATGGATAAACCTGTAGACACATTATTGGTGCACAAGTAACCTATTTATGGTTCCCACTCAACCCTTGGAGATGTTTCTTAACCACAAGACATCATATTATGTAGAGGTTAGAGGATTTGTACATATCTCTTGAGTTTGAAAATAGATGTTTAGGTATAGAGGCTCTTGTTTCTCTCCATAGAGTAATGTTAAGGACCTAAGGATGTTGTCCTACCATGAATATGGTTAAGGACTCAAGGCCCATCCATGATGCATGAAACATTTTAATGACACCTATATCCAAATCCTAAGGAAAAACACTCTAGGCGGGGCGTGTGTTGTTGTTTCTAGTGTTTTTTCATGGTTCTTCATGTCAAGAAGGTTAAATTAGGGATTAAGGCCCTTGGTTAACCCCTTCAAAATTCTTAAGAATGTGGACCCATGTCTAGTCAACACCCTTTCTTACATCAATGATCATGCTTAGGCTTGATTTGAAAGTCACCCTATTGACACATATAGCTAAGTAATGTTATAGTAGTCAATTTTCCATCTACTGTAACAAGAACATGCGTGCAATATTAACACACATGTGTTATTAATGCATGCATTAGAATAATATGCACACATTCCTACCTTTGTAAGGAAACAAAACACAAGGCCCAAACATATTTTCTCTGAAAAGAAATGTCCATATGAAATAATACAAACATTTCCCTTGAAATACAACTAGTGCCATATATTTTTAGTGTTTTGTTTGATAAGGAAGAAAAAAAATTTCAAGTCCTTGTTTTGGTCAATTCTTGCGAAGATGGGAATAGACAAAATCAAGAAAGAAATTCATTATATGGGAAGGAACATTCCCTTGAAAATTTTAGTGAACTAGGGGAAAAGGAAAGCATGTGTGTTGAAGAACATAGGCATACATTATGGGTAACCTCAATTCCTTACATAATAATTTTGACAATGATTTCTATGTCATTGTACAAGTCAATCATATGTGTCTGGTGGAGGGAATTATAATTCCAACATTAATTCAACCTCCAACTAATGTTCCATCAACAAATTATATTTTAGTTAAAAAAGACATGAAAATTTTGCAAGATTGTGAGTATGTAGAAGGAAAAATTAGACAACCAAATTTTGAGGAATATTTTGGTGAAGAGGATCATGTGGTGCAAGCTCATGATGGACAATTAGATGTTCATCATACTGACCACCAAAATGTCTAGTGCACTCCTAATCTTAACCATTACATGAATGAAGTGCTTTGATCTCCTATGAATTTATGCAATGTCATGGTGTTAGGTTCCAAATGCAGGGTCCACTTTCCTTACCTCATGCATCTAATGCAAAAAAAATAATTCTTAAACATTTTCATGTGGATGAAAGTTCTCTATCAACCCTTGAAGGTAATTAACCTAAATGAAATATTTGTTGGAAGTCCATTTATTTTTATTAAAGATTATTTTGAATTGAAAAATGATGCATCTCAATGTTAGCTATTTTTGGGCTTCTCAAAATCACACAATTTAGCTATTGTTAGGAAAATTCTTGGTCTAAGGATAGTTAGAATTTTAGATACCACTAATCATATTGTTAGAAATATCTAGGCTACTTTTAATACAATTAGAACAAATACTTGTTCAAAATATCATAATGCAACCCATAATGTATTGTTAGAATTGATTGTAAACAAGCGTACAAGGAAATGTTATTTACTCACATACACATCTAATCTTTTTAAAGTAGCTCATATAACCTATCAAAAGTATTGTATCAGAAGAAATTTAGTCTTTAAAACCTAGGTCAAATAGATTATTGTGCTTCGTAGGATTACTCATTCTAACATGAAGTTAATTGAATTCATTATAGGACTAGTCTAGAATCTTTGGCATGAAAATACCACACCTTCATCTAATCATAAGTATTTAATAATTTTGAGAAGAAGTTATAGTGACCATGAACCCCACATTAAACATGTTCTTGACATTCCATAGACACGACTCTATGAGAGAATCAAGAATGAGCATAAGGAACTAAACCTAAGGTAAATATATTTTTAGAAATGCAAGTGTTGATATGTTAGAACATGAAAATATTGTAACACGTGCTAGTTAAAATAGTGCATACAGTTTGGTTACTATTGTGATAGTTGTATGTACACATATATTGTAGACTAGGGGAAAGTAGGGAGAGTTACCAGTAGTCTGTACATAAGCATCATAGAAGATACACATATAGATATAGAAAAAGACATACATAAGCAGTGAGAGCCCAAAGCTATGTATTTATTAAAGGATATAATAATGTAGTATGATGTATACAATCTCTCACACAGAGCTATTAAAGTCTCTCTATGCTTCTCTATCTATATTCTTTTATGTCTAGTTACTAGGGTTGTAAATACCTAACTTCTTAGGTCGGTCGGTTAGGAGATACTTCGACCGAATTCCATTTCTCACTACCACAGTCGACCAACTATTTTAGAATTCGACTGGTGGATCTAGTCCACTAGCTGTTGAAATAATGTAACTGCAAAGTGTATTGTTATTATTATTTGATATATTATTCATTGGATCAATCCCCATTGTGGATTGATCATGTTGGTTATTGTAAAAGGACCAAATCCCCTTTTGCAGATTGGTCATAATATAATTGTAAAAGGCAAAAGAAGAAGTCGACCCCATAATATATCAAGGAGGCCCCGAAATATAATAAAGGTGGTTATAACCACCCAATTTGAGAAGTCGGCCCTGCCAGTGAAGAGACACTTCACACGTGCTAGATTTTTATAAATAGAGAGGCTAGCGCCTCACTTAGACACACACCTCACTTGCTCATTGAGAGACAAGTTTCGGAATTGCAGTTGGAGAAGAGAGAGAGAGAGTGCTACATCTTTGGGAGAGGATATTATGTATTAGCTTGAGTTATCTCTTGGCATTGTATTGGATATCTATAATAAGGAAGTTTTGTTGGGTTTTCTTCCCCTAGAGGGTTTCCCAGGATAAATGGTGTGTCTCTTGTGATTGTGTATTTCTCAGTGATCTTGTGTTATGCTATTGTTATCTATTGAAATGAAAAGAGCTATAATAATGGCTTAAACATTAACATGGTGTCAGAGCCAAGATGAAGGAAGCATCTTTCACAAGAGTGAAAAACATCATTATTGTCATACATGCAAATTAGGTCTTTTTGATGGTGAAGCTTTTCAACCCTAAAACCATCTAGAAAAGTGCACCCTCCCACAAGGATTACTTTAACACTCTTGGCGCACCTTTTTAGTGGCTAGATCTCTTGGAAAGTGAAACCCTAGTTTCACAAAGTACCAGAAAACCAATGTACTAGAAGTACCAGAGTACAAGAGGTACCAGAAAACTAGAAACACCAGTCCAAAATTTCGCAGATCAAGTTTGGAGGAGAAAAAATTGGATTTTCTTAGATCCAAACATGCCAAGCTAGTTGCCTCAGCCAAGCGCACCTCCTTATAAGTTCAAAATTTGATTTTGAGCATTTTCATTTTTTGGTCGTTTTCCTAGCTCCAGGTAAACGATGTCTACAAGCACTAAGCTTGTTGACAAGATGGAAGGTGTGGAAAACTTCTATGATTGGAAGTATAGGATTATACGTGTTCTTGAAGAGAATGACCTAGAAAAATTTGTCAAAGGAGAAATTCTGGAACCCGACGATGCTGCAGAAAAAACCTAGCATCAAAAGGACGATATCAGGGCCAAAATAATCATTGCAGATTCAATCAAAGACCACCTGATTCCTTATGTGTCATCTAAGAAGACTCTGAAATAAATTTTTGATGCCTTGACCAGACTGTATCAAGGACAGAACATAAACCGGAAGATGAATCTAAGAACTCAATCGAAGAATACAAGGATGCAGTAAGGAGAAAGAATTCAAGAATATTTCTCCAGAATCTCAGAATTCAAAGAATAGTTAGAAGTGATTGGAGATACCATAGACGAAAATGAACTCATAATGATGGCCCTAAATGGTCTCAGAGGGCCTTGGGATGCATTCATCCAAACGATATGTGCCAGAATGGAGAAACTAAAGTTTGATAGTTTATGGGAAGAATGCATGCAAGAAGAAACAAGAGTAGCTAACCATGAAGCACTACTGGCAAGAGATGATGATCAAGCGCTAGCTACTCACACCAAAAGAGGAAGGAAGAAACCCTACTTCCAAAAGGAGACTCATAAAGAGTCTCAACCGCCAAACAAATTCAATAATAAAGAATCTCATCCAAGGAGATTTCAGAAGAAAGGACAGTGAAGGGAAAGAGATTACTCATCTGTACAATGTTATCATTGTGACAAGATGTGACACATTGCAAAATTATGTCCAACCAGACGAGAAGAATACAATATAAAACATAAGAGGCACCATGCCCATGTAGTCGAAGATGAAGAGCCACCCACAAAGATGATAAGAGAGAAGATCAAAGACCATGTCTTAATCTCGACCCTCTCAGGATCTGTAACACCTGGAGAGGACACTTGGCTCATTGATAGTGTTTCATCCAAGCACATGACGAGACAAAGAAAAATTCTCTCTTGTATCTCATAAAAGAATTTTTCTCAGAAATTGACACTTGGAGATGATTACCAATATCCCATCAAGGGAGTGGGAGAATCAAACCACAAACTGAATTCAAGGAATTCACTAAAAATGAAGGACGTACTATATGTACCCGTTTTGACAAAGAACCTACTCTCCATTTCATCTTTAGAAATGAAAGGCTTCAAAGTTGCCTTTATAGATGGAGAAGTTCTTATGTGGGCTAAAGGAGAAACCTTATATGAAGCAATCATCATTGGAAGTGAAGAAAATGGATTGTATAAACTAAAGGGTCACTTAGAGGCTACCATGACCCATGCCATTAAAAATTGATGTGAACTTTGGCATATAAGATTAGCTCACATCAACTACAAGGCGCTACCATACATATGGAAAGTGGTCACAGGTTTACCAGAACTCAAGGGTGACCTTGAAGGCGTATGCAATGGATGTGCACAAGAGAAAAAAATCAAGAACCCTTTTCCGAAGAGAGATAACAAAGAAGAAGGAGTCCTAGATCTCATTCATTCAGATGTATGTGGCCCAATGCCATTGTCCTCCATTAGTGGGTATGTATATTATGTATCATTTATTGATAATTATTCTCGTAAGACCTGGATATATTTTTTGAAATCTAAAGATGAAGTGTTTAGCAAGTTCAAGGAATTCAAAGCCTTGATAGAGAATCTTTCTGAAAGAAAGATTAAGATACTCAGGTCAGATAATGGAGGATAATATACCTCAAAAGAGTTTGTGAACTTTTGCAAAGATGTTGGGATCAAGAGGGAACTCACTACTCCCTATAATCCCCAACAAAACGGTGTAGTTGAATGGAACAACAGAACGATAATGGAAGATTTGAAGACTATGGTCCATGATTAAGATCTTCCTATGTGCTTATGGGCAGAAGCAACAATGGAAGTTGTATATGTGCAGAACTGATTGTCCCATAGTGCACTTGGGCTCAAAACCTCGGAAGAGATGTTCATCGGAAAGAAGCCAGAGGTAAGCCATCTCAAAATATTTGGCTACCCATTATTTATTCATATACCGAAAGAGAAGAGAAACAAGATGGAACCTTTAGGAAAGAATGGAATATTTGTGGGATACTGTGAGGTCTCCAAGGCCTTCAAAACTATATACCAGGTCACCATCACGTTGAGATCAGTAGGGATGTGACCTTTGATGAATATGCAACACTCAAGAAATCAAGAAGATGCCAGCTTGAAGAAGTATATGAAGAGGAACCCATAATCCCCAGAACTACAGTAAGGGAGGTTCCTAGAGCCACAGAACCAGTGAGGGAAGTCATAACTTCCCCTGATGAGGAAATTCTAGAAGACCATGATATATCAAAAGTTCAAGAACCTCCTCAGATGACGATCCTCCATAAAAGGAAGCCAGCTTGGGCTAGAGATATTATTCAAGATGAACAGAAGTATGGTGTTCCCAAATGAACTACGGGACATGTGAAAAGACCAAATCCATTCTCCAGTTATATGGATTTGATGTGTGATCTTCTAGAGGAGGAGCCTACCTGCTTTGAAGAATCCATTCAGAGAAAAGAATGGGCAGATGCCATGACAGAAGAATACCAATCCATAATAAAGAACGAAGTATGGGAAATAGTTCCCAGACCGAAGAGTAAAGATGTGGTATCCTCCAAATGGCTCTTCAAAATAAAGCATGCTACTGATGGAAGTATTGAGAAATATAAAGAAAGATTTGTAGCTCGTATCTTTTCTCAAAAAGAAGGCATTGACTATGAAGAGACATTCTCTCATGTAGCCAGATACACTTCGATCAGAACCATCATAGCTCTTGCAGCTAAGATGAAGTGGAAGTTACACTAGATGGAAATGAAAACAACTTTCTTAAATGGTGTCATCGAAGAGGAAGTGTATATAGAACAACCTCAAGGATTTGAAGTTGAATACATGAAGTCTCATGTCTGCAAGTTGGAGAAAGCATTGTACGGATTGAAGCAAGCTCCTAGAGCTTCGTATGGCCAAATAGACAACTTTTTGATGAGCTTGGGCTTTACCAAGAGTAAAGAATATTATAACCTCTACTTCAAGGTTATGAACGATGAGACAGTAATATTACTACTATATGTGGATGACTTATTCTTAACCGAAGAAGAAAATCTCATCACTGAATATAAGAAGAGACTTGCCTCATAATTTGAAATGAAAGACCTTGGCCTAATGCATTATTTCTTAGGTCTTGAGGTATGGTAGAATCCAGAAAGGATATTCCTTAACCAAGGGGTGTATGTAGTCGAAATCCTAAAGAGATTCGACATGTTGGAATGCAAGTCCATGAATACACCCATGGAAGCAAAGCTGAAGTTGTTGGTCGACACTTTATCATAATTAATTGATGCCACATTGTACAGACACATTATTGGATCGTTGATGTACCTGACGAACACCAGACCCGATATGATTTTTCCTTGAACACATTGAGTTAGTTTCTGGTAGAACCTAGACATGTTCACCTAGTGGCTACAAAACATGTGATGAGGTACCTTAAGGGTTTAATAGATTGTGGTCTCAACTATGACAGAGATCTTGATTTCACATTGAGTGGATATACTGATGTAGATTGGGCAGGAAGTGTTTCTGACAGGAAAATCTCTTCAAGAAGTTTCTTTAGTTTGGGATTAGCCATGATCTCGTGGAAGAGTAGGAAGCAATACATCATTGCTCTCAGCATAGCAGAAGCAGAATACATTGCTGCATGTTCTACCATCTGTGAAGCTATATGACTTCAAAAGTTGTTGACCGGACTATTTGACCTAGAGATGGAAGAAACCATGATCCTATGTGACAAGCAGAGTTGCATAAAGATGATATAGAATCCTATATTCCATGACAGGTTGAAGCACATAGAGATCCAATATGATTACATATGTGACATGGTGCAGAGAGGAGCCTTAAAGCTTCAGTACGTTAGCACAAATGAACAGGTTGTTGATGTGTTGACCAAGCCTCCATCTCGTGTAAATTTTGAGAACTTTTGAGATAAGATTGGTATAGTCCAAAAGGACCTTCATTGAAAGGGGGAGTAGTTGTTGTGATGAGACATCTCTTGCTTCCAAACTGATGGTTGTGACGTAAAGCAAGAAGATGTGATGAGACTAGTACTATTCTTCTGGCTTAACAGCTGTGACGTAAAGTCGGTCTAGTATCTTGCTTTCAACCTGATGGTTGTGACGTAAAGCAAGAAGATGTGATGAGACTAGTACTGTGTTTTTGGCTTGACAGTTGTGACGTAAAGCCAGTCTAGTATCTTGCTTCCAACCTGATGGTTGTGACGTAAACCAAGACAATGAGATGAGACTAGCACTGAGCTTCCGACGTGACAGTTGTGACGTAAAGCCAGTCTAGTATCCTCCTTCCAACTTGATTGCTATGAGGTAAAGTAGGACAAGTTTCTTGCTTCCATCTTGACTGCTGTGACGTAAAGCAAGACAATGAGATGAGACTAGAACCGTGCTTTCGTCTTGACAAATGTGACGTAAAGCTAGTCTAGTATCCTACTTCTAGATTGATTGTTGTGACGTAAAGTAGGACGAGCTTCTTGCTTTGATCTTAACTGTTGTGACGTAAAGCAAGACGGGCACTATGCTTCCAGCCTCACAACTGTGATGTAAAGCTAGTCCAGTATTATGATGACAAGCCAGCCTTGTGCTGTGATGATGATGTATTAGTTTTATACTCATGCATATTGATGTAGATGATTATTGCATTCCTTTGAGAATGACGATGTTGTCGATGAAGAAAACTTCCGATGATTTATAGATACGGCAGTCAGTGTTCCAAGATGATATTGATGATGTTGTCCTCTCACCCACTTGATGTTGTTGATGATGTTGTCCTCTCTCTCTCGCCTAATGTTGTTGAAGAATACCCTTCTTGTTAAGGGGGGAGTGTTGAAATAATGTAACTACTTGAAGTGTATTCTTATTATTATTTGATATATTATTCATTGGATCAATCCCCATTGTGGATTGATCATGTCGTCTATTGTAAAAGGACCAAATCCCCTTTTGCAGATTCGTCATAATATAATTGTAAAAGGAAAAAGAAGAAATCAGCCCCAGAATATATCAAAGAGGCCCCGAAATATAATAAAGGTGGTTATAACCACCTAGTTTGAGAAGTCGACCTTGCCAGTGAAGAGACACTTCACACGTGCCAGACTTGTATAAATAGGGAGGCTAGCACCTCACTTGCTCATTGAGAGACAAGTTTCGAAATTGCAGTTGGAGAAGAGAGAGAGAGAGTGGCGCATCTTTGGGAGAAGATATTCTATATTAGCTTGAGTTATCTCCTGGCATTGTATTGGCTATGTATAATAAGGAAGTTTTGTTGGGTTTTCTTCCCCTAGAGGGCTTCCCAAGATAAATGTTGTGCCTCTTGTGATTGTGTATTTCTCAGTGATCTTGTGTTATGTTATTATTATCTATTGAAACGCAAAGAACTATAATAATGGCTTAAACATTAACACCACCCCCTACAACATCTCCCCCCACCTCAATTCCTTTCTCGTCCCGAGCAAGTGGGGAGTATCAACTTTACAAACTTGATTACAATATTGAGAAATGAAGACGAAAAAAATAAGAAAAGCAGGAGACAAAATTTACATGTGCGGGACCCACTTAAGGTGTTGTATTTGACCAATCTGCTTCGCTTGGAATTCCACCACTGGTTGGGTCGACTTGTCTTGTTTTCTGTGGAACTAATGTGTTGGTCATATTTCTATGTCTGTCAGGATAAATATGTTGTCTTGTTGTAAGTAGGGAATTCCCTTTATGTCGGTTCTGAATTGATTGAAGTCCTTATTTTAAGAGCATCCTTGATTTTGAGTCCACAATCATTTCTTCTAACAGAAAAGTGTTACTTGAAACTAACTTTTGACATTTTCTTTCTGTGCTCTAGTCTAGTAACCTGAACTCGACTGGGGCTTCCCTCACTATTCGTTGGGATGATTATCGAATTCTCTACTTCCTCTAAGATTTGATCGATTGAACCCGTAGAGGATCATTTATGCCTTTATGGCGTGGTGAATTTCTTCATCTGACAGCTGTAACCAAGATGGCTAATCCACTTCTAAAATCTGAAGGTTTGGTTCTGGGGGGTCATCGTCTGCTAAGTTCTCCAACCCCATGGTCTATGTTTTATAAATTAACTCTTTGCAAAGTGGGTATTCCCCATTCTTGAGCTCTATTTTATAGAGTTGTGATATGGAAGGTAATCTGAGTGTTGGTAGAATATTTCATACATGCATCAATATCCTAAGATATAGAAGTGCAGAGTCGATGATGGTCATTTTCCTTTATGACCGAGACGCTTATCGTTGGTATGAGTGTAGGTGCCAAATCCTAGTTGTCTTGTGAATAGATATTATTTGTCCCATTCAGATGATTCATGAGTTTGTGAGTTGTAGTTATGATTGTTGAGGAGTTAGAGAACTTTGTGCAAGTGGACATCTATGTTAGTGCTAAACTAAAACTAATGTGATCCTCATTAGGCGTTAATCATGGCGAATCTCAAATAATTGTTCGTACGTGTCAAGAGAATCTGGTGATTTTTGTGGGACGATCGTCTGCATTGGTCAATAATATGTCTATTATTATTGTCGATCCTTTATGACATGAATTGAATGCACCTTATGTACGCTTGTTGATGTTTCCTTGTTCAATATTTTCCCGAGCTCAATTGATGAGATCTCCTCTATTAATGCACGGTTGATATATGGGTCGTCCGACTGTTGTTCTTGACTTGTTTGGATTTTTGTTGTCGATGCGACTTAGTCAATGTTCCTAGTGACTTATTTACTTCTCCAGTTTACTATGCCTTACACTGTATGGATGATATTGATTGTTCCTGCGCTCGCTTGATCCCCGCTTGCTTCATGTCGATCTGTCTTGATCACTTGATTTTTTTTTCATCATTATTTTCCTTAGGTCAAGTGATGGAGTGGTATGTCAATCATGTCTTCATCTTATTTGTCTCGGGCTTGACCAAGAACTTCTTCCTCTTTCCATCGTCATTATTTATTGCTTTCTCTTTGATGCTTTGATGGGTCCTTAATACTTAAAGTTTCTTTGATAGTTTTCTCTACCTGAACTTTTGATAACCGAATTTTGTTTTTAAAACATAAGAAGGGTTTATTTTCATAAGCACATAATTAGTCGATATTGTTCCGACTTCGACCACAATGCCGAATTTACCTCCCTGTTGGAATTTCCCTACTAGATTTTTCCAACAGGTTTCTTGTTCTTCAAGGGTGATACTTTTTTAGACAAATACCATTATTTAATTATTTGAATGGGTGTGCCAACAATGTTATGAATTGGACTTCTCTGGTTGATCGAATATCTTTGAAAACATATGGCCCATGTTGTCTCTAGTTTTCGTAGTTTTCCTTTTATAAGACTTTTATACATTAAAACTAAATCTCCTTTTTTTATATTTTTTTCTCTATATGTCGTTCGTGCCACGCTTTCTTCTATTTCTTTTAGACCTATTGATGATGCATTGCCATTATTCTTCCTTCCTCTAGCTTGTTCAAATGGTACAATCATTCGTTCATACTTTTACTGTTGTCAATTTTTTCTACAGCAACAACCCTGTCGAAGTTGATCCAGAAGTGCAAGGGAATAACAAATTATTTCGTGTAGACTAGATTGAATGGAATAACAACTTATTTCCCGTAGACGAGATTTAATAAAAATTTAATAGTTTTGTTTCCTAGATAAGATGAATAACATCTTCATTTAATCATTTAATTATGCCATTGAAATAATATATATATTTAACTTGAATCATTTATTATTTTTTTTATATGTAATTTAAAGGTTTTATGTTTTGTTTTTTTAAGATATATCGATAAATTTAACAAATAATTATTGAATCTACATATTACTAAATCTGTATAATCAAAATATCCCACAAATTTTTCAACACTTTGAATACATTTATACATTCTGAAATATAATTTAAACAACATAAAAAAATTACAATTCCACTTCCAAAATTACATCCAAATATGACAAAACGTTAGACAGCGTATTTCCTTACTTTATCAACCCAAACAAACGGCTTCATGGTGGACCCACCTATATTTAAATAAGCGTTCATTGCATATTGCAGTACATCACGAACGAAATACGAACGATCGGAACGACGGGCCTTGAATGACTTGGAACAATCTCATTATATTTCAATTGGAGAAATTTTTTCGCGCTGCATACGACCTTAAGGGATGTTTCCCAGCTCCGTTCACATCGCGATTCAAGTTCGGACATTATTATTAGTATTGGTCAATGTCTTCCGAGACGGCACTCACTGGTATTAAATGATCGTATGCGATACGGGTGTAGAAAAACGCGAACTTTATGGCGAGAAGATCCCGGTAAGACTAATTTTTCGTTGACGTGACCTTGACCACAAATACAATAACTTAGTCTAATTATGAGTAGTGAAAGATAAAGAAAAATTTCATTTGTTAATTATAGGAAATTATAGGAGTTGGTTAGACGGTTTATTTTTGTGTTGGTTAAACGTTTTATTTTTGGGTTTTTTTTTATAGGAATTGGTTTAAATCTGGAGATGTAAATTTGGATAAAATCTCTATTTTCTGTTATTTAAATTGTTTTTTTGAATGTATAAATAGATTTAACCTGCTGAAAATTTTTTGGGACAATCAGATTACACAAATTTAGCCACTCAGATCCAACCATTCATCATCTAATTTTAAGCAAAATTAAACAAAAAAAATTGACAAAAAACCTCTAAAAGATAGAACGTTTAAACTACTACTTAATAGGTGTGAAAATTTATTTGTTATTATTAGTGTGAAAATTTATTTGTTATTATTAGTTTGAATTCCCTCCGTTGCCTCGAACGAAAAAATCGGGAACTTTTTGTTTGCTAATGTCACCAAGTGCCCTGAATTATTTTGACTTGATCGAGAAAAGGGGGGACTTTTTGTTTGTTAATGTTATCAATCACAATTTTATAAAAACGCAAACTTTATGGGAAGAAGATCACTGTAGGTCTAATTTTTCGTTTGCAGGACCTTGAGCATGAAAACAATAAATTAGTTCGAGTAACTAATTGGTTCACTGACGAATATTTCAAAATCTTTTTAGGAGTATAAGATACGGACGGCACACGTAACGTAAACGTTTTGAGTTTTTTGTTAACGAAATTTACATGGATAGATAAGAATTGTAGATTTACTTGGTTGAGATTATATATTAAGATAATTTAGGTTATTTTTTAGATTTTTTTTATATTTAAAATCACTATATAAACAATATAAAAATAAAATTTCATATTAATTGATTTTCCAAATTCAAATGAAAATGATCAATCAAATTAAACAAACATAAAACTTTTAAACAGCCTACTAAGTCATTTGAAACCAAAATAAACTTAAATAGAAATAATGAAATATATTTGTTAATGTCGCTGTTTGTATTGTGAATTCCCTCTTTTAAATCGATCCAGAAAATCAATAAACAGTCTGTTACACAACATTCACTGCGGTATAAGCAGTGAGTGGTATATACATTGTCCAATCATTTTGATATATATATCGAATATATTCATCACATACATTAGCATTAAATGCTGTGTAGAAAGTTATATATTTGTGGAGTAGGTTAATTTTGGAGAAAACAGACTGCTTTCTAATCAAAAAAATAGACTTAAATCTAGTTAGATTTTTAGGGGTAGTCTAAGTTTAATATGGATAAAGTTTCATGTATTTCAAAACCTTATTCTAGGGGTTTTACCCCATTTTAAATCAATCTAGATCCTCAAAAAATCTATCAGAATTCTAAATTGACTGAAAATTTAAAAATTAGGAGCCAAAAAACGTACCAGAAAAATAACTTGGTAAGAAAGATTGCTCCCGAGTTAACCCACTTAACTATATATTGCTCGCCGTTTTTATCGTTTAATGTCACCAAGTGCAGTGTGGATTCTCTTGTAACTCGATTTTACAACATTGACCGTCCCCACACACATTCTTCTACCGGAGCAACCACCCCGAATCTCTCGAATAAGCTGAATAAGCTATAATGCAAATTGCATCCGCTGATACAAAGATCAACCTTAACATGAGTTTCGTGTGT
>ML778775.1:351655-402141 GCA_009831015.1 Picea engelmannii | reverse complement strand
CGAATCACCCGTTTGATATCAAATATCAACAAACATCTGAGATTGTCAGCTTTGATTCAGATGGCCCAAATTCAGGAACTAGAAGCTGGGCAGATGAAAGAAAGCGCGGAAGCTCATATGGATTCAGCAAGCACTTCCGAGGCCTCTCATGCTCCAACGGTCACGGCAAGGACGAAATTGATCGACGAACCCCTTATTGTGGGACAGGATAAAGCCATTGCAAATCTCCACAATTTGATCATAGACGATTCAGAGGCCAGGAGCATTGGCGTTTTTGGCAAGGGTGGGTCTGGAAAAACTCTTCTTCTCAATTTGGATAACTGTCTCGCAAAGTCCATCTGTTAAAAGTCTTAGGAACGAGCTTGTATACACAAATAACCTTACAAAGAAATGTAGATTTGACTAAAATTCCGAAGGAAGAAGATGTGAAAATATGGTTGAACGAGACACTGCACTAGAGTAGGAGGTTTGCATTGTTCTTAGATGATGTATGGGAAATCGATGCTGCGGAATTGTTGGAGGGACTGGGTATACTGCGGCCTGTAACTGTGCACTGCCACTCCAAACTTGTTGTCAGTTCAGGGTATCGCAGTGCATTGTTAAAAATGGGGTTGGAGATAAGTACACAATAACAATGGGGGACTTGATCCAAGATGAAAGTTGGGAGTTGTTAGCTTTTCACGTTTTTCCCTATAACAAAATGAATCCGCCAGCAAACATAGACGAGGAAAAGGCCAAGCTCGTCTGTAATGAGTGTGGCTGGCTTCCCCTTGCACTTAAAGTGGTCGGGAGGGCAATGGCGCGTAGTACTGATCCACACCAATGGGAATGGGCTGCACAATGTCTTCCCAACACTGACAGCGTCTATGATCGCTTAAGGTTGAGTTACAATGCACTGGGCAAGGAGTGTACGAGACGGAGGCACATAGGCACTCCGGTCTCAGCGATTACAACGCCCGGACATCAAAAACACAACGAAGCGATATTGCCGAGTTATGAAGTTTCTATGCACGCTATCTATGACTAGATAATCATTTAGAAATAGCATAACAATATACTAAATACTAAATGATTAAATCACAATATCATAGAAAGAAGAAATAATTGTAATTGCACAAAAAGGTTAGGTTCACTGTGATCAATCTTGATCTTTATAACAGTATATAGCCTCATAGAACTAACAGTTCTCCTGATTGAACGCTTACAACAATTGATTTTAGAAAACTACTCATGCAATTGATTTTAGAAAACTACTCATGCATTTTGCATGCATTATTTAGTGAGACAATCTATATCAATTTATATGGATTGATGGATTGCATCATGTCAGATGATTGACAACACTGCATCAATTACCAACATACTTGCTCTTCATGCTGAGAGGGCTCACAATCTCACCTCGAAGTTTAAAAAACTGGACTTTAGCAACTCCCTTAGTGAAAATGTCTGCAAGTCATTCTTGGGTCTTTATATACATTAGTTCTACTTCCTTCTTTTGCACCAAATCTCTAATGAAATGATACTTTAAATCAAAATGTTTAAGATGAATTTGCTTCTCTCCAATTTCTTCTAGAACTTTTCTAAGCCATAATGCTTGGGTACCTGTTGAGGTGACTGCAACCTATTATGCTTCTGTAGATGAAAGTGCAACTATACTTTGCTTCTTTGAGTTCCAAGTAATCAACCTCGAACCAAAAGAGAAACAATTACCAGATGTAGACTTCCGGTCATCCAAACTACCTCCCCAATCAGAATCACTAAATCCAACAAGATCAAACCTTTTAGAAGTGTAGTAATGAATACCAAAATTTAGAGTTCCTCTCACATACCTCAAAATCCTCTTGGCTTCCTTCATATGTATTTCAGATGGCTCTGTCATGTATCTTGAAACAAGAGAAACTGAATAAGAAATATCAAGTCTTGTGTGGGTTAGAAAGATGAAACTTCCAACAATACTTCTGTATATTGTCTCTTCAACTATTTCAGCACCATCATCTCTACACAACACAATTCCATGAGCAATTGGAGTGGAGGTTGGTTTACTATCTACCATATCAAATTTCCTCAACATATCTTTTGCATACTTTGTTTGACAAATAAAATTTTCATCCTCATTTTGATAAACCTCCATACCCAAAAAATATTGCATGAGGCCCAAATCTTCAATCTCAAATTCATTCATCATAGCAATTTTGAATTCATCCTTCATCTTAGAACTACTATCCATATATAATAAGTCATCAACATATAGACTTACAATAATAATATCATTACCTTCTTGTTTGTAGTAAAGTGTAGGTTCACTTTTACTTTTATTGAAGCCACTCTCCTGAAAATATCCATCAATTCTAGCATACCATGTTCTTGGTGCTTGCTTGAGGCCATATAAAGCCTTCTTCAACTTGTATACTTGATGTTCTTTTCCTTGCACTTCAAAACCTTGTGGTTGTTCTACAAACACTTCTTCTTCTAAGTACCCATTCAAAAATGCACTTTTCACATCCATGTGATGAATGCTTCATTTCTTCTAAGCTGCTAATGAAATCATCATTCTAACAATCTCGTGTCTTGCTACTGGTGCAAATGTTTCTTCATAATCAATTCCATACCTCTGTGTGAAGCCTTTAGCAACTAATATTGCTTTGTGATTTTCAACACTCCCATCACTATTGTACTTAGTCTTGTAGACCCATTTAGTACCAATCTTTTTCTTGTCATGTGGAAGTTCTGTAAGCTCCCAAGTATCATTCCTGTGAATAGAATCTATCTCTTCTTGCATTGTTTGCAACCAAACCGCATTAGTACATGCACCTTTAAAACATGATGGTTCAAAATCAACCTTGGAAAGTAAAGAAAAATTTATTGTCTCACGTATTGGATTTTCTTCATGTGTTGGACTTTTACTCCTTTGATAAATGTCGCTTAATCTTCTTACCTTCCTTGCAGAATTTGAATTTGATGTTGGACTTGCACTTGGAATTGAAGAATTAGATGAGGGGCTACTTGGTGGATTTGTATCACTTGGAGGTGAAATATTAGTGGGCTGCTCATTATCAATATCATCAATATTATCCTTATCCAAAACAAATTTAGACATATCATCATGGCATTTTTTATGACCATAAACTCCCCCTTCATCAAAAAATACATCTCTTGAAACAACAATGCTATTAGTGAGGGGATTATACAACTTGTAAGCCTTACTTTGTTCACTATATCCAAAAAAAAAAACATGACTCACTTTTTGGATCTAACTTTTGTCTATTTTGATCAACTACATGGACATAGGATACACAACCAAAGACTCTAAAGTGATTAACATTAGGTTTTTTTTCATACCAGGCTTCATATAGAGTCATCATATCAAGTGCACTTGTGGAACATCTATTGAGAATATATATATGTAGCAACTATATCACCCCAAAAAGAATTGCTTAATCCCTTGGTTTGTAACATACTTCTTGCCATTTCCACCACTGTACGATTTTTCCTCTCTGCTACTGCATTTTGTTGAGGTGTGTAAGCAGTGGTGAGTTGTCTTTTGATGCCATTCATATCACAATAATTCTGAAAAATCTTTTGAACAAAATTCTCCTCCACGACCAGTCCTTAAGCACTTGATTTTGCGACCTCTTTCATTTTCCAGAAGGGATTTAAACCTCTTGAATGTATCAAATGATTCATCCTTAGTCTTCAAAAAATAAACCCAACACTTTTGTGAGTAATTATCAATAAAAGTAATAAAATATGATTACTTACCCAAACTCTTTGTCTGCATAGGACCACAAATGTCTGAGTGAACTAACTGAAGTGGATAATGGGCCCTCCATACATTTCCTTTTGAAAATTTCTCTCTTGCATGCTTTCCTTTAGCACATCCTTCACAAATATCCTTCTGTCCTTGAACCTTAGGCAAACCATAAACTAATTCTTTTGATGTTAGAAGCTTGAGAATATGAAAATTCAAATGTCCATACCTAAGATTCCACAACCAACTTTTTTCTTCATATGCCATATTGGCAAGATGGTTGTTATGTTCTCCAAACATCAATGAGAACATCCTATTCTTTGACACAGGCACAACTGTAACCACCCTATTGCCTCTATTCTTATCATAAATTGTACATTGTTGATTTTCAAACACCAGCTTATAATTTTTCTCACACAATTGGACAACACTCAATAAATTATGCTTTAATTGTGGAGTGTAATAAATGTCTTTAACACTTTTCATACCTTATTTAGTATGGGCTTCCATAGCTCCTTTTGCAACAACCTCCAATGCTTTGTCATCACCCAGCTTGATCTTGGATTTGAAACTCCCATCCATTGTAGAAAATAACTTCTTATTTCCTGACATGTGATTAGAACACCCTGAATCTAAATACCAAATATCTTTAGTGCCATTTTCAGCTTTGTCATAAGATAAAAATAAATTGTTTGAAGAGGCTTCATCACCTTCTTGAGCATAATTAACACCTTTGTTATTATTGCCTTCTTTTAATCTACAATCCCTTTCAAAGTGACCATACCTTTTACAATAATAGTACTGGATATTTCTTTTATCAAGTCTACCTCTATCTCTTCCTCTTGAACTGCCTCTTCCTCTTGGATAATTTTGATTTTGACCTCTAACTTGGCTTTGGTTTCTTTTGCTGCTAGTGTTGGCATCTTCATTCTTTGTAATTTGCAATTTTGAAGAAAAACCTTTCTCGCCACTTTCTCCAAATGAATCTATCAATCTTTCTTCATGAGACATAAGAGATCCAACTAGGTGATCAAACTGAAGAGTAGACAAATCCTTGCTTTCTTCAATGATTATTGCAACATGGTTCCACCTTGGTATTAGAGACCTCAAAACCTTTTTAATCAAAACCTCTTTGTCCACAATTTCTCCAAGAGTAGCCATCTTATTGACTACATCTTTTACTCTCACACAATAATCACTTACATTTTCATCTTCTTGCATCTTTAAATTCTCAAATTCTCTTTTCAATGTCTGTAGCTTGACAACTTTGACTTGATCACTACCTTGGTAAGCTTCTTGTAGAGTATTCCAGGAATCTGCTGTTGTCTTTGCACCTACAATTATTGGAAACAAGCTTTTATCAAGAGCAATTTGAATATGAAATAAAGCTTGAGCATTCTTCCTTCTAGATTCTTTCTTAGCTACTCTATCATTAGCATTAAGAGTGGTCCAATATTCTGGCTCTGCATAACCTGTTTCTATAATATCCCATAGATCTTTCCCTATCAAAAAATTCATCATCTTGATGCACCAATAATCATAATCACTTCCATTAAATTATGGAATGGGCAATGAATTAGAGTTTGACATGATTACCCTAAAACAACAACCAACTATGATACCAAATGAAGGATCTATGCAGGCCTATCTATGGACTAGATAATCATTCAATGAAATAACATAACAATATACTAAGTACTAAATGATTAAATCACAATATCATAGAAAGAATAAATAATTGTAATTGCACAAAAAGGTTACGTTCACTGTGATCAACCTTGTCTTTATAATAGTACATAGCCTCATAGAAAAAACAGTTAGCTGCTCATGATTGAATGCTTACAACAATTGATTTTAGAAAACTACTCATGCATTTTGCATGCATTATTTAGTCAGACAATCTATATATGAATACTAACAGATAGAAAAAAGAAAACTGCGAATGGATTGATGGATGACATCATGTCCGATGATTGACAAGACTGCATCAATTACCAACAAGTTCACAAGATGCGAAAAGGATGTGGGGCCCGCCACTTTGGGTCTCGGGGATTGGAAGCACCCAACACAGAAATGAAATAACACAAAAACTCGCGAGTCACGATATTTCGAACAAGCCGTGAGCTCAGCAGTTCGAGGTACAAGCCGTGAGATCAACAATTCAAGGTACAAGCCGTGAGCTCACCAGTTCAAGGTTTTTTGGTGTCTGCGTGTTGGAAGATGAACGATTCAATTAGACAAGACAACATATGATTTGAATAATAATAAAAAACAAAGCAGATTTTACAAACTCAATAAAAACAAGTAAAAACGCAGAGCACTCCTCCAAACACAAAATAACAGATTTTATTCAAAAAATACTTTCAAGATTCTTGTCTGTCACAACCATTACAATTTCAACTTTGGTATTTAAAAACTAACAAAATGCCCCTTCGATCTTCTAAAATGTTTAATCAAGGTGGTGTTGGTGTCTGGTTTCTTTGAAAGGTTAAGGTGGCCATTGCTTAAGCAATGCAAGATAAATTAGTAATCGGTGGTTAATCCTTGAGTCTTGAAGGGTCAAGACGACCACTGATTCATTGTTAGCACAGAGGCGATGAAATGATTACATCCTGGCATACTCACTCTTAATCATTTCAGAGAAAAACAAGCTAAAACAAGTAAAACAAAATTGTTGTAAACAATGCATTATAGCTTACAGACCCCAATATTTCTTCTATGGATTTTAAATAATTCATTTCCCAAAGGATTCGTAAATATGTCTGCAAATTGTTCTTCAAACCTGCAGAACTGAACATAAATTTCATTGTCATTTACCAGCTCACGAACGAAACAATACCTCGTATCAATGTGCTTACTCTGTTTGCGAAAGACGTGATTTTTTGACAGTGCAATGGAAGATTTATTGTCACGGACAATTTGGGTTGCATCATTCTGGTCATGCAACAATTCATTCAAAACCCTTCTCATCCACACAACTTAACATGCAGTTGCAGATGTTGCAACATACTCTGCCTCAGTAGAGGATAAAGTCACAATGGGTTGTTTCTTCTATGCCCATGCCACTGCTCTAGATCCAAGAATGAACACATACCCAGATGTCCTTTTCCTGTCATCAATGGAACTTGCAAAATTACTATCAGTATATCCGATTAGCTTAAAGTTTAAACTTGATGTGTATCGGATACCAAAGTTAGTTGTTCCAACAACATATCTCAGGATCCTCTTTCCTTCTTGCCAGTGAGTACTCTTCAAAGTCTCCATGAATCTTGAAATCAAACTTACAACAAACATGATATCAGGTCTGGTTGTTGTTAAGTACATAAGGCTTCCAACCAGTCTTTTATAAAAATTTGGATCAACATATCATCCCTCATCATACTTGCTAAGTTTAATACCAGTTGCCATAGGTGTTGCAGCTCGTTTACAATTCAACATTCTAATCCTTTTCAATACTTCATTTTCATAGTTAGTTTGACAAATGAAAATGCCATCATCAGATTGATCCACTTCAATTCCAAGAAAATACTTCATCAATCCTAAATCAATCATCTCAAACTCTGTTTTCATGACATTTTTAAAATCATCTACAGATAGATCTCCAGTAAAAATCAGGTCATCAACATACAAACAGACAATCAAAATTTTACCTTTCTAGTTTACCTCTATATACAAAGTTGGTTCACTTGGACTTCTACTGAATCCAACATTGATTGGGTTTTCATCAATCCTACTATACCAAACTCTGGATGCCTGTTTCAATCCATATAAATCCTTCCTTAACTTGTAAACTTTATCTCTATGCTTATCAATATCATAACGCAGAGGTTGTCTTACATAAACCTCTTCTTCCAAATATCGATTTAAGAATGCATAATTAGTGTCCATATGATGCATGATCCATCTATTCTAAGTTGCAATAGCTAAGACCATTCTCACGGTGTTAATTCTTGCTACAGGAGAAAATGTTTCATTGTAATCAATGTCGGGTTGCTGACTAAACCCCTGAGCTACAAGTCTTGCTTTGTACTTTTCAACTTCACAATCTGCATTCAGATTAGTCTTGTAAACCCAATTAACACCAATACTATTCTTAACTTCGGGTAAATCTACAAGATCCCAAGTGTTATTTCTTTCAATGGAATCAATCTCTTCATCCATTGCTTTTATCTAGACATCCTCTTTAGCAACTTCATCAAAACTTACAGGATCACATGCCATTAATGAAAAATTTGAAATCTGATCTACTTCTTCATTTTGATCATATAATTATCTTAAACTTCTAGTCTTTTGTCCTTTAAATTTGTTTCTTAATGAAGCTAAAGTAGGATTTGATTCACTACTTACCTGTGAATCTGTTTGATGTCTACCATGTCCAGATGGCTCACCACACTCATGAGTTCTAGGCGTTCCAAATTGAGATGGGCTGAAATCTGGTGCTTTCCTTGTTGGACTTCTTGCTGCAGGTGTATGTGCATGTGGAACAATCTGTCCATCTCATTCAGCTTGATCAGATCCATCATCATCTTCACGGGGTAACACAGTTCCCTCTGAAATTGATTTGTCAATACTTCCATCCCAGGCTTCAGCTTCTTTAAATTGAACATCTTTGTTGATTACATATTTTTGGGTGATGGGATTGTAGAATTTATATGCCCTAGACTCTTCAATGTATCTAACAAAGATACATCTCTCATTTCCATCATCCAACTTCCTCCTCATTTTTGCAGGTACATGCTCAAATGCAACACATCCAAAAATTCTAAAATGAGAAACATTGCAAGGCTTACCATCCCAGGCTGCCTAAGGTACACGATCCCTCATGGTCTTGGTCAGACTTCTATTCAATATAAAAATAGAGCGAAGAACCGCATCTCCCCAATATTCATTTGAAATATATTTTTCTTTCAACATGCTTCGAGCCATGTCCATGATAGTCTTATTCTTCCTTTCAACCACTCCATTCTGTTGTGGCATATATCGAGCAATAAACTGCCTTTTAATTCCATGAAGATCACAAAATTCAATGAATTCATTCAGTTTATATTCACCTCCTCTGTCATACCTTAAGATTTTAATGGTTCGACCACTCTCATTCTCAACCATAGAATTAAACCTCTTGAGAGCATCAAAGGCTTTAGATTTCCGTTTCAACAAATACAACCTAGTCTTCCTACTGAAATCATCAATGAAAGTCATAAAATAAACACAACCAGTTAAAGAAAGTGTTTGCATAGGTCCACATAAATTTGTGTGGACAATTTCCAATGGAGCTTTTTCTCTATAAGAAACACCTGAAACAAATTTCTCTCTGTGATGTTTTCCAAGTATATAGCTCTCACAAGAGCTTGCAGGTTGTTGAATATAAGGTAACCCATTTAACATTTGTTTCTTCTGTAACATATCTAAGCCACCAAAATGTAAATGACCATATCTCAAATTCCATAACCAAGATTCATCTATAATTCCATCTTTATAAGAATTGAAAGAACCACTCAAATCATTTTTCATAACAAGTGGAAACATCCTATTCTTGGTCATCTCTACTCTTGCAATCAACTGTTTGCTGGGAAATTTATCATAGATTGTACATACCTTGTTCATGAATAATACTCTATACTTTTCCCCCATCAGTTGTCCAACACTAATAAGATTGCATTTTAGACCAGGCACAAAATGAATGTCATCAATATTTCTTTTTTGATTATCCTTAGTGTAAACTGGAACTACACCTTTACCATTAACTATAACTTTACAGTCATTTCCCAGTTTTACTTCAGACTGAATACTATTATCAATAAAGGAAAATAAATCCTTATTACCAGTCATGTGGTTACTGCAACCACTATCCAATACCAAATATCATTTTTACATTCCTGAGTGTCATTACAGGTCAAAAACACAGGATTTTGATGATCCTCAGACTCATTTGTAATATGTGCAGACTGCTTTATAACATCTACCTTCTTCTTCCAACATTTGTTAGCAAAATGCCCAAACTTCTTACAATAATAACATTGTACTTTATTTTTATCATACCTCTGATTTTCTTGCTGCCAAGATTTGTTGTTGGTCCCTCTTAAAATTGAGATGATTATTCTAGAACTTCTACTCAGACTTTGATTCAGCTCTATTGTCTCTTCAACTAGAAAATCGACCTCTCTTGCCACGATTATGAAACCTTCCTCTACCTCTGCCTCTGGTAACATGCAACTGGGATTTGAAAGCATGCTCTAATGATCCTTCTTCATATATATATATTCTAGATTCATGAGCAACAAGAGAACAAATTAACATCAATTTGCATTTGACTTAAATCCTTAAATTCCTCTATGGGTACCACAACTGGTTCAAACTTCTCAGCACTTTCTCAATGACTCTCTTATTCTCCATATCATCTCCATACTGCCTAAGCTGGTTCACAACACTCATTACTTGAGTCATGAAAGTATCAACACTTTCATTATCCTTCATCTTCAGATTTTCGAAATCCCTTCTCAAGTTTTGCAACTTGACTGTCTTCACCTTGGACACACCTTGATAACAGGTTTCAAGAATTTCCCAAGCCATCTTCGAATATGTAGCACTAGCAATCTTCATAAAAATGGATTCATTTAATCCTTGCTGGATTAATCCAAGAGCCTTATTATCCTTCTTCCTGTTTTCCTTTAGCAAAACACGGTTAGCATTAGCCATAGTCAATTCTGCTGCAGCATCAACTGGCTCAGCATAACTATCAATAACATAAGTCCACAAATCCTGAGAATGCAAAATCGTCCTCATCCGAATATACCAAGAATCATATGATTTCTCGTTCAGGACAGGAACCTGAATCTGAGAAGCATTGCTACCAGATGCAACCATTTATAAAAGTTTGAAAGAAATCAAATAAACCTTCACACAGGAAAATAGGAAAGTGAAATTAGGCACCAACAGGAATTATTTGCGCTAAAATGAGAAATTGACAGGATGCATTGCAGGATAGACTAGCAGCTTTGATACCAAATGTGGGAGACAGAGGCACATCAACACTTGGGTCTCGACGATTACAATGCTAGGACACCAAAAACACAATGAATCAATATTGTCGAGTTCTTGAGATGAAAAAAGGATGTAGGGCCCGCCACTTCGGGTCTCGGCGATTGGAAGCACCCAACACATAAATGAAATAACACAAAAACTCGTGAGTCACGATATTGTGAACAAGCCGTGAGCTTAGCAGTTCAAGGTTTCTGGTTTCTGCGTGTTGGAAGATGAGCGATTCAATTAGATAAGCCAACATATGATTTGAATAATAATAAAAAAACGGAATAGAGTTTACGAACTCAATAAAAACAAGTGAAAACACAGATCACTCCTCCAAACACATAATAACAAATCTTATTCAAAAAATACTTTCAAGCTTTTTGTTTGTCACAACCATTACAATTTCAACTGTGGTATTTAAAAACTAACAAAATGCCCCTTCGATCTTCTAAAATGATTAATCAAGGCGGTGTTGGTGTCCGGTTGCCTTGAAAGGTTAAGGCGACCATCACTTAAGAAATGTAAGACAAATTAGTAATCAATGGTTAATCCTTGAGTCTTGAAGGGTCAAGACGGGTAAAATGCCTTCTGACGGGCATTTTTCCTGGCAAATTCCAACCTTGGTGGGTAGGAGAAGCACTAATCCCAAACAAGATGTTGCAAGGTCGCCTTCATCTCGCCTACGACCCATTCGAGATGGGAAAGAGTTATCTCAATCTTCTCGTAGATCATTGCTTGATTGGACCGATCATGAGAGACATTGATGGGCAGGTAGAATACTTCAAGGTGCACGACGTCCTGCGTGATTTGGGAATCCAAATTTGCAGAAATAGAAGAAAAATTCTACTGCCGCGTAGATTGCAATTTGACAACTTTTAAAAAAAATGAGTGTTCGGGATGCACTCGGATTTTTCTGAGCGAAAACCAATTGACTTCTCTTCCGGAGTCCTGGAGAGCTCCACAGGTATCTTCATTGTTACTGCCTAGGAACATATATTTAACGAAAGTTCCAAATACTATCATGAAAAGTATGACCTCTCTTAAGTTTTTGGATTTGAGTGGCACATTAGTGCAGACATTGCCAAAGAGTGTGGGCGATTTAAAACCACTAGTATGTCTTGCTTTAATAGCCATGCCCCTCAAGAAACCGCCTCGATCTGTTACAAATCTTGTAAGGTTGGAGATCCTGGTTGTCATCTTTTCTTCTATCACAACATTACTATGTAGCCTTCATAAGTTGACATCACTAAGGTATTTAGATATCACATGTTGTAAAGATATGAAATATCTACCCAACAACATCTCCAAGCTCAACAACATCTCCAGGCTCACCTCTTTGCAGTATTTGTTGTTGGATGGATGCACCACTCTATGGAAAATAGATAAGCACAAGAGGTACATAAGAGCTTCATGCATTAACAGTTTAGCTACTCTGAATCAACTCAAAATGTTATCCTTGACAAACAATGGGGATATTATCAATGAGGGCACATTGAGGAGCTTGACTCAAATGGACACTATGCAAACATGGAATGTGTACCACATGACATGACCAACATGTCAAAGTTGAGAAGATTAGTACTAGAATGCTCTAGCTTGGTTAAATTTGATAATAATTTTTGTAATTTTCAACATATGAGTAATCTTGAATTAAGTGATTGTGGCATGCTGGAAGAGCTTCCACATTTACACAAGCTGAAAAGTCTAAAACAATTAAGAATAATTAGGTGTCCTAAATTAAGCAAGTTACTTGACGAATTTGGGAAAAAAGGGCATTTTCTTTGTTGGAAATATTTTCACTTGTTGGATTAGATAAGTTAGAGGAATTGCCAAAGATAGAAGAAGGAACAATGACTTCACTTCAAATATTCAAAATAACGGAATGCCAAGGATTCACAATGTCTCCACTTAGTTATTTGGAATTGAAAACACTTCAAAAATTAATAATTTATGGTTGTCCAATGACAGTAGAATATTTAAAGAGATTTGAAAGAGTAAACCCTATGGTGGAAATGGTGACAATGTCTAGAGAAAATAGTGAAGAAGCTAAAAAAAGATACCTTCATGTGAAGGGACAAATGACAGGTTGGTTTTATGGAGAATTTTGGTGTGATGAGTTTTTTCTTTTTCTTAAAAGCCTAGAAGCATTTTAATACATAAATATATTATTCATGTTTTGTGTTTTGATATTTAACATTTTATGTTATGTGAAATCATGACAACAAAAATAGATTATTATTATTATTATTGATATAAAGTTATGGTAATTATTAGTAGTGTTTAACTTTATTTTGTTTTAATAATTCTATTAATTCTATCTGAACTTTTTTAATATAGATTTTCATAAAAATAAAATACATTGTTATATTTATAAAAATCTCTTATTAAAAAGTTTAGAGTAGTCTATCTTTTAAAAAAAAAAAATCTCAATCTTATAGTAATGAATGAATAGTAGTGGCTAACCTATCATCTTAATTGTCAACATTTCTTATTTTCTAAAAGGATCTGTTTTTCAATATTAACTTCCTTACATTTATTATTCCTTACATTTATTAATCTGTTTTTCAATATTAACTTCCTTACATTTATTAATTAATGAATGCATTTATCATTATTGAATCTGTTTTCACTTCAATATTAACTTCCTTACATTTATTAATCTGTTTTTCAATATTAACTTCCTTACATTTATTATTTATCATTATTGAATCTGTTTTCACTTCTATGTAATAGAGCTATCAAATTACAGCATGACCTTGACCTTATCAAATGACACAGTGGGTTTTCAGATTACCATTTCACATTTACTGCTATCAAAATGACTGTTTCACATCTACCTAATGGAGTTATCAAATTAGAGCGTCGCGTTGATGTCACCTCAATTTCCTTCCGACCTGTTATGATCTATCAAATTACCGCATTGGGTTAGTTTCACCACATTTTTCCTTCCGGTTATGATCTAACAAATTACTGCGCCGCATTAGTCGGTCCACGTTTTCCTTCCGGTTATAATCCACGCGTTAAAAGTTTAAGAATAATTGCGTCAGAGTTTTAAGTTTTACTGCATTTTCCTTTCGGTTGTGATGTATCAAATTATTGCATCGGCTGACTTTCGCTTTATCAAATTACTGCGCAGAGTTTTACCACGTTTTTCTTTTGGTTAGGTTTTATGGGTTAAATTTTAAGAATAATTAGTTTGATGATGATGATGATGATGATGATGATGATGATGATGATGATGATGATGATGATGATGATGATGATGATGATGATGATGATGATGATGATGATGATGATGATGATGAACAACTTCCACTAAGATTGATTGGTCTATCGAACCTTAAGAGGGTAAATGATTACTTGTGATTCTTTAGAATTTTACTTGTGATTCTTTATATATAACTATAGAACTCACGATTACCCCAAACTTTAAAGTTTTATCAAAATTCAAAATAATTCAAAATGGATTCCACTTCATTATAAAAAGAAATTTGTTATAAGTGAGTTGGTAATGGGACCCATGTTCAAAAGATAATAAACATTCTTCTCCATCATTGAGTTAAACTCAATTAACTTATAATTTTTAATTTAATTTAATTTAAGATTTGAATTTGTGATCTCTTAAAAAGAAACAAATATTCTTAACCATTAGACCAACTCATAATATATTAACCATATCATAAATCAATGTTTATAATATATTAAATCAAGTTATATGATAATGTAATAATTATTTATAAAATATATTTAACACTCTTAAAAAAAAAAAATAACACAATTATTATTTTATATATATAAAAAATTATTAATAAAATATATGAATAATAAATGAATAATATTTTTATATTTTATTTATAAATATTTTCTAATAATAAAATATATAACTAATACATGAATAATCATTTATATATATATATATTTTTCAATTTCACACAACCACGCTGAAATATTTTATGTTTTCAACATGAAGCCACTCCTATTACTTTCACCCAATATTTTAATAATTTATTTAATAAATTTGTTATCTAAATATAAAATAAAATTTAAAATTATTAAATTATTAAAAAAATGTATTTATTTATATTGAATTAACTTCATCTTAATTATTAAAAATATTTTTTTTTTTATTTTAATTAATATAAATCTTATTTTATTCAACTTATAATATGAAAAAAGTTGAACTCTTTAACATTCTAATAATTTTTTTTTAAATATCAATTATATTTATTTTAAATCATATTAAGATATTAAATTTAATAATTTTTTTTTTTTCAAAATTTGTTTTTCTACATTTATTAAAAATTACACACATTTTTTTTAAAACCTCATAAATATATTATCTTTCATTTTTAAAATATAATATTTTCTAATAATTAAGAAGATTATCAAAATTTTCAATTGATGTTTATTTTTCATAGAAACCAGGTATCCATCAAGTGACTTGGTTCTGGTTCATTCCCAAAACCATGATACATTAGGAGCATGGAAGTTGAAATCTGTATGATATGTCCCTTTCATGGTGAGCAACATGTTGCGCATAGGGACCTATGAGTTCCATTAGAAAAGGAATCTTTGGCTTGAGCCTCACAAGGGGATTTGCTTGAAGAACTAATATGCATAAGCCACAAGGAAACCACAACGCTAAGCAATGCTTTGGTACTTTGTATCATATTCTATTTTTGAGTTTTTCTATTTTCAATGTTTTGTATTTCATAATTTGAGTTTTCAGTCTTTATTAGAGGTTTATATTGGATCTATAAATTTTTGTACTAATGTTATCGATCGTGTAAATAGGACTTTACTTTGAAGATATCTCCTTTACCTTTTTCTATGACAATTTGTATTGAACTGTAAGATATGTGTTTGATCTAGCATATATAAGAGATGTATGATCAATAACATTAGTCCATAAGTTAGTAAATCCACTATAAGCTTTTAATGAAAAAATATGTTCTATAATACAAAATTTTGAAAACAAAACCCTTAAAAATACAATATGGTACAAAGCATTGCATAACCTTGTTGCTTATGCATACTACTTCTTAGGTAAATCCCCTTACATGTCCTAGGCCAAAGATTCCTTTCATAGTTGATGAACTCATAGGTTTTTATGGAAAACATGTGGCTCAACACAATTATAAAAATAAATAAATAAATACCTTAAAAGTTCAACTTACCATGCTCTTAATGAATCATGGTGTTGAGAATGACGTTTTCAAGTGCTACTCACATACTAAAAGGAATATGGGAAACAGGGAAATAATTATTTTTTGCCGAAGAATTGGCATAATCGTTCATATGAATTTGGTTCGTTTTGTTTTGACTATTCTAAACAAACTTATTGAAGTTTCAATCGGTAAATTCGCAAATATTTTTAGTGTCGGCTAGCAAAGAAAAGTAAGAGGTAAATGCCACGAAAGAAAACTAAGACATAAATGGCGTGTTTTATCCGGCACGCGTGAAATCAGCGAGTCTTCACGTGGAAAGCGGTATAGCTTGAATGAGAGAATCGCGACACGCTTGACTTCTGCATCCATCAGTTGAATCTGTAACGGATTATACCAATGTTTATGCATCGGATTTTATTAGAACTCTGCAGTTCTGAAAAGTATTGCACCCTCCCAATACTTTTTCATGGGTTTCAAAAATTTATTTCATTTTAAAGGATTAAAATTTTAAACTAATTAAAATTTAAATTATTAAACTACGAAATTCCCACAAAAAATTGGCTATATAAATAAACTTTTCTAAAATAAGATAATGATGACGTTGAAACCCAAACAAAAAAGTGCAAAAGAATTTGAAATATGGGGAGGCGATAAGGCGAATAGAGTTGCAGGTTTCATGGAAGCCGACCTGCAACAACCTGGTTTCACTATCATTTTTTATTTGCGTATAGGATGAGCTTTGTCTCAGTAGGAATAGATGGATTCTTACAATCCTTTTTGCCTTTTACTTTTAAGAATAGAGCTTCTGGTCATGATTTGAAGCGGTTTAAACCAGGGGTTTATAATGTCTCGGTGACATTCCAGTTATCCCATTTTAATACCTCCGCCATTTCAGTGGGTTGATTTTACCCCGCTTTTCTTTCTCTTTTTTTGGTGGTTCTTTTGGCGTTTTATAACCAACCATGAATTTACAGTAGGTTGTTTATCTGCCTCTCTTTCGCTAGCGATCTTGGAGCTTTCCGCGAAGTTGTGCTATTTTGTAGCAGAGTGAGAACTAGCTGGAAACTGCTGATGGTTTTGGCGCCCCTGTCATCACAACATTTAGTATACTGTCCGAACCTCGGGATGTTAAAACCTTCGACGAGACTTCACTGCAGACAGTCATTAACTATATTTCTGAGGTGGCAGGCACTAACGGTTTCTGGCAGCTTCTAATATGGATAGTGAGGTCAACGCACTCATTGGTGTTGCTGACGAGGAGCTCTGGGGAGAGGGTGGGTTTGTTTACCTCGGTGGACGTGATGTGCAGGAATAAAGGCAACAGGTGCCATATTGATGAGCGAGTTAATAACTCTCGGTCTATTCCCGAGGAGTTAGCCATTAGTCCTACTACCAGCACCAAACCTCACCACCAGACTGTTAGTGTCGGAAACACAAAACGCGCAAGCAAGTGCTGGATTGCCTGGTGAGGTTTTTGTGGGTACTTCGTCTGCTAGTAAGGCGCAGGGTATAGGTGGTATGGCGAGGTGGTATAAGACGAAGGTTCCCCTTAATACTCACGAAGCACATGAAGGCGATATACATGGTGAAAGTTCAAAAGAGAAGAGGAGTGGCCTAAAGCGCTTGACAAGGGTGTGGAGACCAAAAAGGACTAAGTGTAGAATGGTTTTAGGCATGGATATAGGACTAGAAGAGTCCCATAACTTAGCACTATGAACCTTAGTTGGGGGGGTTGGCATACCGGTCTCGTTGCAAAGTATCCCTATCGGACTAGTTACATAGTAATTGGGAACCGCGGATTGGCTATTCTCCTGAGGTGTTATCCCTACCGATAGGATGGATGGGTTTTGTCTTTAGGTGCCCTGAAGACTCTGCGAAGATCCTTCAAAGGTTCTGGGGCTACGATGGAGGGAGTATGATGCTGAAAAGGTGGTGCTTAAGTTTTAATCCGGTGACAGAGTATTTCATATTACCATACTTGTGGGTACTCCTTTCGGGCGTACCATTCTAGATGTGGAATACGAAAGATTTGGAGGTGGTTGGCAACTCCATAGGATGCTTCATAAAAGTTGACGAAGAAGAATTGCGTTCACCAGAAAAGAGAATGAAAAAGGTGCTCGTTGAAGTGGACATTCACACGGGGCTCTTGGAAATGCTGGAAATCGAATGGATGGGTCTCTTGTTTCTACAGAGGTTGGACAATTTGGGAACTCCATTCCGCTTCTCACTCTGTAGATGCACTGGTCACCTGCGGAAGGAATGTCCACATATATATGGGGCATTGGTTGAGGAAGACTCTTAGAAGGATATGCCATTTGACAATTTTAGACCTTCGACGGTTGCTCAAGAACCAGGGGATTACCCTGGTATGAGTACTGAGGATAGTCCTGTTACGCCAGACCACACCTTTATTGGTAAGTTAAAATACTATTTTCCTACATTGTATTTTTCTTTAACTGCTTGGAAGTGTGATCACTTAAATATTATTCTCTTCCCGAAACAGTCCCTACCATCTGATATAGTTAAAGGAAATATTCTGGACATAGTCCTTGAGGTTACATAATCGTTAGATGATCAGGCCTTACCATTTCTTGAGACTATTTCATCTCACGAAGTGAGTTCCCATGTTAATACTGAGAATGAGGTTGTGGAAGACTCTACCCTCGCCCCATGTTATAGTGAATCTGACATTAGCGACCTATCTTTGGACAGAATGTTAACAACTCTAGTTCCCACTCTCAGAGAGAATTCAAGCCATATCTCGATACCGACCTTCTTGGGGAAGGATCTTGTGGTCAGAGCTTTACCTAGTGGTGTTTCTAGGGATCCTTGGGGGGATGGGGTTTTCAAATATTCTGATCCTACATGGTCACGGGGTTTGGGGTATGAATTGTCTCCAATCAAAATGAGGAGTCTCCTCAAAAAGGCGGGGAAAAATAATTCTTTCTCTTCAAATCATCTTTCTTCTAACAATGATCAAGGGGCGCTTAGATGCTTGAAATCCCTAGCACGGGATAAATCATGATCCTCCTCTCTCTCAATATTAAATGGGTGGGAGGACCCCTAAAATTGGCCTCCCTTCGTAGACTTATCTCAAAAACATCCCCTAGTATAATTTTTCTACAAGAAACTATGGTGTTGTGGAAAAGGCAAGAAACTTTATGTTTAAAGTTAGACCTAACTAGATGCTTTGTGCAATGAGTTCAGTGGGGACATTTTGTGGTCTCCTGGTGTCACGGGATCCAAATTATTTTTACTTAGAGCTTGTCCTAAGCTGCTGTGGTATTTATTTGTCAGGAACAAACTTATTGGATAACAAGAAGATTTTTCTCGTGAATGTTTATGGTCCCTGTCAAGACCGCAATATTTTCTGGGAAAAAGTGTATGGGAAAGGATTATTAGTTCATAATGATCTGATAATGGCAGGAGATATGAATTTCACAACTTCTACAGTGGATTTTTGGGGGACGTCAGCTATGGTAGACTCATTGGCGGCCTTTTTTAAGGCACTTTTTATAAAAAAACAATTTAGTGGATGTTGTCCCTACCGAGGTGGTTCCAACGTGGCATAATGGTAGGTTTAGTGATGATGGAATTGCAAAAATACTAGATCCGATCTATGTGGTGGAGGATCTAATCACATATTCTATGAGGTATAGTACTTGGGTGGAATACCCCTATCTTTCTGATCATGCTCCAGTACTTTTTCAACTGGTGTTGGGATTCCAACAGTCGCTCATCCTTTCAAGTTAAATCTAGTTTGGTTAAGAGAAGAGTCTTTCGCTATTATCGTTTGGGAAGTGTGGAATGACTCATAGTGTCAACAAGTTGTTGGAGCCCAAAGGAGACTAGTAGGGAAACTTTATGTATTAAAAAATCGGGTTAAGGTATGGTCTAGGGAAAAACGTCTTTAAGATCATTTAGAATTGGGAAAGATTGAAGAGGCTTTAAATAATATTTACATACAAAAGAAACAGGGTACACACATAAATAAGTAATAAATATTCAAGAAAAGACGAAAGGTAATAAATAATAAGAAATATTATGTCTTGGAAAAAACACAACTTCAGGTACTTGTCTTTTCCCATGATATCTTTTCATACCTTTGTCAAAGGGTCTCATCTACCAGTGGAGTCTCTGAATTGCATTGGTGGAGTCACCAATAAAATCATCAGGCTATTGAATCTTTGGGTAGTGGAGTCGTCGTACAAATTTTGAATTCTAGATTCTTGAAAATGGAGTCACCAGGTGAATGATATACAAACTTTCTGTGTATGAATACTCTTCACCATTAGTACTCAAATATAAATTTGTCATTTTTCCCAGGGAATATTTCTCCTTCGATCCCCGATAATGGTGCTAGAATGTTAGCTCTCTGTAAATCTATTAGGCTGGAAGATAGACAACAGAGGTAAATATTTCAATCGAATTTAGGTTGGATTCTGAACTTTCCAACCAAAGAGGGCTCGCTCAGATATACAATTGTCTGGGATATTCCAAATATTTGGCAATGTGTGTATAGAGGTCAGATTATTCCATGGTGTAAAATTTAAAGGTGGTAGGACAAAACAAAAGAGCAGGGTTGTTGGCAAATAGGGTCTATGCCTGAAAAAGTATGAAGGGTTATAAGTTATGTATTTCTAGAGGGAAGATAGGAAAAATAGGTATGATATTCAACCAAATAAGTAATATGAGATGGAAAAGGAGAGTAAAGGAAATACTACTATCAACAAGAGGTGTCCAATAGAGGTAGAATCTCTTGGTGAAGCATTAGAATAAGGAACATGAGGGCTGGTCACCGTAAACAAAGAACCAATTTCAAGGGAAGTTTGAAACAATAACCAAATATACATAACAAGTATAATCGATGTGAGAAGGATCACCAACAAAAATGAATTCATTCTATTACTCAAAGATTTTTACTAGAAGAAAACACACATCCATGAATAATGAAAAACAACAAGACACATTGGACATCAAAACCGTGATGAATCTCAATTGTCTCAGAAAAACCTTTTCTGCTTATATTACAATTTCATAAAAAAACTACAAAGTTCTCCTGCTACGAGGGAAGGACCCTCTTCGGTAATTCCAACCATTCATTTACCTTCTTAATAATATATATAGATAAATTACATTTCGGGATTCAAAATGAATCATTTCCCCCAAAATTCCAAAAATAGACATCAATTACAAAAAAGGAGTAACGTACAACAACTGCACTCCTATTTTCTAGGGGACATTATAATCAAAACTTTCATCTTCGATATTTTAACCCGAATTCCACTTGTCTGCATCATCACAAAATTTTCTGAAAGATACTTAGTTTAGCGTGCAATCTATTTCAGGTTTGCAATCTCTTCCTTTAAAGTGCCAAGCCACTCAGGCTGGTTTTCTCCAATACTTTCAACCACTTCAGATTTAACCTTTGTCTTCTGTCACTTGCTCCTTTTACCCTTGCCAACTTGCAAGTGATATCCATTTGCGTATCCATTGATAATTAAATCCTTCATGATAGGATTTAGTCTAATTCCTTCACCTGACCCCGACTCATCTGTAGGCTCTGTGTGAAATTTTGTTGCCAGTATTTGTGAAGCAATACTTTTTTTCTTCTCTACCAACAATTTTGTCATATTATTTGAATATCCCGGTTCGTTGAAGGCCGTTGGATATGTCTTCTCCATTTCCTCTGGTTTTCCCTGGAAGCACGAGCCTATCTCCCTTAGTTGTACAAGAATTAGACAAATGGTTCATTTTTGCGATTACCCTATTCTGTAATAAAACGTTAATCACCAACAACCGAGTAATTTCATCCATGTCTTGATTGAAAGTCGTCATTGAGTTCTAGTCATGGGATAATGATGAAGGTCCTTGCATCGATAACGACTTATCATGTTCGACCATCGATTTCAAATGATGAGCCTTTGAATAAGTTTTTTGGCGACGCTCACCCGACATTGCACGAACGAAAACTACCCAAATAAGTGTCCTAAGGTGATTTGACCTGCCTTCATATTTGCCTTTCCACATGCGATCCTTGGATTTGACACATTCAATGATATCTTGAAACGTGACATCGGGGTGAAATTGAGCGGTTTCGAGCCCAACCACTTTTCCCCCTGATATGAATCATGTGGCGCCACATGCCCTTGAGACAAAACCATGGTATTATTATCAGCCCACTTTCAAGACATTAACCCACTCACTATTTCTTGGCCCGATACGCTTCATGTCTGTTGATCTGCAGTGTCCATGATCCACGACCTGTCGGGTCCCATCTACTTCACACCTCCGCTAGATTTAGCCCCATCTGCTAGATGTGAACCTGTATGCTAGTATATTGATCCTCTATACTGATTTAGCCTCTTGCTAAATCCCGAGACCTGGAGTCTAAAAAATTGTTACAGTGATAACACATTGCACTAGGGCATAAACATTAAAAATTTGAACCTGATTTCGATTTTCTCTATGAACCAACATAACCATTATCCAACAATGATTTGATTGCGGATGAAAAATAAAATATAGAATTTCTCAAAGAATTAAAATTCCCCATAATACCCTTCAAGCACTTACAACTATCCCTTGACTTACCTTTCACTATATACTTCTTATTTCTTCAATATCTTTTTCCTCTAACTTCTTTTCCTAAATGAAGAGAATAATGATTTTTTCCCAATATTATTAGATCGACTCTTATACAACCCCTTCCCTTTTCATTTGTAAGTTGTCTTGATCATATAAACTTTGACAAAAATATGACACCTAGTATTTGCATGTACAATACCATGATTTCCTATATATTTATTATCATGATATTAAGAGGTCCTTTATTCATGCAAATTTGGTTCCCATCACTCCATATGGATAATGTCTAGGTGTTAGTGCTTACCCATATTGCCATGAGGATCATAGTCAATGTTTATCACTAAGTGTATGTCATGGAGGGGAAGATGACTTTGTTTGTAAAAATGAATATATGATTCCCCAATAAGTAATAGGTCTTGAGATATTGATTGTATTGATATTCCTACTTCCATTGAACTATAATAGTGTGGGAAGAGACAATTGTACTACATTATAGGTTTAATGGTGTCTTGTTCAATTATGTACCATAATGATAATCATTTATTTTTGTCCATAAAAAAAGATAACCACGAAAGACAATCATAATGTGTAGGATAGCTATTCTATCATAATGATCTATTCTCCAATGAAAAAAATGTCAAGGGAAGAAACTTTTAATGTGTCGCGTAGTAAGTCATTGTATTAATTGTTGTTAATGAAATATCTATGTTAATGTTTATAGTTGTTATGCTCTAGTTTATATAACATATAGACTAGCGGGTTATATATATATCAATTCTAACATATAGAATGGTGGGTTTTATATATATCACTTTTGAGAATTGTAACGACCCCTCCACTGAGACAACTAATAGCGATGTGAAAAAGGTATTTTTTTATTTTTTTTGTCGTTAGGAAATTAAAATTGACACAACATAATCAATAACATCACAAGTGACACATCATCATAATTTAATAACGACACAATAAACACATTAGCATAATTAACATCGACACATCATATATTAATCAATACATAAGAAAATTTACCAAGTTCATCTGAGAGCAACATCATTATTGACCAACAACATTTATCAAATGAAACTACCTACCCAAACTATCTTGCATTGTTAGTACCTCCAGGACACATAAACAACGCTCAAGCACAGGATTCATCCGATTGATTTTGACCACTTAAGGTCTCAGGGATGGTGACTGTTCTGAAGAACAAGGAGGTGTCTAATTACCATAGACTAACATAAACCGCAATCCAAAATAGATCATCAATCTCATCTAATCATCAATTATTCATGGCGCAACAAGATATTCTACTATATTCATTTTTTTTTTTAGCAACAAAGAATGTAAATGATTGGAAAGATATTTCATAAAGATTAATAAATCAAGAGTGTAAATACAATATGAATCTCATGTAGCGTAACAATACATCTCATTTTTAAGGAAAATCTTCTAGGAGCATGTAAGGAAGAGTTAAAATTTCATAATCATAATGGAAGATCCATAAAAAGACCAATATTCTTAAGAAATACCTTAATTTAACGCCACCTTTACATTATGTATCCATGTTATGAAACTAATAATAATAATAATAATTTATATTAACTATTAAAAATAAGTAAACTGCTAGCATATCCCTCCTTAAAGAACTAAGAGGGACAATCCTAACAACTATATGGAAAGATTCCGAGCTACATTAATATCTAGAGGAAGAATCATAAGATGATCAACCCATAATTGAAAGAATGAATTTCATGTTAACTTACACTTCCAGGCATAAGGAATTAAGGGATCGAGTCTTATTAAATAATCATAAAGGGGACTCAAGGCTGACATACAATTATAATTAAGAAATTAAAGAATTTAAGGAAGGCTCAACAATGAAATAAAGTACCCAAAGTCAACTAAGAATTATGGAATAATGTAACGTTAAATATTACACTACCAATTAATTAGTGAAGGGCATATGTGACTAGAATAAATTCTACGCTTACACAAATCTAGAATGATATGGAAGAATATAATTGACTTTAATAATAAACATAAAATTGCCATAGACATGGCAGTGAAAAGGTAAATAAAAGTGGTTGGGTTCAAGATGCAATTACTACCAACACTGGAAGTCAATGAGGGCGCAATCGCATGCGAAGGCCCTACAGTACCGAGTTCCAGACTTAGCAACAATCTATAAAGGAGAGTGAGAACATCCACTGAGTTCTACATATGCAATGGATACGAATTTAAGATCGACAAAAAGCGATTTTTCCATGAGTTGAAAATCATTAAAGCACCAGAGGAATTCTTTTCAATAATAAATTGAAGAGTAGTTGAGTAAGACAGATCCCCCACAAGAACCCCAACGTGCATTCGGATTCAATTCTCCTATAATTTCTGGCGGTCCTTAGAGAATCAACGAATCAAGAATTCTAGACTGGAAGCAACTAACTAGAGAGATAGATTTGGGTTTAAATTTGTATTTATCCCAATCCACATGGAAATTTAACAAGAGACTAAATCAAATTGACTGGAAACATTTAACCAGAGAAAAATATTTGGATTGTACTTTTGTGCACAAATCATAATTAATTAATTCATGGCCAGATCTCAACCAGAATGTCAGTGATCAAAACGTTCCTGCATTTATACATTAAATGCTCATATTCAAATTAAAAAAATGGCAGTGACCAAAACATTCATTCTCAGAATTTGAAATAAATGGCAGTGATCCACACCCCTATATATATTCAATGCTCAGATTCAAATTAAAAAAAATGGCAGTGACCAAAACGTTCAAGCTCAAAATTCAATAAATGGAAGTGATCTACGCTCCTACATATATATTCAATGCTCAGATTCAAATTAAAAACATAGCAGTGACCAAAACGTTAAAGCTTAGAATTTCAAAATAAATGGTAGTGATCTACTCTCTTACATATATATTCAATGCTCATATTCTAATTAAAAAGATAGCAATGACCAAAACGTTCAAGCTCGGAATTTCGAAATAAGTGGCAGTGATCTACACATTTATATATATATTCAATCATCATATTCAAATAAAAAAATGGTAGTGACCAAAATGTTCAATATCAGAATTCAAAATAATGGAAATGATTTAGGCTCCTACATATATATTCAATGCTCATATTAGAATTAAAAATGTAATAGTGACTAAAACGTTCAAGCTTGGAATTTTGAAATAAATGGTAGTGATCCACACTGATATATATATTCAATGCTTATGTTTGAATAAAAAAAATGGCATTGACCAAAATGTTCAAGCTTGGAATTCGAATAATGGAAGTGATCTATGCTCCTACATATATATTCAATGCTCAGATTCAAATAAAAAAAGATAACAGTGACCAAAATGTTCAAGCTCATAATTTCGAAATAAATGGCAAAGATCTACGCTCCTACATATATATTCAATGCTCATATTCGAATTGAAAAAAATGGCAGCGACCAAAACATTCAAGCTCAGAATTCGAATAATGGCAATGATCTACGCTCCTACATATATATCCAATCATCACATTCGAATTAAAAAGATCATAGTGATCAAAACTATAAATGTGTTTAACCGGCATATAATAGATCTAGCTAAACAATAATACACACATTTGTAGAGGGAATTTGAGAAAGAAGAAGAAGAAGAGAAATAATGGAAGAAATCTCATTCACCATTTTCCACACTCAACAAGTCAGTACTTTACAATATATATATATATATATATATATATATATATATGAGTAACTAATGATCCATGGTGGTGGTCTAGAGTGATATGGACACACAACGACAATTACGAGAGTAAACTACCACCTAGTCTAGTCTCTTAAGTAGTTACGAGAGTGAACTGCCACCTAGTTGAGTTAACTAGTCAACTAGTCTTCAGTTAACTGACTAAACAAAGAGTAGTGAGGAGTTAACTCAAGGAATTAAGGCTAATGCGCCACTTTGGTGATGATACCAAGGCAAGGTCGAAATATCATGGTGATGATCTCAATGTTGCATGGTGCCAAAACCAATGCAGCATCTAAAATCAACTCAAGTAGTCAAACTGAAGTTTCAACTAAAAGAGAATATTATCTAGGTGGAATATTATCCCCTGAATTATAGGATACTGGATAATGACTAATTATGACTAACAAACAAGGAAAAACCTTAGGAAAAATAAATCCTAGGTGTGTGTGAAGTAACTCCAACACCCCCTGAACATCACTATGGTGAAAATAAAGAATGGATCCTGACAACGAGGCCATGTTAGGTACCCAAATACAAAAGATACATTAAAATAAAGTGATGAAAGAGGGAAAACCTCATGGGGAAACCCCCCCCTCAAGGTACAATTATGTATAAAGAAGAACTAAAGTTGCTAGACAACTGTGTCCTTCACTCCAAGAAGACCTTGCAACTGTGCAAGTTTGTGGTCGTTGAAGATTTTGTTGAAGATTTAGATGTCTGAATGGATATGATGAAGTAGATGCACCATTGATATGTCCACACATATCCACTTTATATTCTTGTAATGAATAATATGCAAATAAAGTTTGGATGAAAATTTGAGAACCGTGCAGCCGTTTTTGGAAAAACGTTGAAATTTTGTTGATTTTAAGATGATCATACCTTCACTTCCCAGAATCCATTTCAGACGATTGGTTTTTTGAAATTGGATATTTTACCGATAGGAATTCAAATATCCAATTTGTTTCTGCAGAATTGTCTCATAAAATTTCATATTTGAGTCTGATGTGCGCGGCTCCCTTTTTGTCTCCTAAGATGCATGCATTGCATATGGAAAAATGTTTGCATGTGATCCTTGAGATGCATGCCATATATATTCCACATGAATTTCAGAAAAAAAATGTGAAATGGAGTAGACATCGTCTTCAATTAATGGAATACAAATTTGTGCAAATACTGTTGTAGAAGACTCTTCATAATAAGATGATTGATCTTCTGATGACTTCCTTTCTGGCTCTATCTATTCAACCTCCTGCACGAAATCTTCACAATATTATTTATTCCTGAATATAACCTCCAATTTGGTCCATAATTTACTTGGATTTTATTTTTGTGAGTCATCATATACTCGATGGAGAATTTCTAGAGAAATAGACAATAAGATAAATCCTATGTCCATATCTTGTCTATTGAGAAAGTCATTTTTCTCATTAGCGGAATCGGGATATACTTCCATTGCCATGGTTATTTGGTATAATCCTCTACTTCTAAGAAGATGTAGAATCTTTGCCTTCCACTCCAAATAGTTATGAGGCATCAAAAGTATTATCGATGAGTAAAACATAAATTCCATCTTTTCTGCGTTCTTCAATCTTCAGTACCTGCAAAAAATAATTTGGTGTAGCTTTTGATTAGCAGTCTGTTGGCTCTGATACCATGTAAATGTGTTGAACCTGCACATAATAGATCTATTTAAAAAATAATACACACATTTTCAAAGAGAATTTGAGAAAGAAGAAGAACGAGAGTAAACTACCACCTAGTCTAGTCTCTTAGGCAGTTACGAGAGTGAACTGCCACCTAGTTGAGTTAACTAGTCAACTAGTCTTTAGTTAACTCACTGAACATAGAGTAGTGAGGACTTAAATCATGGAATCAAGGTTAACGTGCCACTCTAGTGATGATACTAAGTCAAGGTCGAATTATCATGGTGATGATCCCAATGTTGCATGGTGACAAAACAAATGCAACATCTAACCTCAACTCAACTAGTCAAATTGAAGTGTCAACTAAAAGAGAATATTCTCTCGGTGAAATATTCTCTCCTAAATTATAGGAGACTAGATAATGACTAATTATGACTAATAAACAAGGAAAAACCTTAGGAAAAATAAATCCTAGGTGTGTGTGAAGTAACTCCAACAAAAACGCTCAAGCTCAGAATTTAGAAATAAATGGTATTGATTTACTCTCCTACATATATATTCAATGCTTAGATTTGAATTAAAAAGATAACAGTGACCAAAACGTTCAAGCTCAGAATTTCAAAATAAATGGCAGTGATCTATGTTCCTGCATACATTCAAGATCGAAATTCGAAGTAAAAGTGGCAGTGATCAAACACTCATATGTGCACAGTCTATGCTTTAACGTGAGCAGGTAGAGATCGATTTGGAATTTGGGGAAGAACACAACTTAACACATCATTTCGATTTATTTAATTGATAAATACCAGGACAGTGAAATTATTAGGAATCTTCTTCTAGAATTTATTAAAACTTCAAGGTGCTTTTCTATTCATTCTTAAACCTTTCAACATAGTTACTTAATGTAAAAACTCGATTATACAATTTAAGATCCCAATGCAATTACATATTCTTTAGACTAGTGTTAACTGGACTCTAGATACCATTCTATGTGTACACATATTCTTTCATGCTTTATTCCTTTCTTATTTTAAATTCCAATTTGGTATTTTCTTCCACACATGTGTATTAAATCAAATCTTTAGATTTGTTTTATTTTACTTAATTCTTAACTTGATTTACCTCATTCCTTTATAATTTAGTTAATAATTTAGTTTAGTCTCCTTACAAGAAATTAGACTTAGGATTAAATTTTTGAATAGGCTTAGACTTTCATTTGGGATTCACAATTAATAAATTCATTCTTTAAATAATTAATTAAATTTGACAATGCTTAAATATTTTACAAGGTTTGATTATTCACTCAAGGTTTTCTAGGCCACCTAGATTCATTGACTAAATTTTAAATTTTGCGACATTCCCTTCTAGACGCACTTCGTGCTCCAAGGGTGCCACTTGCCTTTGACTGGTTTTTGTAGTTGTCAACCCTTGGAGTCAGCACTCCATTCATAAGACCTTGTGAGAGACTAAGGGATTATAAGGAATAAGGAACCTACCTTATTGCATTCCCCTTAGAAATATTTGTGAGAGACTGTCTCAGTATGTCCTGATGACACCATGGACCTCTAGAACTAGGTAATCATTAACCTACAATTTCATCCTCGGTGAGAGTGCTATTAGGATATGACAGGGATGTTGCCACACCTCTCCCTTAATATTTGGTCTATGTGCATGGCCCCTTTACTACTCATGTGAGTCATATTATCAAGGATTCGTCAGCCTGCATCCATCAATGAACATTGCCAATGATCCATATATAAAATCATACTATAATCAATCATATGTCACATATGCATAAATGAAATACTCAAACCAATACAATCCACTCCCTAACTCAATCTGAAATCCAAGGAGGTTCATTGATGCCATCGACATCCACAATCTATAAAGTGTTCTGCACACTTAGGGAAAACTCATCAATAACATATGTCAATACATATATCTCAAATAACATTAATTCACAACCATCAACATCATCATAAAAATCCATAAGTGAAACAATAACCATGTACTATAAACAGATCACTTGCACACAAGTGTCCTCAAAGAATATGTTGGTAACATGTACTGATAAGAGTGGGATGTTACATACACCCCCTCTTGTTTTAAAATTTGTCTCTAAGTTGTACATTATATATAAAATGAAACAATACAAGTAACTGGAAAGATCTATATGTCTAGTCTATCAAAAAAATACGGAAAATGTTGGTGGATATCATATGCATCCTCCCAGGTAGATGAGTGTGGACTATAATTGTCCTAGTGGACCTTGACCTGATCGAATGTACGATGTCATATTTGTCGAATGAGATGGTCCAGAATGCAGATTGGCTCCATCGTGAGTGAACCCTCATCCGACACCTGTATAAAACTCATGTCAATCACATGTGTCGGATCACTAACATAATGTATCAAAACATATACATGAAAAACATCATGCATACACCTCAAAGAATCTAGCAAGGATAGTCTATAGGCCATGGGCCCTTTATTTTCCACAACTTCGAAAGGTCCCACAAACCTAGGATAGAGTTTATCACCCTTTCCAAACTTGATCAAAATCTTGTGTGGTTTCACCCACAAGAAAACTGTTCGCCAACTTCATAACTTTGGTCAGTGTGATGTAAATAAGCATAACTCTTTTGTCGATATTTCACTTATTTAATCCTTTGTCTTATTGATTGCATTTGTTCTTCCATTTCTTGGCTCGCTTCAGGTCCTACCACAGCCCTATCCTGAATTTGAACCCAACTGAATGATGTTCGACATGGTCGCCCATATAGGAACTCAAATGGTGCCATCTTAATGGTACTTTGATAGTTATTTTTGTATGCAACCTCTACTAGTGACATTAATTATTCCCAAAGTTTCTATTGGTCCATTACATACATACACAACATATCTTCCAAAATTTGGTTTGGTATTTCTATCTGCCCGTCTGTCTCATGGTGATATGTTGTACTAAAGTTCAGTTGTGTCCCAAAATCCTCTTGGAAACTGGTCCAAAAACATGTTGTAAACACCGATCCTTGATCGGATATGATCCTTCTCGGTAGACCATGTAACCTTAAAATCTCGCTAATAAAAACTCTAGCTATTTCTAGTGCTTGATATGTCGTATGCATAGGAATAAAATATGCACTCTTCATCAGAGTGTCAACTACAATGAAAATCGAGTCATGCCTCATTTCCGTCAACGACAATCCAACAATAAATTCGATCGAAATGATCTCCCATTTTGATTATGGAATAGCGTGAGGTTGTGGTAAGCCTATCAGATGTCTATGTACAACATTCACTTGCTGGCATTCTAGAAATGTCTCCACATAACTGACAATGTTCGATTTCATTCCTTTCCAGAAGATTAAATTCTTAAGATATGCCTTCATCTTCATGACTCTCGAATAAGCCATGTACACTTCATGATGCACCTCACTTAATATTAGGATTGTTAATTCGTCGTTAGACGATATGTAAATGTTGTTGTTATAACTCATCAATCCATCATTGTCCAATGTATAACCTTCAAAATTTGGTACCCTCATGGTATCTCGTTCAATATTTTCTTTAACCTCCTTGTAGCAGTCTTCGTCGATTTGCATAGCTAGAATATTTTCTCGAAGATTCGTCTGAATAGGTATCACTAAGACTATGTGGGGTCTCTAAATCAACAAATTTTCCACTATGTTCACCATTCCTTTAATGCACATAATATCAAAATCGTATTCGCTAAGTAACTCTAACCAATGACTTTGTCTCACATTCAAGTCACTCTGCATAAAAATATGTTGTAGTCCATAGTGGTCTCTCCTTAGTTCTAATTTTCATCCAATTAGACAATGTCTCCAAACTTTGAAGGCATAAACAATGGCCAATAACTCCAAATCATGTGTTGCGTAATTCTCCTCATGCTATCTTAATTTCCTTGATATGTAAGTGATCACTTGACCGTCTTGCATCAAAAAATGCCTTGACCTTCCTTGGATGCATCCCTACATACCAATAATTCCTTGTCCATGTCAGGGACTTTTATTAATGACGTTTTTGTGAACAACTCCTTGATCCTTTGAAATTCTCTCGCGCATTTCTCTCTCCATATAAACTTCTTTTTTTTCTTCTGCAATTCCGTGATTGGATTTTATATCTTTGAAAAACCTTCGATGAATCGTCGATAATATCCATATAAACCCATAAATTTTCTTACTTCTTGTACATTTTTTGGTGTAGGTCATTCCATAATATCCTCTACCTTTTTCAAATCCACAACGATACCTTCACCGGATATAACTTTCCCTAAATAATGAATCTTCGATTGGTAAAAAGAGAATTTTGACAGTTTCCCGTATAATTTGTTTTCTCGTAAACACTGTAGTACTAAGCATAAACGTTCATCATGTTCTTTTGTCGTCCAATAATATATAAATATGTCATCAATGAATACTTCAACAAACTTGTCCAAGTATTCGTGAAACACCCCATTTATCAAACTCATGAATACCCTTAGGGCGTTTGTCATTCCAAACGGTAAAACAATAAACTCGCAGTGTCTGAACCTCATCTTGAATGTGGTCTTCGAAATATATTCCTCTTTAATTTGTAGCTGGTGATATCTTGATCTCAAGTCAATCTTCGAGAACATTGTCTCGCCTTTCATTTTATCAAACAAGTCATCTATTCTGGGCAAAGGATATTGGTTCCTGATCGTCACCTTGTTCAATTGATGATAGTCAATATAGAGTCTCCATGACCCATCCTTCTTTCATATAAAAATAATTGGTGCACCCCACAGTGACACACTTGGATGTATAAGTCCCAAGTCCAACAAATCCTTCAATTGCATTTTCAATTCCTGTAACTCAGGAGTTGACATCCAATTATTGTTACATCCTCCACACTTATGACAACAACTCTGATAACAGGTGCAATATATATATATATATATATATATATATATATATATATATATATATATATATATATATATATTTAAAGTGTGTGCACGTGTGTAGAAACGAAATTGACACACTTGACCCTACGTCACCACCCGAAGACTAACATGACGCAACCCCGATGATCACAACAAGAAGACATAAGGCTCACATCAAGTAACTGCAAGCATTAACGACCCTAGACATAAGGAAGAATCCATAATAGTAGATTTTACTATTTCTGCATAGGAATGCAGGGCGTTTAATCTTAGTTCTCTGCTCTGGAGAGAGAGAAGGTTAGATAGGCTCCTGGCCGACTGATCAGGCAGAAACCAGTAACCCAACGACGAATAATACGCAAGCAAGACGAACACATCAAGACGACATACGACGTACCACGGTAACAACATGCATTTAACGACGATCAAACGACAATAAGTAAGACTGACTACCTGCCCTTCCTACCCTGCAATGGTTAGGACCTCCAAGACACATAAGAAACACTCAAGCCTAGGTTCCCATTGATTTTAACCATTTAAGGTCTCAGGGATGGCGACTTTTCTGAGGAACATGGAGGTGTCTACATCCCACCCGACACAAGCAGACCAAGCAATGAAACAATTACAACCAAGTACAATAATAATTAAAGAAAACCACGACCACGACGGAAAGAAAAAGTCCGAATGGACTCCAACAATGAACACCCAATGGTTAAGACTCATCATTACCTATGACTCATTTGGCAACGAGTACAGATCAATCACTACGTTTAATATCCGTTGGTCGACAAGTTACCAAGACCAACCCTAAAATAAACTAAGGTTAATTGAATGCAATCCCCATTTACTAACTCATGATAACTTAATGTACTTAAATCAAGGACATTACACTATATATGTTCTACCACTAACCATTAAATCTACGATATCGTTACTATAAATGACAACACTATTTCATTTTAAATTACCATGACTTGACAATAATAGCAACCATATTACAAGACAATGCCATTTCGATAACCCGCAAATTGCATTTTAATTGTTCTCAACCACAATGAACTACAATGCCAAGACACTAAAATAACCATGCCATCATCTATATTCCAAGGACATGCAATTTAAAACAACCAAGATCTTACATCTTACTGGGCATGAATAGCAAGGAAATTTGATAATACTTCCATCAATTAACTACCTTCTTACTTTTGAAATTAAAATGACTTCGCAATTAAAATTAACAAAGACCTCACCTCTTTCATGATATCGACCACTAAAATTTAAGTTAAAAACAATATTCCCCAATATTGAGCAATACCCAAATATATTAACTAAACCAATTGATATTAGAATGAAGGTATTAAATCAATGCTCAACTTATATTAACCATTCATCATCTTATTATAGAACGATATCCAAAATAAATAAAGAAATAAAACAATACTCTTGCATATCATCCATATCCCGGTCGTATTGCCACAATACCCAAAATCATTAAACCACCCGATTGATGTTAGAATAACAACTTTAATTCAATACTAGTTTACATGAAAACATTTATCAACCTAGATAAGAACGATACCCCAAATAGAAACAATTGTCTTAGTGTATAAGCCATTCCAGTTTATTGTCGATGTCCCTAAATTTAGTAAAACCAATTGAATGATAAATTAAGCAATGCTCACAACAACTTGAATCAGTGCCCAACTATACGATGGAATTGTTAGACTTAAAGATTCACATCTAAATCATGAACTAAGGTGGTTCTACAGGGAACTAGAAGGTTAAATTATGACTGTCATGAATGCAAAAGAATTACAAAACTGAATGAAGCGCATACTCCATGTCTGTAAGGATGACGAGGCAGGTTAGTAAATATTAAATTTTGCTAGTTTTAAAAGGATGACAAGCCCGTTCTATTTCTAGTAATGACCTTAATGAAATCAAAATGGGATTATTGAAACAGTTTAAAGTTTAAAATTAGGAAACAACTTATTACCCAATGGTTTACCGGGCTGGACGCATTAGGATTTACTCTACATAACATTTCGGCATTTTAAAATGACCTAAAATACAGTGCCCAAATTCAGATGAAAGAATTATTAACTGGAACAACTAGAGAGACCCATTACCGAATTAGATTCGCCACAACGATTTAGCAGAACAAAAGCCAGAACGAAATAACTATGCCAGAGCGAATTAAATTGCCAGAACGGATTAAACTTGCCTGAGCGAAATAAATTGCCAGAACGATTTAAATTTGCCAGAATGAATTTGATTGCCAGAACGGATTAAACTTGCCTTAGTGAATTAAATTGCCAGAACGATTTAAATTTTTCCAGAACGAATTAGATTGCCAGAACGAATTAGATTTTTCCAGAACAAATTAGATTGCTAGAGCGAATTAGATTGCCGGAGCGATTTAAATTTTTCCAGAACGAATTAGATTGCCAGAACAAATTAGATTGCTAGAACGATTTAAATTTTTCCAGAATGAATTAGATTGCCAGATTAAACACTGGATCTGGTTGGGGTCGTCTCTGGAATTCTCAGAATGACAAGGCAAAAACTAAAAAGCTACGATTCATCGAAGGTTAGACCAGGAGTTATCTCAAGGTGCAGCAAAAAGAAAGGCCTTCAATGGAAAAGAACTTGAAATACTTTAGTTACGCTAGGAATGAGCTAATCTACCCAATCTTCTCTTTGTAAAAAGAAGTTGTGGAGATAACAGGAAAATTTTGCCACCTTGGATTAAATTTTCATGAAGTAAAGGAATTTTCACCCAAAAAAAATAGATGGCAATGAGGAGTGGATGAGAAACCTCCCAGATTGTACCCTTAAGAATCTAGGTAAGAGATTTGAAAAGGTAAGCTTAACAAGAAAAGAAAGAGTAGTAATTAAAAGTCTTGTCAATCGTAAGGTGACTGCCATGGATCTGCCACTCGGCACAACCAGCGTTAAGTCTCTAAGGTGACAAGGAGGAGTTTAATTTCCATTCGTGTTTCAACCAAAAGCTCTCTAATTCTTTTATAAACCCCTGTGGAAACTTGTATAAAATACAACAAATCTTGTAGAAATTACAACAGTAAGTGCTCTATTTTGCTGTCATTTAGTATAAACAATTTAGTTTGAAGCATAAATCTCATTTATCTGTGCTACTTTTAAAATCTATGAATTGTGTTGGTTTATATAACAGCCCATTGAATCCAATTACAACCAATATTCTGACCCAACATAGATCATAAGGCATCCTATTCTACCAAATTAAAAACAAACCATACCGTTGCCTTAACTCCCGCCTCGAATGATGACCCCATGCTCCGTGCCGCTCCTTCTCTGCGCCGCTCCCGCTTGCCGACCGTAGAGACTACACCGGTACCTCCCAGCCAATCGCTAGGGGTACTCTTCTTCCCCCTTAGCCCCTGGAGCTACAAAGGGGCCACACACTATCCAGATGGTAGATCTAGCTTCCCAGCTCGCCTCGCAAGGCTGAGCTACCACTCCTATCCGAGCTGGAAAATCTCAACTCTCCACAAGTAATCAGTCAAGTCACAATTCTGGCAGCGTAATGTTACGGTAACAACCGATCCCCTTTCTTCATCATCTCCCTTTTCTTTTATAGAGTTTTGAGACCCGCCAAATTTCCTAATTCACATTTTAAATTAGGTTTCAATAAAATATTCTAAATATTCTCCATCGCACAAGTGTTGTCCATCCCCCTCTTTTCTCCAATAAATAATTTCTTTAAATTTATTAATTGTCTCAACCACCTCACCCACCTAGAGTCGCTCCTAAATTTACTCCTAGGTGTTCCTATATCCCCTTACACATTTTAAATACTTTCTTAAAAAAAATGTTACTAAATTAGCTCAGATTAGCAGGTTCTTAATTGCATATTCCTTACTATGTTGACCTTTCTTTTTACCATAAGTTCCCATCTTTCCTTTATTAAGTTTCCTCCATTACTTAGTTTCCTAATTCTTATTATTCCCTTCTTTCCCCTTTTTATTAAAGCCCAAAAAGGCAGTTGCATTATTAAATCTTTCCCTTTTATGATTAATTTAATATCTTTGTACTTCCACAAGTTAATGAATAATTTCTTCTTTGAATTTTTAAATCCACTATTTTTAATTAGATTCTTACTCTCTTCATTTACCCCAAGAATTTTATGAAGACTAGACTATCACTTAAGTGGGTTTTTTTTGTTTAAAATTTTTAATTTTATTCTAGGGTCCTTTTTCTTAAAGTTAGACTAAAATTTTACCCTAAAAAGTTTTAGACTTAGGACTTAGATTCTGACCTGGGTGACACTTGGTTAGGGAAGTTGTTTAAGTATTTCTTAAGTCGTTAATGTCTTAGGTCCATCTAGGTTTTTTTCTTCATCATCATCAATGCGATGTGCCCTTCAGGACGCACCACGTGGTCCAAGGGTGTCACTCGCCAACTTATGTTTCTTTTGCCCAACGTGCCCTTCAGGATGCACCACGTGCTCGAAGGGTGCCACTTGCCAACTTGTGTTTCTTTCGCGCGATGTGCCCTTCAGGATGCACCACGTGCTCCAAGGGTGCCACTCGCCAACTTGTGTTTCTTTCACGCGACGTGCCCTTCAGGATGCACCACGTGCTCCAAGGGTGCCACTCACCAACTTGTGTTTCTTTCATGTGACGTGCCCTTCAGGATGCACCACGTGCTCCAAGGGTGAGACTCACCAACTTGACTTATTGGTAGACATCTATAACCCCTGGAGTCAACACTCCACCAGGTGAACTTGTGGGAGACTGAGGGCTCTAAGAAATAAATCCCCCGCCTTATTGCGTGCCCTTTAGAATAATCTTGAGCGACTGTCGCAGTCTTCCCTCATGGGATCGTGGATCCTCTCGAACTAGGTAATCGTTAACCTACAGTTTGAGCCACGACGGGAGTGCTAGTAGGCTGTGGCAGGGCTGTTGTCCACACCTCTCCCTCAAACTCTCTGGAAATCGTGTGTGGCCCCTTTACTCCATATCTGAGTCTGATCGAAAAGCTATTGTCATATTGCATCATCAAAAATCGTGTCAGAACACATCAACATCATATCATCAAATCAATGAAATATCATAGTAAATAAATCAACCCAAATAGCACACTCCCTGACTCGATCCTGAGTCTAAGGGGGTTCCACCGATGCCTCTACATCCTCAAGGTCCAAAACCCTACACACTCAATAAAACTGAGCCAAAGCAGTAAAAAATCAAGTCATCTATCATAATGCATCATAATCAAGGATAAATGTTTTAACATCATAAAAGTCGAGATCACTTGCGAGCAAGTGTCCTCAAAGAATAAGTTTTCTCAGTGCACCAGAGCAGGATCTTACATACACCCCCTCTTGGTCTAAACTTCATCCCAAAGTTTCTCAGTATAAATGCCAAAATAAAAGTACCACAGTATCATAATTCTATCTATCAAGCAAAAATGGAAACTGCTGGAGCATATCGTATGCGTCCTCCCAGGTCGCCGAGTGTGGACTATAACTGTCCCACTAGACCTTGATGTGATCTACCGTTCGACGTCGTAACTGTCGAACATGACGATCTAAGATGTGGACTGGCTCATCCATGAGAATTCCCTCATCTGATACCTGCAAGGAACTCATGTCAATCACATGCGTAGGATCACTAATATAATGTCTCAAAACAGATACATGAAAAACATCGTGCATACGCCTCAAAGAATCAGGCAAGGCCAGTCGATAGACCACGGGCCCCTTTCTCTCCATAATCTTGAAGGTCCCACGAACATAGGAGAGAGTTTAGCTCCCTTTCCAAACTTGATCGAACTCTTATGTGGTTTAACCCACAAGAAGACTCGATCACCGACCTCGTAACTACGGTCGACTCGGTGCGCATCGACATAACTCTTCTGTCGATCCTGTGCTTCTTTAATCCTTTGTCTTATGGTTTGGATTTTCTCTTCCATTTCTTGGATCACTTCTGGTCCCACTAGGACCCTATCCTCAAGTCGATCCCAACTCAAGGGTGTCCGACACGACCGCCCATAAAGGAACACAAAAGGCACCATCTTAATGGTGCTCTGGTGACTGTTGTTGTAAGCGAACTCTACTAGGGGCAAGAATTCTTCCCAATGATTTTGTTGGTCCATCACGTACATGCGCAACATGTCTTCCAAGGTTTTGTTCATTCATTCGGTCTATCCATCAATCTCTGGGTGATACACAGTACTAAAGTTAAGTTGATTTCCCAAGGCCTCTTGGAAACTCGTCCAAAATCGTCCAGTAAACACCGATCCTCGATCGGATATAATCTTCTTAGGCACGCCATGCAGCCTCACAATCTCACTGATGAAAACTCTCACTATGTCTGGTGCCTGATACGTTGTACAGACAGGAATAAAGTGAGCACTCTTCATCAGAGTGTATACTACTACAAAAGTCGAGTCGTGTCTCCTTGCCGTCAGTGACAATCCAATAATAAAATCCATCGAAATAACTTCCCATTTCGATTCTGGAGTGGCATGTGGTTGAAGTAATCTTGCCGGGTGTCTATGTTCAGCCTTTACCTGCTGACACTCTAGACATCTGGCCACATAGTTGACTATGTCGACCTTCATTCCCTTCCAGAAGAATAAGGGTTTAAGGTCTGCCCTCATGTTCGTGACTCCCGGGTGAGCCATGTAAACTGCTCTATGAGCCTTGCTCAGGATCAACATCCTCAACTCGGCATTTGGCGGTACGTAAATCTGAACTCTAAACCTCAATAACCCATCGCTATCAAAAGAAAATCCCTCATATCGTGGTACCATCATGGTGTTTTGTCCGATAAAACCCTCGACCTCTTTGTACCAGTCATCATCACGCTGTACGGTGAGAATCTTCTCACGTAGATTCGTCTGAAGAGGCAACACCAAAAAGATGCATGGCCTCCGACTCAAAGAATCCACCACTCGATTCACTGTTCCCTTTATGTAAGTAATCTCAAAGTCGTACTCACTAAGAAATTCTGACCAACGCCGTTGTCGCACGTTCAGGTCGCTTTGCGTAAAAATGTGTTGTAGTCCACAATGATCAGTATTTAATTCAAATTTTCATCCAACAAGGTAGTGTCTCCAAACCTTAAAGGAATATACGATTGCCAGTAACTCCAAATCGTGCGTTGCATAGTTCTCCTCATGCCTTCTTAGTTTCCCCGAAATGAAAGCAATTACTCATCCGTCTTGCATCAAGACTCCGCCTAAACCTTCCTTGGATGCGTCAGTGCATACCAAGAAGTCTGCGTCCATGTCAGGGACCTTTAGTATCGGTGTTGTGGTCAAAAAATCTTTAAGCTTTCGAAATGCTTCCGCGCATTTCTCGGTCCAAACAAACTTCTTGTTTTTCTTCTGCAATTCCGTGATCGGATTTGCTATCTTCGAAAATTCCTCGACAAATCGTCAATAGTATCTTGGTAAACCCATAAAGCTACGCACTTCTGTGACATTCATCGGCGCAGGCCATTCCATAATAGCCTCGACCTTGGCTGGATCCACAACGATACCTTCGCCAGAGATGACATGCCCTAAGTATTGAATCCTCGATTGATAAAAATAGCATTTGGACAACTTCCCATATAATTTGTGCTCTCGTAGACACTGTAGTACTAAGTGCATGTGCTCGTCATGCTCCTCCGTCATCCGAGAGTAGATCAATATATCATCAATGAATACTTGGAAGAAATTGTCCAAGTACTCGCGAAACACCCTGTTCATCAAACTCATGAATACCCCTGAGGCGTTTGTCAGTCCAAACGGTAAAATGGTAAACTCATAATGTCCAAATATCATCTTAAAGGCGGTCCTAGGGACGTCATCCTCCTTGATCCATAACTGGTGATACCCTGATTGCAAATCGATCTTGGAGAACACCGTCGCACCCTTCATTTGATCGAACATATCATCAATTCTTGGTAAGGGATACTGATTCTTGATCATAGCCTTGTTCAGTTGACGGTAGTCAATGCAAAGCCTCCATGATCTGTCCTTCTTTCATATGAAAATAACTGGTGCACCCCATGGTGACACACTAGGGTGTATTAGTCCCAGGTCCAACAACTCCTTCAGTTTCATTTTCAGCTCTTGCAACTCCGGGGTCGACATCCGATAAGGCGTTCTTGCTATCTGTTCGGTCGCCAGTTTAAGGTCTATGGTAAACTCCAGTTCCCTTTCCGGTGGCATCCCAGGTAACTCCTATGGAAATATGTCCACAAAATCCGTCACCACCAGAAGGTGTTATAGACCTTCCGCTACTCCCTTTTCGTTTAGTGCAAGGATCGCCTACAACTTTCACCCCTTGTGCATACTCTTCCGTGATTGTAAGGAAGAGATGAACCTCAGGGATACTCCCTGGTTTCGTCCTACAATCACATGTCTCTGTCCTTCATCATCGAACAAGCTCAATCGTTTCATCTTACAGTTGAGTATTGCCTCATGTGATTCCAACCAATCCATACCAATCACGACGTCATAAGATCCTAAGATTGTGACGTACAAGTTGAACCTTGTGACAAACTCTCCCAGGTTAAGGGCACAACCCGTAACCTTTCCTCCAACCTTCTGTTTGGCTCCTGAAGCCATCTCCATGAAGGTAAACTCATCCTGCTCGACTACCTTTACCTTAATTCATTTTAGCACTGGAACAGAAATGAAACTCTCAGTAGCACCTGGGTCTATCAAAATACTAAGGGTCTGGTCAGTGACAGTACCTGTCGTCTCGAGCACAGTCGACTAGTTCTCTTCCTGGTGGTTATTCATCGCCGCATGAATCTGATGGGTCTTGCCCATATCCCCCACTGTAGTGGGTCCGACTGATCCACATGCTCTAGTCCTCTCCACAGGACAATCGTGCTAGTAGTGTGGCTCCCCACATGTCCAACACCCCTTCTTTCGCCTAGTAGTCCTGGTACCCAAAGTAAAATATGACGGCCCACCGGCCTGAAAACCTGGTTGTTCTGCTGAACAGGCCTAAACTACTGCTGCTGATGTTGTGGTCCCCGATAAGGTGTCTTCTGCTCATGTGGTGGTCGCCGGGGTGTAGTGAAAGTGGATCCCATCTGGAAGCCATGATATCCCGGCGTGTGTCTCACTGGGGTCTGGTGCTGCTGTGTCCCAGATGAAACCTGCCCTGCTGGTCTCGCTGGAGTCCTAGTCTGACCCCCACTGATAAGCTCTTCCTCTGCTATGAGGGCCTTCTGGATAGCATCGTACAAGGTTTGAGGCATCAAAATCCTAACCTTTGCAGGCAGGTTGTCGTTAAGGCCAAACACGAACCTGTTGACCTTAAGTTTTTTTGTGTTAAGGTGCGGAGCATACCGGAGCAACTCCATAAAACGTGCCTCGTACTTGGGCACCGTACAACCTCCTTGTCGTAATGCGTTGAACTCATTGAGCTGACGCTCAATGAATTCCTCTGAAAGGTACCTCTCTCGGAACTGTTCCTCGAATAGTTCCCATGACACATCTTCATTGGCCATGTTCAGCTGTGGCAGGAGCGTCTTCCACCATATAAGAGTGCTCCCATTTAGTTGAAATACCGCCATGCGGACCTTCATGTTGGAGGTATAATCACGAAGTGCGAAACACATCGCCATATTCTCCAACCATGCCTCGGCGACTGTGCCATCCAGGGCACCAAAGAACTTGGGAAATTTAACCTTCTCGAGTTCACAGTGAATGCTACCTATAACAGCCGGTGCGCGCGGTAGAACCTCAATGGGTGTCGGTGCCCTGGCCTCGGCTCTTTCCAATCGGATGATCAGTGCCTCAGACATGTGCTGAAAAGACGTCATCATCCCAACAACATCGCCAACTGCTATCTGCTTCTGTCCGAGAACCTGCTTGCCTCCCTGAGGGTTAGACCCCTCAAGCGTGGATGTTACTGCAAGTGTCGCGCCTCCTCCCCTAGCACCGCATCGTTTGCCTCTGCGGCATCCTCTAACCATGATTACTTACACACACACAATCAACTCAATCAACAATAGTATAATAAAATCAACTCATGTCAAAGAAATCCGTAGCGAATCCCAAGTCACAGGTCGAACCCGCTCTGATACCATATGTTACATCCTCCACACTTACGAAAACAACTCTGATAACAAGTGCAATATATATTTTAAAGTGTGTGCACGCATGTAGAAAGGAAACTGACACACTTGACCCTACGTCGTCAGCCGATGACTAACACGACGCAACCCCGATGATCACAACAAGAAGACATAAGGCACACATCAAGTAACTACAAGAATTAACGACCCTAGACATAAGGAAGAATCCATAATAGTAGATTTTACTATTTCTGCATAGGAAAGCAGGGTGTTTAATCTTATTCCACTGCTCCGGAGAGAGAGAAGGTCAGATAGTCTCCTGGCCGACTTCTCAGGCAGAAACTAGTAACCCGACGACAAACAAGACGCAAGCAAGACAAGCACATCAAGACGACATACGAAGTACCACAGTAACAACATGAGTTTAACGACGATCAAACGAAAATAAGTAAGACTGACTACCCGCCCTTCCTACCCTGCAATGGTTAGGACCTCCAAGACACATAAGAAACGCTCAAGCCCAGGTTCCCATCGATTTTAACCATTTAAGGTCTTAGGGCTGGCGACTGTTCTAAGGAACATGGAGGTGTCTACATCCTGCCCGACACAAGAAGACCAAGCAATGAAATGATTACAACCAAGTACAATAATAATTAAAGAAAAACCACGACCATGAACACCCAATGGTTAAAACTCAACATTACTTATGACTCATTTGGCAACGAGTACAGATCAATCACTACATTTAATATTCGCTGGTAGATAAGTTACCAAGCCCAACCTTAAAATAAAGTAAGGTTAATTGAATGCAATCCCCATTTACTAACTCATGATAACTTAATGTACTTAAATCAAGGACATCACACTATATATGTTCTACCACTAACCATTAAATCTACGATATCATTACCATAAACGACAACACTATTTCATTTTAAATTACCATGACTTGACAATAATAGCAACCATATTACAAGACAATGCCATTTCGATAACCCGGAAATTGCATTTTAATTGTTCTCAACCACAATGAACTACAATTCCAAGACACTAAAATAACCATGCCATCATCTATATTCCAAGGACATGCAATTTAAAACAACCAGGATCTTACATCTTACTGGGCATGAATAGCAAGGAAATTTGATAATACTTCCATCAATTAACTACCTTCTTACTTTTGAAATTAAAATGACTTCGCAATTAAAATTAACAAAGACCTCACCTCTTTCATGATATTGACCACTAAAATTTAAGTTAAAAACAATATTCCCCAATATTAAGCAATACCCAAATATATTAACTAAACCAATTGATATTAGAATAAAGGTATTAAATCAATGCTCAACTTATATTAACCATTCCTCATATTATTATAGAACGATATCTAAAATAAATAAAGAAATAAAACAATACTCTTGCATATAAGCCATATCCCAGTCGTATTTCCACAATACCCAAAATCATTAAACCACCCCATTGATGTTAGAATAACAACTTTAACTCAATACTAGTTTACTTGAAAACATTTATCAACCTAGATTAGAACGATACCCCAAATAGAAACAATCGTCTTAGTGTATAAGCCATTCTAGTTTATTGCCGTTGTCCCTAAATTTAGTAAAACCGATTGAATTATAAATTAAGCAATGCCCACAACAACTTGAATCAGTGCCCAACTATACGATGGAATTGTTAGACTTAAATATTCGCATCTAAATGACGAACTAAGGTGGTTCTACAAGGAACTAGAAGGTTAAATTCTGATTGTCATGAATGCAAAAGAATTACAAAACTGAATGAAGCGCATACTCCACGCCTGTAAGGATGATGAGGCAGGTTAGTAAATATTAAATTGTGCTAGTTTTAAAAGGATGACAAGCCTGTTCTATTTCTAGTAATGACCTTAATGAAATCATAATAGGACTATTGAAACAGTTTAAAGTTTAAAATTAGGAAACGGCTTATTACCCAATGGTTTACCGGGCTGGGCGCATTAGGATTTACTCTGCATAACATTTCGGCATTTTAAAATGACCTAAAATACAATGCCCGAATTCAGATGAAGGAATTATAAACTAGAACAACTAAACAGACCCATTACTGAATTAGATTTGCCACAACGATTTAGAAGAACGAAAGCCAGAACGAAATAACTATGCGAGAGCGAATTAAATTGCCAGAACGGATTAAACTTGCCTGAGCAAAATAAATTGCCAGAATGATTTAAATTTTCTAGAATGAATTTGATTGCCAGAACGGATTAAACTTGCATGAGTGAATTAAATTTCCAGAATGATTTAAATTTTGCCAGAATGAATTAGATTGCCAGAACAATTTAAATTTTGCCATAACAAATTAGATTGCCAGAATGAATTAGATTGCCAGAGTGATTTAAATTTTTCCAGAATGAATTAGATTTCCAGAACGAATTAGATTTCCAGAATAATTTAAATTTTTCCAGAACGAATTAGATTGCCATATTAAACACTGGATCTAGTTGGGGTCATCTCTGGAATTCTCAGAATGACAAGGAAAAAACTAAAAAGCTGCGATTCATCAAAGGTTAGACCGGTTGTTATCTCAAGGTGCAGCAAAAAGAAAGGCCTTCAATGGACAAGAGCTTGAAATACTTTAGTTACTCTAGGAATGAGCCGATCTACCCAATCTTCTCTTTGTAAAAAGAAGTCGTGGAGATAACAGGAAAATTCTGCCACCTTCGATTAAATTTTCAAGAACTAAAGGAATTTCCACCCAAAAAAAATTAGATGGCATTGAGGAGGCGATGAGAAACCTCCCAGATTGTACCCTTAAGCATGTTTCAACCGAAATCTCTCTAATTCTTTTATAAACCCTTGTGGAAACTTGTATAAAATACAACAAATCTTGTAGAAATTAAAACAGTAAGTGCTCTATTTTGCTGTCATTTAGTATAAACAATTTAGTTTGAAGCATAAATCTCATTTATCTGTACTACTTTTAAAATCTATGAATTGTGTTGGTTTATATAACAACCCATTGAATCCAATTACAACCAATATTCTGACCCAGCATATATCATAAGGCATCCTATTCTACCAAATTAAAAACAAACCATATCGTTTCCTTAACTCCCACCTCGAATGATGACCCCGCGCTCCATGTCGCTCCAACTCCGCGCCGCTCCCGCTTGCTGACCGTAGAGACTACACCGGTACCTCCTAGCCAATCGCTAGGGGTACTCTGCTTCCCCCTTAGCCTCTTGAGCCACAAAGGGGCCACACACTATCCATATGGTAGATCTAGCTTCCCAGCTCACCTCGCAAGGCTGAGCTACCACTCCTATCCGAGCTGGAAAATCCCAACTCTTCACAAGTAATTAGTCAAGTCGCAGTTCTGGCAGCGTAACGTTACGCTAACAACCGATCCCCTTTCTTCCTCATCTCCCTTTTTTTTTATAGAGTTTTGAGACCCACCAACTTTCCTAATTCACATTTTAAATTAAGTTTCAATAAAATATTCTAAATATTCTCCATCGCACAAGTGTCGTCCATCTCCCTCTTTTCTCCAATAAATAATTTCTTTAAATTTATTAATTGTCTCAAACCCCTCACCCACCTAGAGTCGCTCCTAAATTTACTCCTAGGTGTTCCTAGATCCCCTTACACATTTTAAATACTTTCTTAAAAAAAAATGTTACTAAATTAGCTCAGATTAGCAGTTTCTTAATTGCAGATTCCTTACTATGTTGACCTTGCTTTTTACCATAAGTTCCCATCTTTCCTTTATTAAGTTTCCTCCATTACTTAGTTTCCTAATTCTTATTATTTCCTTCTTTGCCCTTTTTACTAAACCCCAAAAAGGCAGTTGTGTTATTAAATCTTTCCCTTTTATGATTAATTTAATATCTTTGTACTTCCACAAGTTAATCAATAATTTCTTCTTTGAATATTTAAATCCACTATTTTTAATTAGATTCTTACTCTCTTCATTTACCCCAAGAATTTTATGAAGACTAGACTATCACTTAAGTGGGTTTTTTTTGTTTAAAATTTTTAATTTTATTCTAGGGTCCTTTTTCTTAAAGTTAGACTAAAATTTTACCCTAAAAAGTTTTAGACTTAGGACTTAGATTCTGACCTGGGCGACACTTGGTTAGGGAAGTTGTTTAAGTATTTATTAAGTCGTTAATGTCTTAGGGCCATCTAGGTTTGTTTCTTCATCATCATCAATACGACGTGCCCTTTAGGATGCACCACGTGGTCCAAGGGTGTCACTCGCCAACTTATGTTTCTTTTACGCAACCTTCCCTTCAGGATGCACCACGTGCTCCAAGGGTGCCACTTGCCAACTTGTGTTTCTTTCGTGCGACGTGCCCTTCAGGATGCACCATGTGCTCCAAGGGTGCCACCTGCCAACTTGTGTTTCTTTCGCGCGACGTGCCCTTAGGATGCACCACATGCTCCAAGGGTGCCACTCGCCAACTTGTGTTTCTTTCATGCGATGTGCCCTTCAGGATGCACCATGTGCTCCAAGGGTGCCCCTCACCAACTTGACTGATTGGTAGACATCTATAACCCCTGGAGTCAACACTCCACCAGGTGAACTTGTGGGAAACTAAGGGCTCTAAGGAATAAGGCCCCCGCCTTATTGCACGTCCCTTACAATCATCGTGAGCGGTTGTCGCAGTCTTCCCTCATGGCATCATGGATCCTCTTGAACTAGGTAATCGTTAACCTACAGTTTGAGACACAACGAGACTACTAGTAGGCTGTGGCAGGGCTGCTGTCCACACCTCTCCCTCAACCTCTCTGGAAATCATGTGTGGCCCCTTTACTCCATATGTGAGTTTGGTCGACAAGCTATCGTCAGCCTGCATCATCAAAAATCATGTCAGAACACGTCAACATCATATCATCAATTCAATTAAATATCATAGTAAATAAATAAACCCAAATAGCACACTCCCTGACTCAATCCGGAGTCCAAGGGGGTTCCACCGATGCCTCTGCATCCTCAAGGTCCAAAACCCTGTACACTCAATAAAACTGAGTCAAAGTAGTAAAACATCATGTCATCTATCATAACACATCATAATCAAGGATAAATGTTTTAACATCATAAAAGTCCAGATCACTTGCGAGAAAGTGTCCTCAAAGAATAAGTTTTCTTAGTGCGCCAGAGCGGGATGTTACAATTCTTGCTATCAGTTCAATTCTATGTTTCAAGTCGATTGTAACTTCCAACTCTCTTTCGGGTGGAAACCTTGGTAACTATTCTGGAAACATGTATGGAAACTCTCATACTGCTGGAAGGTTTTCTAAACCCTCTGCTTCACCTTTTTCATTTAGGTTTAAGACTATATATAACTTACATCCTTTGCACATGCTCTTCTGTAGCTGTAAGAAATAAATGAACCTTAAGGACACTCCCTGGTTTCTTCCTACAATCACTCTTCTATGTCCCACCTCATATGTCAAATTAATTGTTTCGTCTTACAGTTGAGTATCAGATCGTGTAATTCAAACCAGTCCATACCAATCACTATGTCATAAGATCCTAATATTGTGACATATAGGTCGGCCTTAGTTACAAAATATCCCAATTCAATGCTACAACCCATAACCCTTCCTTCAACCTTCTATTTGGCACCCGAATCCATTTCTGCATATCTAAATGTGTCCTGCTAGACTACCTTTACCTTAATTCTCCTTAGCGCTGCACTAGAAATACATCTCTTTGTAGCACCTAGATCTATTAAAATACTGAAGGTTTGATCATAAATCATACCTAATTTCTAAAGCATAGTGGACTGGTGCTCGGCTTGGCGGTTGTTCACTTTTGCATGAATCCTATAGGCCTTGCCCAAATCTCCCAATGTAGTGGGTCCTATTGATCTATCCCCTCTGGCCTTCTTAAACATGCAATCACGTTGGTAATGTGGCTCTCCACATGTCCAACATCTGGTCTTCAGTCCTGTACCCCTGGTCCCCGAAGTATAATTTGTTGGCCTACCAGTCTGAGATCCCGGTCTATTCTATTGAACAAGCCTAGGTTGATACTGCGACGGGTGACATAGATGTTTATGCGGTGGTCCCCTATAGGGAGTCCTCTACTAAGGAGTCGTTAGTCAAGGTGTCATGAACATGGGTCTTCTAGATGTATCTCGATACCCTGATGTATGTATAGCCAACATCTAATGTTGTTGCACTCTTGATGTCATTTGTCCAGTCAGTCTTGTAGGAGTCCTTCCCTGACCCCCACTGGTCAGCTCTTCCTCTACTATGAGGGCCTTCTGGAATGCATCATGCAACAACTAAGTAATTAGGATCCTCACCTTCACACTAATTTTGAAGTTAAGGTCAAATAAAAACTTGTTGACCTTTAGCTTCTTCGTGTTCAGATGTGGAGCATACCGAAGTAGCTCCATAAATCTGGCCTCATACTCCAACACCATATGACCACCCTGTTTCAAGGCATTGAACTCATTGAGTTGGCACTCAATGAATTCCTCTAACAAATACCTCTCCCAAAACTGTTTCTCAAACAGTTCCCATGATACGTCTTTGACGACCATGTTTAGTTGCGGTAGGAATGTCTTCCACCAAATAAGATCATGACATCCCCAAAAATAAAGTATTTTTGAAATTTAAAATTCGTTGGAAATTATTCCATTTTTAGTAAATTTGAAATTGGAATATTTTTTTCATTTATGGCAATTCCGAATTCCTAATTTGATAATTGTAATTAAATTATTATGACTGTTGGGCAGAGACCTGATTTGACCCAACTAACTATTTGACTTGACACTTGTATGAAAACAACATATTTTATATTGATTGCAGGAGGACAAATGGAACAACCATGTTAAAATTAGCTGACCATGACTCCATGAGTGGGGAACATGTTGGAACTACCTTTGGGCTGATTATTACAAGTGGAAAATCAGAGATTTGGCCATTGGCAGCTGCTAGAAATCAGGGATTTAGAAAGATGTGAAAATTCCCAAGGGGGAAAGAAAGACTTAGGCAAAAGGATCATTATGTTAAATAGCATATGTGAGGAGGCAGGATGCTACCAAGTATGCAGGAAAGAGACTACTGTTAGTTTTTTTTCTTGCTATTATGAACACTACTGATCAATGAGTGTGAGGCAAGAGGAGTCTGCAAAAACCGAAAGACATTGCTGAGGAGGATTTTTCTGAGTTAGCCCTCATGGATTCATGGTTAGGCTAGGGGGTGGATTGGGCAAGTGAATTTGAATTCCCTGTCCTACGATTGCGAGGAACCTGTCTTCCCTTAAAGCGATCCAGATATGCATTCTATTTCCTTCTCTGTTTAGAATGACTAAATTGGTTATTGGAATATATCTATCATTTAGATTGGAATAATATCATGGATGAATTTTGTTCTCTCTTGTGAAGCATACAAATTACAAAATGTCATCAGACTTAGTACTAAATCATTTTGTCGACTTAAAGCACAAAATGAATAATGAATTTCCTTTTCCTTACTTGTGATACATGAAGAATACATGTGGCCAATTCTAGAATTTATTCTATAGACTAGGTTATCACTGTATATATATAT